>JBAMBQ010001320.1:0-396456 GCA_037044495.1 Stegana nigrithorax | reverse complement strand
AAGTGACGCAATGACCTTAACTTACGTATTGCATTTACTTTGTCATTTTCGCCTTCAATTATGTGGTGTCTGTAATTCCTTGAACAAGTCGAAAGATGACATTGAAGGCATTATAAATCATATCTCTTTAAAGTTTTGAAGTCGTCACAGTCGTGCCGGCATGTTTCTTGTGGGTATGTTTAATTCTTATACCACACAGAAAACCAGCTAATAAATAAAAAACGCTATTTTTACTGCCTACAACCTTGCTCTTCTAATCATCTTTCCATCGCAGACACTTGTTCCTTTAGATAATCCAAATGATTGACAGTGTCCTGCATGACATCGTATTGGTAGCCAACATGTTGCAGTATTAAACCCATCTTATGCAGATTCTGATTGCTATAGTCGGAAACAACATCGACTTGTGTAAAGTTCTTGATGGTTTGATGAAGTATCTGTTAAACAAATACAATTACAAATTTATTGACTAGCTAGATATATTGAACCGAAGGTGTGTCATCATTCGACTTGGAACTACGCACGATTTGTCTAGCGACAGATGCCATAATATTAACGTTGACGCCAACCCGTGAGCACAATCGTTTTTTGGAATCGTTGAAAAGATGACGTGCACTGCTGCTTGATGCGGAGGCCATTTTGGTTACAGATAAACAAATTTTAATCGATAATTAAACACAAAAACAATTAATCCCTTAAACTTCTGTTTAGAATTTAGTAAACAGCTGATCCAGCTGGCAAAAAGTATTGCTTTGCAGTGCTGCCCAACTCCAGCGACATTGTATTTGTCAACACCCAAAAGTGCTGCCAGGTCAGGCATAATTGACTCAACGAATATTTAAATGGTTAAGGCTGTAAGTCAAGAATAGAAGACTAATTTCATAACGAATATAAGACGGTTAAAGTGAATGAGAGAGAATAAGAAATAATTACAAGGACTACATTGTATTCTGCCAGTTTTAATAAATTATACACTAAGCAAAATACATTGTCAAGTATGCACTCCTCCTTAATACGAGGACTATAGATAACTAATAACGATATTAAGTTCTACTTTTAAAATTGTGAAACTCTGTAAATTTTTTTGCTTAAATGCTTTATTATATTTACAAGTTTAGAAATATTTTTCTAACATTTGGAAATGTCAGGTTTCGACTTCTGGCAGTGTTTGTTCCATGCTACCCAAGCTGTAAAGCCTTTATGTTCACGTTTAATGATCTGAGCACAATGGATGGCCTTCTTAATGTTATCACTTAGCAGATCCTTGCAGGCTACATTGCAAACATTTTTTGTTGAACGACCATCATGAGGATGACACCAGTATCTGTCGTTGATCTGGAACAGACCCCAGTCCTTTGATTTGTTTGTGTTAATGTTCATGGCTCTAGTATTGAAGCTACTCTCATGTTCCGCAATGCAAACCCAATCGGGCAACTCGCCATGGGGCACACCCAAACGCTTAAGCTCATGTGTCAAGGAGCACTTGTTAAACTTCTTGGCATAGGCCAATTCTCCAGCAACAAAACACATTAACAATAAAGCGATAACTGACTTCATATTGTTGCGAATGATTTAATTCCAAGGGTATAGAATTGGAACTGACTACTGACAACAGAACATTTCTCGCTTTTATATTGTCACACTTGGATGTGGATTACAAGACTACAAAAACATAGGTACTTTAAGCGTTGAGTAAGTATTTGCGGTATGGCAATGGATGATATGGTGAATTCTCATAAAAAATCCAGATAAAAGAAAGCATTTAATTGGTTTCCGGTTTTTTTTTTTTTATTGACATTAAATTATTGCAAATTGTGTGTAATATGAATCATTTTCTGCGTTTCTTAATCAAATCAACGAATACTGTACTTTTTTTTACACAGACCTAACATTCACTTTATCCATAAAAATATCTCGTACTTGTAAAGCAATGTGCCACACTAGGCTTCGCGCCTTGACAGCGATTGTTCCACGCCACCCACGCGGAAAATCCCTGCTGGTGCCGTATATATTTCGCACAAGCTACAGAGTAACGTATGTCATCTAGCAGCAAGAAGCGACACGGCAGGCGACATAAATTATTTGATGCTCGGCCGTCCGCTGGCTTGCACCAGTAGCGATCATTGATCTGAAATAGGCCCCAATCCACAGAGCCATCCGCATTCGCAGCGTTAATTGCTCTCGTGTTGAAGGAACTTTCGCCCTCGACCAGGCACATCCAATCGGATAACTCGTGGTACGGCATCCCATAGTGATAGAGCGTTCGCGCCAAGCTGCAGCTGTCCACGCGGCGTGCGTTCGCTGACAAAAATTGCTCCAGCAGCAGGATCAGCCATAAAATGCGCAAGAAATGAGTTACGCTTAACAAATACATTTGTTGGCGGTTCGATTTACACTAATAGGATCGAATGGATTGACTCTTGCATTTATACATTTGGCGCGCTGAACTGATTTAAATTCATTTCTAGCGTTTTATGTCAGTCTTGCGATAACCAATTTTTAAGTAGCAGACGGCACTTCACACTCTAGCATAAATTAATCTTCGCAGTCATTTAATTTGTACAAAAACAAAATTCAAGATAAAACCCATAAAGAACAGCAACGCAGTCGCGCAGTCTGGTGCTGCCAATCACAAAAAATGTTTACTAATAAGGTCCAAGCATTGGCAACAGATTGAGTTATTATGATGTGGTTTTGCGACCATTTAGCTGATTAATCCCTTTTGTTTTGTCGCAATCTACAGCTTGATCTAAGCTGTGTTTCAAAGAAATGTGCGTTTCTTTTTTTTTTTTAAATATAATTTTGGAAAGTGATTAATTTTCATATACAATATGTTTACAATATACACCTGCAAGTCATTTACATCGGCAACATGCTCGAAACAAGATACGCGAGCGTCATAGCCATTATGTCAACTGAACTGATTTACAGATGTGAATCTGCCATAAACTAAAATCTAACTCAATCGCTGCCAGCAATAATGCCGAATTCTATAGATACATATAAGTAAAGCATCTGGATTCCTTTGAGTAGATAGCGTAAAGCATATGCGCTTGGCTTGGTCGATGTGATCAAGGAATCTTCGGGTCAGTTGCCGGGCTTAAATCTAGTAAATCAATTGCTCTGTACTTTTTGAACATTTATTTATTGTTTTAAACGTGTGAATGTATTATTGTTTAGTCATTTGTATTAATTGATTAACATTTCTATACATTTGTAAACATTACTTTCCTTTTCACCTTGCACAGCATAAGCAGGTGGACATCTCCGTTGGGCTACATTGATTGCTTTAGATTTATCACATAAAATTAAGTTCGAAATATATATCTGTTGAACCAGTTTGCACATTTAATTAAATATTTAACGATCGATGCTGTTTTTATTACCATTGTGCTGCTTGCCGATAAATTAATTCAAGTGTCTCTTGACAACAAAAAGCCGAAAACAAAAGCATTCGATCTTCACATGAGACTTTTTTGAGGCATACAATCTTCTGCCTCCTATTATGCTAGCGCGGTACGCGCAGCTGCTTCGGTTATTCATAAATATTTTAAATTCATAAATTAGACAATAGGTTCTGGTATTTAACTGACGATTATATAATTACTGGAAATGTCATTAAACTTTAAACGCAGCTCTGCAACTAAAAAATTTTTGTTTGCTTCTAAAATGCGTTAACGTGACTTAAAAGGGTCAACTATGTTCATCAAAAGCCAAGGTCGAAAGTGCTGTATAATTTAAGCGAAAAAGGAAGTCAAATATTTTGAATTGAAACTTCAAAAAATTCTAATTATCGTAAGTTACTTAAATTCAATTGTCTGCTCATAAAGCAATCAAAGATTTTGTATTTCCACTTCAGTAAATCTTATTTCAGCCAGTGGCGATTTGAAATATCAAGAATCCACATTTCAAAACCAAATGTCTTCATTCTTTTAAGTTGATTTAAAAAACGAGCATTTCTTTAGTTTAATTGAATTTATTCTTCTTTAAGCTTATTTAATTATAAAAATATATAAAAAACAACGAAACTACATATATAATAACAAAAAAATGATCAGATCTTAGAACAAATGAAAACTGCGCAAAGTCATGCCACTCTTAGCCCATTAAAGACGTACTTTGATTCACGGCCAAACACTCTTAGCTGAGTGTTCCATTAACGTTGGCTTACTTAATTTGTTAATTTTGTTTGTCTAAACTTGTTCAACATATTTTTACTTTATATTGCGAATTAGATAACATTTTCTCTGCTTTGTGATAACAGCTATTTCAAAAACATAATAATTGACTTTTCTCTTTCTAAGTTATATTATAAAAAATATAACATTTTATAAATTAATTTAATCACCCCAAAGCTGGTTCGGGTATTACAGCTAACAGTTAAGATATAAAAATATAAAAAGTCATAAACAACTTAAACTATGTTATGATGTTAGTAATAATTTCCAAAAATGTGTGATCATGACTGTGGAATGACCTGCAGCTCTTTGTCCTGCACTGGTGTATTTTGCTCTGTGGGCACTTGATATCCACTCTTGGGCAAGTATTGACGCTTACGCGATGTCGGACGTATAAGTATGTGCAGCACACAGGTACAGATGGCCGCTATGGCAAAGTATAAGAAACTGCGACGGCCACCGAAACGCTTAAACATCAAACCGCCAATGAGCGAGCCAATGGAAAAGCCCAGACCATCATCCATGCCGGCCATGAGTCCCTGCACAGTGGCTGATGTGCCTGGCGGTGCCACAGCCGATGCATAGGCCACGATGCAGGTGTAGCATAGCGCATAGGTAACTCCCTGGAAGAAAAGTTCCACGCCAACCAGATACCAAGGATTCGGTATCCAACCGATCAGCGCCAAACGTACAGCATAAAAGAAGAAGCACATGCTCATACAATGCACATAGCCCAATTTCTTGATTATTTTGCCACTATAGAAGAAGAACGGCACCTCGCCTGCCAAGCACTCTGCAGCGACTACCAAACCTTCGATCAGCTTTATCTGCTCCATGTAGCCAGTCTCGGCAGCCACCTCCTCCAGATGCCAGAACATAAAGTAAATGATAAAAGAGTCGATGATGCCAGCAATTGTCGCAAACAGCAGGAAGACAATAATCGCTGGCCGTGTCACTAGTTGCCAGACATCCTTGAAAATCGACTCCGATGAGGACAACTTCGGTAGTTTCAACTTGGAAACGCTAAACAAATCCAAGCCACTGAAGAAACACATAATGAGCACGGCCGGTGTAAAACTCTTTGCCACATCCACGGTCCACAGATCCACCAGCACACCAGCCAACATGGCCGTCAAGCCAAAGCCAATGGTGCCCCAAACACGCTGCGCGCCATATTTACTCTCCTCCATTTCGCCCAGCATGTCAAAGCAAATAGCATCCGATATGGAGTTCGTTACATTAAAGCCAATCGTTCCCACGAAGAGCATGCAGATAAAAAGCCAAAAAGTCGCCGTGCTGTAGACACAATCCCAATCGTCAGTAGCCAGCCAGCTGCAGCTGCCATTAAAGCTGCCATTTGCAACCAAATCCTGCACGGACCCTTTTGTGGCCAGACAAATGTGCTGGCCAACATTAAAGTTCGGCATAAGCTGCAGTTGCACATTGGCGCTGGCATTTACGGACGTGACAAGTGCCGTGAAACTAGTGACATTGTCAGCACAATTGGCCAGGCGCGTCGTGCTGCAGAGTGCCGACTTAGCCAGCAGCTGCTCTTGGCATGGGTCCAGCACACTTGTGTGCAACACTAAAGGCCAGCGCTGTGCCGTACCGGCCTCAAGTGGCACAGCGTGCTGCTGGCTGGGCGGTATAAAATAGAAACCAGCATAAGCCACGGTCATGACAATGATGAGCGCCATGAAGATGCATTTACGCAATGTCTGCAAACAAACGCTTGGCTGGGTATTGGTTACACACATAAAATGGGCAGCCTACCTACAGTAAAGTAATCCACAATAAAACCGAACATTGGCTTTGCCAGCACATACAGTATGGGCAGCACGGATGTTATGTAGCCCATGACCTCGGGAGAAACGCCAATCTGCTTGCCAATCACGGACAACTGCGGCAGTATGGGTCCCATGGCTGCAAAGAATTATTAGATGCTTAGTAATCCTACAGCGTTCTATCGTCGCCCACTCACCCGCCATGAAGAACAGAAAATGCGCCTTAATGGGCAGCAGCCGCTTATTGATCTTCACCATTGCTGCTGTGGTATGTAGTTTTACGAAAATATAACTGTAAAATTAACTAGTCAACGTGTTGGCTGCTCTCATTTTCCTAACTGTTATGCGTGCTGTGTCGCTTCGGTTGCGTACTGTGAGCTGCACCACTTGCGCTGCTACTGGCCGCCTTTGTGGTTCTATTGTTGTGCCGGAGCTGTGCGCAGAACACTTTTTCGCTAGACGTAATCTTTACTTTTGCGTTTGCGATAAGCGTTTTCTGAACACTTTAAATAGACTCATATTGATTCCAGTCTGCTATCATGCGCCAGCTTACATTTATTTCAATAACTGTAAATGTATACATAAAAAAAAAACAAAACAATAATAACAAAATCATTATATAGTAACTGATCTGCGCAAACTCTCTGCAGCCTTCCACAACGCTAACTAGTTTTTGATTTGTGTAGTTTTGTTGTTGACGTTTCATTCGGTTAATGTAACCGACACTGCTGTCGCCGCCTGTTAGTTGTGGCTTTATGCCGGTCCATAAAGCACCCAAGCTCTTGGTCGCCCTATGTCTGTGCTTATCTAATCTATCGATGCAAAACGTCGCTGCTAGGCATATATGAATATGACAGTTGCGCCGAGCATTTTGTGAGTTTGATTGTAGACACTCTTCTGTGGATCGACAGGGTGGGGGCAGCGTCACCACCTTGGCAACACGCTGAAGCAGCTTTCGCAAAGATAAACTCATACAACGTGTGAATGATGTGCTCTACTCGCTGCCTGATGCAATACTCACAGGCTCGGCTTTGTTTTCTTTTGTTTTATTTTCACACAAGCTTTACTGTAGCATTATTCGAATGCTGTTTCCAATATGCTTTTCTGAAGTTACTGACTTTGTTGCATTATTGAACTATACTTGCACTCAAAGTCGCTTAGATTTCCTGTTCCAGTTGATCTCATCGAAGTTCATAAGTTGTTTTGAATATTGAACATTTCCTAGCAATAAGCTGCATATGACATGACAGCTACGTCACTTAGTTAAACATTAAACCTATACTTATATTCAATATTAATAATATATATATAAGTTTATCTGTATCTACATAGTATATAGCAGGCAAGCACTTTGTTAGCGAGGAACACAGCACATTGTAGTAATTAAATAAATGATAAGAATAATTATTACGATAATAATAATAAAATTTATAAACTACAAAATAATAAAAATAATAATTAGCATAAAAAAACAAACATGACAACAATTCTCTGCCAAAGGTTATCCTGTAAGGCACATTCAAGCAACGGTGCTTAAGGCTGTATCTAAAAGAAGAAAAAGAGTACGCAAGCAAGTGAGAGAGACAAAGCTAGTTAACGATACCACGATTGTAATCGCCGCAATCGGCATGGATATAAAACAAAAGCAAGGGCAAGCAGATGTGTGCTTAGATAACTGACAACATTTTTACAGGTTAATAGACTCAAGTACTCGCATATACATACTATCTCAGTTACTTTACAAATAATATAATCTAGTAAGTGTGAAACAGCTATAAGTAATTCACACATCTAAAATGTAGCAGTCTGCCATTGGCTTTGATATATGCCAAAAATCTTATCAATAGAAGGCATACTATGACATATGTACATGATTCTCCGTCTATATAAACTGTGCTAAAATTAAGTGATTTAAGATACACAAAAAGAAATCGCGCAAATCTATTTCCAAGAAGTACAATATCAGATTAGCATGCTTATAACAGCAATTAACAAAAAGTTAGCACAAAGTGAAGAAGCATTGCCAAGGCCGTTGTATTTCATTTCAACTTAAGATTTTCATTTGAACTACGTATGCGGTCAAGCTCAACTGCATGCCATAAGCCTGTCTAGGTAGCACAGGTAATTGATGTAAACTTAGTCATAGATATTATATACTTATATATGTAAAAAAAACGCAAAAACCGGTATTAACTAAAAAGTTCATGACTAACTTGACACAAAAATTAATTTCACTTTAAAAAAATAAAACAAAAAAAAAAATAAAATTACGGAATAAAACTAACAAAGTAGCAAGTGCCATAATAGGCTGCGTCTTTAGTAGAACTGCTAAAAGCCTTTCTCCTGCATATTTAATTAATTTATGCAAACACACATAAAATCAGTAGAGAGCCGCGCGCGCACACCAAACAAATAAATCACATATCGTCAGATTGCTTTGCTGTTGTTCTACCGCAAATTACGCACAAGATAAACACACATTTATCTTTTAACGTTTCGAAATGAAATTAATAAAAAATTTGTTAGCATAAATTTTTGCTATGCCCAAGCCGCAGGCAACAGCCAATTAAATAAGTTCGCATTTAATCTACAGACAATGCGTCGAAAAGCAGCAAAACAAAGCAAGGCAAGTACACGCCGCGCCACGCCGACTGTGTCTGATGGCGAATTGCTTAGCTTTTCCCCTTGTTTAGTTATTTATTGCATTTATGTATTTTTGCCAGCGCAAAACAAGTTTTGACAACAAATTTACATTGCGGCTCATTGCATGTTCGATTCTAATAAACCTGTGTGAACGCGCGTTTAATGGAGGCATTGATTTTAAATTAATAGGAAATCAGTTTTCTAAACATCAACATTTATTTTTACTTTTATTTTTTTAGCTTTGCCTTATTAGCAGCACGAGCAGCTGCGGGGCAATGCTCTTTTATATAGCTTTGCTCGAAATTTGCTCAAAACAAACAAAAGAAAACAAAATATGTTTATAAATTATAATTATTTGCAGCACTGATAAGCCATGGCAAAGAAGCGCGCAAAAAATTTAAGACTGAAAACTGTTTGACTACGGACTAGCAGACAAATAAACGCTCATAATTAATTTAATGCAACAAAGTCTTTAATTTGAGTAGCAATAAATAATAATGAGAGGTAAATTTAGCAGAGAATTCCATTCACCAGTCAATAATAAATACATAAGACTGTGAGAGTATTTAACGATTTATAAATTTGAAAATTATTTTTCTCATCTTCTCAGAAATTAGATTGACATTCGCCACTTTTGATACCAAAAAAAATCTAAGATGTGTGTTCATGTCAAAACAAAGCTTTGCATAGCTAAAATACGTGATGCGGAAACGCTTATGAGATTTTTTTTTTTTAATCTTGAAACAAGCTTCACAAACATTTATGCTTTAACAATTAAAAACCCATTTTTCTTAATTATTATGTTTGCAAAAACCTTATGTAAAAAGAAAATTAATATGTAACGCCCTTACTCCCTTAATAAACTGTAAAAGTAAAATAATCTTACTGTTGAAAGCAAAGTATACAGGCAAAAAAAAATAAATCACTTATCAACAGCCTACATATACATATGTATATGTATGTACATGTATGCATTTATATTTCATGATTATATTGCATATGTACGAGTAACATAATTAACAACTGTCGTATTTTTTTTTTTAAATAAATATAAATTTTTTTAAAAATTCTTTTGTGTTCACAATTTCCATTCGGAAATTTGGTTTAATAAATAAAGTATTTTTAAGCAACAATTATATATGCTACCCACCAATTAAATAACTATCAGCAGAGTCTCTCTACATACAAAACTGTGTTTAATGCATATCAAACTGTAACTAGAACAAAATCAATTTAAAAGGGTTAAAGATAATATCGCGTAAAAAAATTTTTTTTAGATTAAAATTTTTTTATTTTATTAAATTCACTATCAAATATATTTAAAAAAATTCTAAGAAAGCCCCCAACACCCGTTGCCTATACTGTTATATGCTAATTACTTCAGTGTCACTTGTGGCTGCGTCAAAAAACATAAATCTCGATAATTTTAGTTGAAACGCATGTCTACACTATGTAAAATATACATACAGTACTTTTTAAGAGATTAAAATGTAAATATATAATTAGGAAAAAAACATTTATTTAAAGCTATGCATATTGCATGACCTCAGTAAAGTTCAAGACGAGAATAATACAACAACACAGACAACACTTAGGAGTGTCTTAAGGCTTTAAGTAAATTTAAACATATAAATGTGGCATTGTAAGCTTTTAACGATAATCATTAAATCCCTAATTATACATGTGTAAAGCAAAATAATAAAAAAAATGCAACTAATAACTTAAGAAAACTGCCAAAAACTCGTGTGGGAATCCCAAGTCATAATTTTATATGAAAACGTCATGCCGCAGACAATCAATCGGGTGAATAAAACTGAAAGTACTCTCAGTTCCAAAAGAAAAAAAAAAAAAATTGAAAAAACCCAACTCACGCTCAGCATGCTACTGAGGTACTCCAAGCGTACACAGAATTTAACGCGTCTGATCTAGCATCTGAGAAATACGAATACAAAAACAAAACAAAACAAGTTTTTAACAAAGTTTTGTTTGCCTCAAGCGCGTCCGTACGTTGTAAACAAACTAAAAACGTTGCCCGCGCTTAACGGCGACAGTCGCAGCCGAACGATCGACGCGTATAGTACCGCCGCAGAGATACTCACTAGCGGCGTCTAGGCAAATCGAAAGCCTATTTAAGTGATAATAAAAAAATTATATGCGTGTACAAACAACTAAGGGCGGCTTGAGCGGCGATGTGATATTAAAAACGGGTATACAAAGTAGATACGAATATTTCATTAAAAAGTGATAATTGACTTGGAAGTGTTATTTTTTTGACATTTACATACCAGTAACAAATAAATAAAATGTTCATTAGTGGCTGCGTCTTTGTGCTGCTGCTTGGCTTATCAGCAACGCTGAATGCAAACAATATAACCGACGATGGCAAATGTAAGTCGAACTGCATGCGAAGATCTGCATATGAATATATTCTCGTAGGTTTAACAGATTATAATGACCCTGACTTACTGCTTGAATTTTGATTTTGACAAAACAAACAAAATACGCCCTTTATTTAAATTAAACCAGCAAAATATATAAAAATATTTTTGACTACGAATTGGTATACTTATGATACAAACGACATCTGCACAACAGAGTAATCAAAAAAAAAGAAGTCAAAAACAGTAAAATAAATTTAATTGCAATACTCGTCTTTAATACTTGTCAGCTGCAGTTGACCTTGACTTCAAATGCCGGTTTGAGCTACTTATAAAAAAGCTACGCGTGCGCAGCAGCACACACTGCATAGCAATTAGCATATGCTGATGACTCATCGAGGTTGATTCGGGAAGAACTCCATTCAAGTGAAGTAATTAGCATTAAAGCGCAAAATTTTCTAAGCTGTTTGCGAATTCTGCGTAAAATTACATACACACATCATGATGTTAATGAAAATTGTAGGCATTGGCCGCAATGCATTACGCGTGTGAAATGCAAATTTGCAAAGAACCGGTTCAATCCATAACTACTGTATGACGATGATTATGAACTTGGGGATTTTTGCTCAACGTATTTTAACGTATTCCTTCTGAACAACACAACTGCGCCTGATACACTGGAAGCCATTAAAGTTGTTTAGTGTTGACAGCGACAGAGCAACGAAAAAAGTTTTCAGTTTTAATTAGCCTTTAATGCTGCGTTAAAACTGGTTTGATAATTATAAATTATATTATCTACTTAACAACTGACTTATATTAATATGAGTTTAGTTGGCTATGTGTTGGTCATAGGAATAAATAAATTTTGCAGTTATACAAACGTGTTGCGCACACTAGTCGTCTGGAAAGGTAAAAAAGTAACTAATTTATGCATTTCGTGCATTTAAATCACATGTAATGCGATGTAACTGTCTACAATGAAATATCAATCAGAACCGCGTCATATTTGAATAGTGCTTGCAAAACAAGTAGCAATGCCTTTCCAACTGTAAACCATTGCATATTAAACTGTAAATAATAACTCTCAAACTGCAAAACTTAAACCTTGTTATTATATGCTTTTTTGTACCTCTACACCTCTTTACAGTACGGGTCTGCATTGTCGAATCACGTGGCACCTACCGCAAAACACCAAAATTCTGTCCCATGCTCGAGGCCACAAGTAACATTGAGTGTGTAATAGGCGTAGATCGTTTGGACTGCTTGCGTCGCATAAACAAAGGCACAGCACATTTCGGTGTGCTGACCTCGGAAGATTTGATTGCTGCACGCTGGGCAAGCGTTGAAATATTGGTAACCAGCGAATTGCGTTCACATGAGGCGCCATTCGAGTATGAAGTCGTAGCAGTCGTGGATAATGAAGCGGATATACACACTGTGCATGATTTACGCGGGTCAAAATTGTGTCATCCTGGTTATGGCATGGAAATTCACTGGACCGAGGTACTGGCCAATGTAAGTTCCCAATGACTGCAAGCTTCATACTTAAATATGTTTTCATTATTGATTCGTGTTTTTCTATAGTACTTTGAGTCGGCTTTAGTGTCCAAGTCATGCAATCCGGAAATCTCCTTGGTTGAGGATCGCATCCAAGCCTCCGCCAAATACTTTGGCCCAAGCTGCAAGGCAGGCCCTTGGGTGCCAGATCCTAAAGAGGATCGTTTGCTCAAAGATCGTTACTCATCGCTTTGTCAGATGTGCTACGATCCGTATCGCTGCGATGTCGGCGACAAGCATTGGGGTAGACGCGGCGCCCTGTATTGCCTGACGAGTGGCGGCGGTAACGTCGGCTGGGCGCGCCTGGATGATGTGCGCAGTCATTTTGGTGTAAGCAAAAGCATAAAAAAACCTCAAGATATCAATAACTAAAATGTTTCCTATGACTTTCAGCTTAGCGGCATTCCTGCACAGGGCAATGCCAATGAATATAGTTTCCTCTGTCTTGATGGTCATCTGCAGCCTATCAACACGACAAATCCCTGTGTCTGGGTGGCTAAACCTTGGCCAGTTATCGCTGCACGTCGCTCACATGCTGCTCAAGTGCAGCGTTTGGTCACGGGCTTGAGTCACGACGAGCCCAATAGCTGGCAAAATGCTTTACTTAGTCTATTGGAGACCTATCACGTTTTCACCGTGCCTTTGGATAATGTCATTCCAATTGATGATTACTTGGATCAAGCACCTGGCTTTCAGTCTGCGTATAGTTTTCCTGAATGCAATCCGCCACGCTCCATCGTCTTCTGCACGACCTCGATAATACAGCACATCAAATGCTCCTGGCTGCAAGAGGTCTCGCAAGTTCACGGCGTGCAGCCGAATTTACAATGCATACGCACGACCAGCTTGGAAACCTGCATGGATGATACGCGTTACAAGAGCGCCGATGTCGTCATGGTGGATCAGGAGCAGCGTGTCAAGGCGCAACGTGACTTCAATCTAGTTCCCTTACTCTATGAGTACGCATTGGATATGCATGAACGTTATGTGACCATAGCACTCGTGCGTAAGAACCAAAGCTATAGAAATTTTAAGGATTTAGCAGGCGCCAAGGCGTGTCTACCGTCGTATGAAGGTGCAGCGTATCTCTCAGTGCAAGACACAATTGTCAACATCACTGGACAAATGCAATCAGTTCACTCTTACTTCCATCGCGACTCATGCACCTGGCATCCGAATGCAAATCGCAAGTGTCCCGAACACTATCGTGGCGATGAGGGCGCACTACGTTGTCTAGCTGAAGGTGCTGATGTGGCATTCCTTAGTTCAGATGTATACAAGAAATATATAATTGGTAATCTTACGTCGGATTGGATTGCAAAAACGAACCACATGCCCTTTGTACCGCTATGTCCCTACGGCGACAATGAACGTCACTCCAAGTTCGAGTTTTGTTACATGCACTGGACAACGCGTGGCCACTTGATGACACACAACTCCTCAGAGACGCGTCGCAATGAGATTTATAACTCACTACGCGATATGGATCGTCTCTTTGGCAAAAAGTACAAAAGCGAAACGCGTCCCTTTTCCATGTATGGCATTTTCGACAAGCGCAATAACATCATGTTCCGCGACAACACAGATGGACTGCGCGATCTACAGGATCTCAAACAGGATATCTCTCAACGCGTTATGGAGCATATTTTTGATCGTTATTCGTCTCAGTACTACGCTAATGCAGAGCACTCAGGTAGCACGAAACTAAGACATGGCTTTAGTGTTATCTTCTTGGCCGTCCTTGTTGTCGGCTACTTGCTCTAGTACAGCTTAGTTAATGCAATAAGCTACCGCAGAGTAGCTGCAGCCAGAGTCATTAATTTCTTGTAATTGCCAACCATCTATAACTTATTTATTGTGATATTATTTTAAAACAAAAGCGCCCAAATTATTTTAAGCAACTTTTCTCGAATAAAACAAACATCACACGTAATGAAACTTTTTATCTGTATTGTAAGAAGGCATTTCGATTTTTTTTTTGTATCACAGAAAGCAATGCATTTTTTACAATTTGATTGCATTTAAATAACTTCAGTCCTTATGTTCTTTGTAGTTGAGCATAGCAATGGAATTGAGTTCAATTGAGTTTGAAAATAAATTAAACTAGGCAGTTGTGTTTTTATTCAATTGTAAACCAACATCACGCATTTAAAAAAAAAAGAAATGTTTAATGCCGCCGATTAAAACAATGTTGCTGCACACTCTGTGTAAACACCATCCAAACCATGACAAGTTCAGTCCTCACATATTTAAATATTTACATAAATTTTTAAAACCTCTTTTTTTACGTTACCTTAATATGCTGCAATACGCAATAACGGACAACAAAAATACACAGATTTCGACTGACTACTTGACGTTGTTATATTGCAACACTAGCGAGTGATAAGCATAAAGAACCAGACATAAAACAGCTGCTCTTTGTTTTTATTGTTGTTGCCATGGTAAAAGTTGTCACAACAAACGACATGTATGAATTGTTAAACATTTTCATTGATTAAATAAACACATAGCAGCCTAGATTCATAATTTTTAATAAATATTCTTTACATACCAATAAAAGTAAAAAGATATGGCTTCGACAAAAGCTCGTGCGACAACAATTAATAAGAATGTAAGCGAATACCGCACAAACGAAACGCACACGAATTAATGACTTTATGCACACAGTGAAATATCAACGTTACACGCACAATTTCTTTTTTTATTTACACATATAACTTTGCTTGATTTTAAATTTTGCTTATCAGTTTTTACTGAATTCAGCAAGAAGTTTTATTAATCGTATTTTGGTATAAATTGCTTAATATGGCACTTAATAAAAGTTAATCAAACACTGATGCTAAGCGGCGTCACTGCACCCCACTATTTCAAAGTATGTATGTATGTATATGCGCCATATTAATTAATTAAAAAAAGCTCGATCCGAACGAAACGAAACGATCGCAAACAAAATAGCGAACAGTGTTGCAAAGTGTCTAAAACTTGCGTACACGTTATGAACTACAAATTTTTTAAAATAATAATGATTTGAATATTCTATAAATAGAAAACCGCAACGACGCCACATAAAACTACAACAACTACAAAGTCAACAGGTAATGCAACGAAACTGAGCAGCAACACCAATAAACAAACAAAATTGGAAAGCGAAACTTTAAAAACCGCAAAAAACATAAAAACGCGTTTAGAAGCAACAACTAAACCGCAAGCAGCAACAGCGTCGAAAAATGCCACCGCAGTAAAAGCAACAACAACTAAACCGACAGCTAAAACAACCACTAAGGACGCAATTGCTGGTAAATTAGCAGCGCGTGTTTCGCCACAAGCGTTGCATGCCAAGACACCCACCAACAACAACAACAAAACTAATATAAAAGAAGTGCCGGTGGTTAATAGTAACAACAAAAACAAGCAGCCAACTACTAAAGCCAAAGCAAATGCAGTGCTGGACACTTATCACAATGTCACCGTCGCCTCACCGCCGCAAAAGCGCCGGGAACCTGTAAAGGCTGAGTCTAAGGTCACGTCATTGCGAGTAAATCGTGAGCGCACTCTAACCAGAACACTGAATCCCGACGAAGTGGTTGTGCTCAAGCGTGAATCGGCTAAGCAGCGCAGTGCAGCACAGATACAAGACGAAGCACAGCTGCTGCCGCAACAACCGTTAAAAGAACCGATTGCCTTCGAGGTAACTTTTGATGAGCAGAAACGCAAGCCTACCAAAGCACATTTAGACCCGCCAGAAGAAAGCGAAAACTATTCTGATGACTTTGATTCCTACGAATCGGACTTTGAGGCTACTGGCTCGAGCAGCAGCGCTCCAGAAGAAGAAGAAGAGAGTAGTGCCGAGAGTGAGCAAAGTGCCATGCATCAAAGCGACGAAGTAGAGGAAGAAGAAGACGATAGCGATGAGGAAGAAGACGAGGATGAAGACTCTGAATTCACGCAAAATCCAATCACAGTGATACATCAAGAAAAGGAATTAGAGCGCAAATTGGACTCTGGTGTCTATGATATGAACTCACGCAAACAACATAAATTGTCCGACATAAGCGCACAGTCGACGCAACAGCAATTCGACAGCCTCGATGCCTACAGCATGGCATACTCGGAGCAGTTGGATTCGGGAATTAGTACTTATGGCAATCCTTACAAAACGACAGATGCGAATAGTTTCTATGGTGGCTACGCTGCCTTCGCCAGCAAACCGATCATCAGTAAACGTGGCAAGGAGCTGATGAGAAAGCTTCAATTCGATTGCCTCAACTACGAATTGTTTGACATGCAACCCATGCCTTATGACGTCTATATGCAGAGTTATGGCAAACTGAACACCTGCCAGACGTCCACACAGACGCAGCTACAGTGCATGCACACCGAATGTCAAACGGATGAACTTGAATTGCGCCACATCTGGACACAACATCCGCCGCAATATGATCGCCAGACCGTGCAGCAGCAGTTGAATGGGCCCAACTCCGGCGCCTTACAAAACTGCTGCGGCGAGGAGCCGGCGGAGGATTATGCGCTGCAGTCCAGCGCAAACACGGATGCCTATGAACATAGTTTGCAGCAGTTGAACACGTTGCTCCTGTCCGAGTGTCAACGCACATTGCAGCAACAGGTGCAGCGCCAGAGCAAGCCCTTGGACTTTGAGCGCTTGAATGCCTTTCTGCAGCGGGCAGCACGCCTCATTTCAAAGGTGGTGAGCAGCAGCAAGGCAAGTGCTGCCACTGGCAGCCAACTGCAAGCCACACTCAAAACAGCTGATGGCGCACTTGCCGGCATTAGCAGCGGCTATATCCATCTGGATGCGGGTTTCTTAACGGCCTTGCGTGTGCGTCGCATATTTGGCAGCGAACGCCATCAGCTGATCATTACGGTGCATGAGTGCCTGCCGACCACGACCGATGTTTACCGCGCCGACTTTGCCAATCTGCTGATGGTCTGGTCAACGACGGAGTGCAGCAAGCCGCTACGTCTGCTGTCCACTTGGGCCGAGGTCTGCCGTGCAGAGATTTGCAATGATTTTGCCGAGATTGTCGTCTGCGGCTTGCGTGATGGCAGCGTCGCCATGTGGGATCTGCGTGAGACATACACCTACTGCTCAAAACTTGATGGACATTTGCCGCACTTCGCCGCAACGCAATCGATTGTGCCCAACTTGGGTAACGCTGAAGCGCGTGCCTTGCTCGATCTGGGCGCTGTGGTGGATGTGCGCAGCTTTCGTGCGCCCACAAGCGCTACACTGCTAACGAACACGCTGCCGAGCTATAAAACCATACAGGTGAGTTATGTTTTCTATTACCGAGTTAATTGAAGCTTGACACTTTCTCTTACCATGCCACTGCGGCAGTTCACTTCGCTCAATGACACGGGCATACTCACCGTCTGGACGCTTGTGGAGACAACGGCACGTGAGCTGCTGCTGCCACATACGGGCAACAAGAAACAGGCATACAATCACAACAACAAATCAGAATACTCATCGCCTTGGGCACGCGTCAAGCTTATACAAAGCGCCATCTGCCAGCTGCGCGACTATCTGGAACGTCGCCTGTTGAAGTCGCAGAGCCAATATGATAAGACTAAGGTGCTCTTTCAGAACAACATCTACAGCGATGAACTGCTGCGCGAGCTGAACGAAACGCAGGCGGTGAGCAATGCGCTGCAGGGCCAGGGACTGCAAGGACTGCGTTTCACTAGCATCGACACGGGCTGCGAGCGCATCTACGTGTGCACAAATAGGAACTTCATCCTTGCCTGCACCAAGAGTCTCAAACCAGAGCGTTTTGCACGTATTGCCATTAACGACAGTCGATTTTTGTTTCCCACGGCGCTTTGCGTGCTCGCCAATGAGGATTTCCTCGCCGTGGGACTGTCCAATGGATCAGTAATTATACTTAACTGCAATCAGCAGAGCACACTGCTGCATAAAATTCATGCACCTGGTACCGGCACAGCTCTGCCGTTGACAGCGTCGAAGCAAGCTCAGGTAACGGAACCAATGGCTGAACTGGAGACGAGCAAATCCTGTGCTATACAGAACATCATACTAAATGAGCGTCGCTCCTTTGAGGCGAACAATGGCTACGCTAATGACTATGAACTGCGTCCTACGACGGCAGCCTGCATCGATCTCATACACAATCAGAAGCGTCCTTTCGAGCTGCGCGTCTATGATCAGCAGCTGCTGCTCAGCGGCTCCGCCTTGCGTAAGCATCTCGTGCAATCCCTCGTCCTTTCTAGCGACGGCTGGTATCTCTTCGCACTGGCCAATGGCACATTGCGTGTCTATGATTTCTGTATGGATCAGGAGCTGCCCAGCGACCGCAACACGCAACAACGTATCGAGGATATTGCAATTGCAAGGACCTCGGCTAACCAGCAGCATGTGGTGCTATGGAATGCATTAAACGAGGTGCAGCTGCACATGTTGAGCCAGTAGTGAAAATGGCATTAAAGCATTTGTTTTTGTTACGATTTGTAAACGATTTATTGCATAAATTATAATAATAATCACAATTTTTGTCTTTTGGAACAACTTGAAAAAAAAAGAAAAAAAAAGACGAATTTGGTTAAGAGTCTTTTGGAACTCAGGGAAACTAGGAAGCTCAAGTAGCATGGGTACGATAAATGGGCGTGACACTGCCCACATAACTTAAACTATTATTCATTTTAGTTCACTTTCTCATAGAAAACCCAACAACTGGAATTATTAAGCTATTTTTGTGCCAACTGCGGCGCAGACCTTGAATGGCACTTGGGCCTGGTATAAAATTAACTCAAGCTATGTACTCTCACTTTCTATAGACACTTGCGTTGCCTTAGTAATTTAAAATATTTCGGTGGCTTACATTGCGAAGTCTGTTTGGCGTTGATAAAAATCCTCGATAGTATAGTGGTTAGTATCCCCGCCTGTCACGCGGGAGACCGGGGTTCAATTCCCCGTCGGGGAGGTTTTTGTTAATTTTTTCCATTAATTTCCCTTCTTATAGACTGTATTTTTTTGGCCGATATATTCACAGTGATCTGTATTAATTTGGACTTATTATACCCTGTACCAAAAAATGGTAAAGGTTATATTAAAGTTGTGCAAATGTATGTAACGGTCAGAAGGAGGCGTGGCAGACCCCATAAAGTACATATATTCTTGATCAGCATCGAAAGGCGAGTCGATCTAGCCATGTCCGTCTGTCTGTCTGTCCGTCCGTCCGTCTGCATGAACAAACGGAAATCGGAAACGGTAAGGTCTACAACCACCAAATTTCGCACGAAGACTCTCCCAATCCATAGGCATAACATGTTTATTTTTTTTTTTTCGATATTCGTCCTGTAACATATAGCTGTCATAGGAACGATCGGGTCAAAACCTACATTTAGTAACCAAAACCCTTTTGTTTTTTAAGATATGTACACCAAATTTTGGATTTAATTCTTCTAGCTAATACCCAATCACATACCTAAATATTATGTATATCGGTTCACTATATCATATAGAACGATCGGCCGAAAAACAACATTTACTGAGAAAAATTTTTTTGTTTATTACGATATCGTTAGCAAATTTTAGATTTGATGATTTTAAGTAATATCCAATCACATTTCTGAATATGATAAATATCGCTTTACTATATCATATAGCTGTCATAGGAACGATCGGCCGAAAAACAACATTTACTGAGAAAAACTTTTTTGTTTATTAAGATATCGTTACCAAATTTTGGATTTATTGATTCGAAGTAAACTCAAATCGTATTCCTAAAAATGATAAATATCGGTGCACTATAACATATAGCTGCCATAGGAACGATCGGCAACGAAACAGCAGATAAAGCAGCCAAAGAAGCTTCTCATCTTCCTCTCATCTTTCACCAAAACCACAATCTTGACGACACTCTTAAATTCCTAAAGACCACTTACCGCAATAAAATGACCTCCATTTGGAACCTTACCAATCACCACTATAAAACAATTAACCCAAATAAAATCAATCTAAGTGACTTCCCTCACTACACATTCAACAACTCATTCCCCCGCTCTAATTTTTCTAAATTCATAAGACTTAGACTCGGCCACACCCTACTGACGCACAAACACCTCTTTGACAAATCTACACCCTACTGCCAGTACTGCAACCTCGATCTCCCTATTTCAGTCATCCACATCCTAACATCCTGCCCCTCCTTCAACAATCTCAGATCTCAACTCTTCCCGAACACAAACCCAATACATAGCCTATCAGCAACTGATCCCAATGATCTCAAAGCACTAATCGAATTTTTATGAAAGGCTAATTTGCTACATCTCCTTTAAAATAAAAAAAACACCCCATAATATAAACCAAATAATAAATAATACACACAATACATACAATATAATTGTAATTTAAGCATAATTTTTCAAACTGTCAATATTAATATCATTAAGCTTAAGGCCTTGTAGCCATAGCTTATAATTAAATATAGTTTTTTAAATTTATTTCAATAAGTTATAAACTCTGTATAAATAAATAAAATAAATATCTAATCATATTCTCGAATATTATAAATATCGGTTTACTATAACTTATAGCGGCCATAGAAACGATCGGCCGAAAATTGGGTTTACTAAAAAAAATTGGTTTTTCTTGAGATATCCCTAGATAATGATAACAAAATATTAAAGTAACAAAAAAATATATTTTGTTTTGGATTGGGTACAGGGTTTTCTATAGTCGGTTACGCCTGACTAGGGCTGTAGCCTTTCTAGTTTTTATAAAAAGCTTATTGAAGAAAAATATAAAACAACAAGTCTAAGAACTAAAATTATATTAAAAGGTTGACATTCCTCATATTATTCATAAATTCGTCCACATAAAATTCTGCAGGCATGTAATAGATATTCTAACATTAACAAGCACAATCGAACCAATATGAAAACCTAAAGAGGCCTCAAAAAAAAACTGTTCGTTCTAACTGAAGTCAGGTTTATTCCACTGAACTGCCGCTGAAAATATCTTTTCAGTAGGACAGATCTAGTAATTCTTTCTGTTATTTACATGAACTATAGATTTCCTTGTTTCCCATATAACATTTTTCTTTTTATTTACAAACACAAACAAGAATTATTCTAAACTGCACACTCCTCACGGCTACAGCATACCAGTACCACGCCCCACCGCCAGCAGTTGTCGCACAGTTTGCAATTCATCCCGCAGCGCCAGAACCTGTGCGCGCAGAATAGAGTTCTCCTGCTCAAGCAAGGCCGCACGCAAAGCAATGCGATCTTCTCTTATCTTGCGTGCATCTCTGGACTTCTTTGCAGCCTCGTTATTACGTTTACGTCGCTCGTAATACTTCTCATCCTTCTGTTCTTCTGGTATCGGACGCTTTTCGCCACGTTGCCGACGCTGCATAAAACCCGGGAACATGCCACCGACACGATTCAGTTCCATCAAAGGAAAGTCTAAACTGGCCGACATGGCATGATTCGGTGGTGCAATATACTCAAATGCAGGCAATTGCGACTTGCCAACTGGTAGGACGCCAAGATTCGGAAAAGTCATAGGCAACGTATTGTTCCCATGCTTAAAGAGCGTGGATCCTGAACGCGGCATAGACGCGTTGTCCATGCCATTGAAAACCGGAAAGGAGTAGAGATGTGCATTCTCATTTGGTGAGATGTCCATGTCAGCGACGGTATCCGTGCCGCTATGCAGCGAAATGCTTTCCGTAACATCCAATATGGGCGACTTCGAGTTCTCTAAGAGCAGTTGGGGATCGGTGTGATGTGGACTTAAGCAGTGCTCTGCGCCAGATGCTTTTGGTATTTGTAATAATAACTGATTTTCTGCAATCAAGAGAGTCCATATAGTCGACTGATTTAGTTATAACAGGATATATTGTACCAGAACTTGGCAGGAGCAGACGATTGCGATTGCGTAAAAAATCCAAACCCGCAAATGTCACGGGCTCCATGTCAGCGCTAAATGTCGTATTGCACATAGGCTCAGTTGTCGCGATTTACAGGATTTTTAACAGAAACTCGCTGCAACTGACTTTGCGTACTCGGCGCTAAAAGCTCCAAACTCAGAATGACAGTAGAAACGTTTGAATCAAGACGCACCAGCAGATACTATAGCCAAGCGTAGCCGCGGCAGTGGCGAGGCAGGATAATTACATGTTTTAGTTATACGGCAGCCAGTCAACCCTCAGCTCATAGCTGCGTTACACATATGTCTCTAAGCTACTCCTCCCTCAAAAGATGGCGGCCAATTTGCTTTGCTATACTGTGTTTTGGTATGCTCTGGCGGGAGTATGGCTTAGACGGCGCTGATTCAACCAATCACGCAATGTTGACGGTAATTATTCGTCAAATACATGACACTTTTCATGTTGAATGACATTTATTTTGTTCCGACGGTTATAAGGACTTCATATAACTGGTTATACGTTAAATTATACACCCACTAGGTGAACGCATTAGTGGTTGCCAACCTGCCTACCTAACCACCCTCCCTAACCGCTGCACCGCCCGACAGCCTGGCTGCCCGTGCCTCGCCCAGCTGACAGTTTGTGTCTAACGTGGGCACATATTGTGTCGGAATGTTATCGACAACGTCGGCTGACCAAACTGCTGTGTATGGATTTTTTATTGAAATTTGTTTGGGGTTGTTGTGTGGTCGTGATTTCGGGGTGTTGCCCTATTGTCCAGACGGTGTTACGTTAGCGTTGTATTGTGTTTTAAAACAGTTATGCATGGTGTGCGTCAAGGACAGCAACTGGCTTGCTCTAAGCCAATCAGAATGGCACTTTGTGTTGTGCACACAGTAATGTATTTTACATTTGTGTACATCAGGTAAGCTATTATACTTTTTAAGAGCAGAGCTGCCGCTAAACTTTATATGTACATTTATACAATTATCTAATATTTATATTGTTTGCCCTAAATGCGCTAATGCAACATTTATAAAGTCATCAACTTCAATTTGATAACAACTTGATTTGAAATCTTCGAAAAATCATGCTGACTTGACAAAAGCTTAGTCTCTTACTTAAAGTCCATATATGGTGGCTATGACAATTGCCAATACCGTCAGCTGCCGCCAATGCTGAGAAAGTGTCACCTGTGTCAGCGGCAAGTTTCAAATGAGTTACACATGAGTTGCTTCGCCATAAGTTGTCGCTGCATGTTGTTAGCCTACAATCGACAAACGGCGGGTGAATCCTTTTACAACACGAATTTCATAATGTATGTGCTAATTTATTATCTGACAGCAAAAGTTTTCTAACCCTTCTGCTACGAACATTGCCAGTTTGGAATGAATACTAATAAAAGTCTTCATACACATTTGACACGAATCCTACGCTGCGAGTACTAGGTAAGGCAAGACAACTTACACAAACGAATTTTAAATTACTCATATATACACTCGTACACAGGACGCCAGTTGTTATTGAAAATTTAAGCAAGCAAATAAATATTTAAACAGCTGAGTAGTTCAAGTAGTTTGGCGATTTCGCGAAACCCACGTAAAAATTTAATAATACTCTTGTCAATTGTGGCGTTGAACTCAGTTTCAAAGTGGATACGCTCAGTTCTTAGCAGACAGTAGGCTCCGTGTTCCATTAGTACCTCCTTAAGCAGAATTTGATTACTGCAATTAAACGATCCTTCAACCAAACTGTCAAACAAGACTTTTCATTCCAGTTAAATGCAAATGTAACTTTACTTTTTTAATAGAATGCCTTCACCAATAAATTTCAGGCGGCTTAGATTTACTCGTCAAACCTTTTTTTCACCGACTGCTTCGGAGAACACGTAACAAAATGGAGCGGTCCCACATTTACAAATCTTGCACCTTATCTTTTCCTGTGTACAGTCCTCCACGACTTCTGCTTTTGCTGT
Organism: Stegana nigrithorax; assembly: GCA_037044495.1. NCBI lineage: Eukaryota > Metazoa > Arthropoda > Insecta > Diptera > Drosophilidae > Stegana > Stegana nigrithorax. The sequence goes on along the minus strand of JBAMBQ010001320.1, from coordinate 372,024 downwards.
TTATACATGTAACAGTACCAGTTTTTTTTTTTTGTTCTATCAATTTGTGCGCTTTCCATATGTGAAAACGAAAACGCAGGCCAGAATTAAAATCACCAAACATACAGTGACTAAAATAATTTCAATGCGTTTTGTCCAAGTGCTACATGCGTTTTGGATTCGTTCTTTGCAACTCATCCTGGTTCTTGCATTAAACTTAGAATTCGTTTTTTGTTGAAAAGTTTTGACATATGATTATAATTTATTTTCGGAAAAACAAATAACTGTCGGTTAGTTGATTACACTCCATAACGTAATCTTACTAAGAATTTCACATACAAATATATTTTCAAAGGCAAGGATATAATAAGGTCTTACTGTTTATACAATTTAGGAGCTTGCGGTCTCAACCACATTTGAACTACTTTTCATATTATTTTGTATACTAAAAAAATCAAAATATTTATTAAATATATGTCTAAAACAGGTAAATGCATGTACGTTTGCAATTTTATTGCTAATCATCACATTCAGCTGCGTTATCTACTGAGTTAGATTCGACACCAAAGTAATCAATTATCGCCGTGTAAAATATGCCGCATATAGAAATTACTATATACTATCGAGGTGACAAGGAAACTTTCCTTTTTTCCGGAGAATAAAGACAGAAAACGTATTCAATTGTCATTAGTTCCAGAGACTCTTCTTTTCCTTAATTGACTGACTAAACCCTTTAACTTTCCCACTTAAGGTTGTGCAATTTTTTGAATTGCTTTACTGTCGATATCATATTGACAGCATTGGCAACGAATACTCACAGTCGGCTGTCAGTTTTCAGCTACCCAAACAAAATTTAAAACAAAAATAAAAAAAAATAAAACCAAAACAAAGCACATGTCTTTAATATACAGAATTATTTCTTTCTGAGTTTATTTTGACCCATCCACACATCATCATTGATTAAAGGCTGCGCACCCATTGCTCAATTAAATCCATCAAGCATAATACTAAAATAACTGACATAAAATAGAAAACTTAAACAATAATAATAATAATTGCCACTAATGTGCAAAATGAACGCACAGGAAGAAAAATTCAAAACATTTGCTCCGTCGTAGCAGCAGTTATATGCAAAAGTTGTAGCAAACAAAAATGAATATAAAAATAAAAAAACAGGACCTCAGCATACACGAATATGCCAACCTGCATGTACTGGGTGCTAATAGATTATGCCGCAACGATTAGAAAAGCAGTCAGGTCGTCATGCAGTCAGGCAGGCAAGCAATAAATAACAGCTGGAGTGTATCTCACACATGCTTTTGCACGGCAAGTGCATTTTGCGACGCAGTGCTTTGTTGATATACACCAGGACATGTCAGGATTTCAGAGCGCGCTGAGTGCTTGCGTGCACGCACAGAGTGTTGACAATTAAAGTGGCTGACTGCCTGCCTGACTGGCTGCTTGGCTGGTTGGTTGGTTAGTTGGTTGGTTGGTTATTTTGTTGGCACAGACCGTGAACATGGCCAGGACAAAATGGGTCATGCACATAACACACAAACACTTAACAGGTGGATAGCATCCGCCGCATAGCGGTCAACCGAAGATGTGCGGCTAATTATTTGGAAATTTAACATATGTTAACGATTTTTACGAAAATCCATTTAGCATAATTACCGAAAATACTAATTTAATCTAACAAAAAGTAGGGTTAAGTGTCAAAAGGATGGTTTGCACGACCCAAAATACATATGTATATAAATGACGGGGCTACTGCCGCACGCACTAATGATGATGACCGTCGCGAACAAGCTGCAACTAAGGGTTCAAAAGGAAAATTTTAAGAGTCGCTCATGGCGTCATAATAATGTAAAACCAGTAGTAAACCAGTAAATCAACAGTAAATTTTTTTATTCTGCGCAACCGCACCAAAACACAACAACAATAACAATAACAATATTACAGATCAGTTCAGCTTCAATTCAATCCGAGTATGGAAGTTAAAAAAATATACAAAAAAAAATACCGTATACCGAATAATAACAACAAAACTAACGGCTATTACTGCGCGTGCTATTGGTCAGACTTGTAGAGCTGACCTTCTGCAGCTCGGTCAAGTGATCCCAGGCGAGATTAAACTGACGCGTAGTGCGCGCATTGGCCAGCTTGGCAATTGGACCCAAAGTGCGATAGCCTTGATTTATGTAGCGTAGAAAACCCTTGCTGGTCAAATCCATTAGCGCCGTCTTGATCTGCGCATCCAAATCGCCACAGGCAAAGGGTCTGTGCGGGCAGAATAAATAAATTGAAACCAATTAAACTGAACAGCAGCCGCACGCACGCAACTTACTCCTTCTCTAGTATGGCTTTAATATCGGCCTCCTTTATGCCACAGGCATACTTGGGATGATCCTGGAACAGGCGAACCACATCGAGCACGTACAGCGGCAGATGCATGTGATAGACATTGCGTCGCACGCTCGACGTAGATGGCTCACAATCGCTTATGTTGCCGCTCATGTTGCTTGCAAGGTTCAACAACTTCAATTTCAATTCCAACTTGGTTCCAGACACAATCTCAGCTATGTGAGAATTCGATTTGTTTATTTTTGTCTAATATAGTAAATATGGAAAACGAAATGGCATATGAGTTATATAAATTTTTTAGGCTTACTTAGACTCAGCGTGTGTGGCACAAACCCAAAGTGCTAATAGCCTCTAATTAAAGGTGTCATTAACAAGGTACGCACTTGGCCTGTGCCTATCAATTATGCCCCCGGAAATATAATAGATTTACCTTTTTGGTATATTTGTTTTTTTTTTTTTTGTTATATTGTATTGTTGCTATTGTTTTCAGTCTTAAGCAAACATTGTAACAATTGCATGTTGGGTTTTTATTACCCACTAATTTTCTAATACCCAAATAGCCTCCTTTGTCGATTTACAAAGCCATTCAAACAGGAACCAATGCATGAGCCTTATGAGACGCGTAATTGGGTTGATAAAGTAGCAGGGTTGGGTTTGTTTGTCTGTAATATAATGCATGCATATGTACATAAATTATATGTTAAATATTTCAGGATGTACACAAGCACACAAAGATGACCAAATGCCAGAAAATGTAGCTTCATAAGCCAAATTTTAGACAGCCAAGCAAGGGAGCAAAATCGGACAGTTATTCTATTATTTATGTTTTTTTTTTTTATTTCAATTATTTTATAAAGATAGAAACAAATAAAATTGTTCTTCCCGCGATTCTACCGTTAAGTATTGCTCTCCAAGGAAGTACTAAGAGGCTCGTTGACTGGCATCATTGAGGCGGCAAGGGCGCATCCTGCCTTCCAATTCGATATAACTCAACCATGTGCTTGGAGGGGGCTTCTCCGAAGACTGTATGGAACCGATTCCTACTTATGTCCAACATACTGGCCTTATAGCTGCTTTGAAGATTCCCAGGACAATGGCGGTGCTAACTTAGATTATATGCCGCTGGTTTTCTACAAACTAGTTACAATACGATTTACTATAATTATACCCCCAAGAAATGGCTCAGTAAGTGTTAGAGCTATGCAGGTTAACCCTCCTTAATTTATTTTTTTTTTTATTCAAAGATATTGATATTTATGTTAAACTATATAAACTTAACTTAACTTTTTTAATAGCATGGTTTCACCAATAAATTTTAGGCGGCTTAGTTTTAGTCGTGAAACCTACCCAACCAACTGCATCGGAGAACACGTAACAAAAGGGAATTTGTTTGTTTATTTGTTGTGTAATAATCATTGTAACAGTAATTGGCTGGAGCGGTTCCACACATTTACAATTCTTGCACCTTATCTTTTCCTGTGTAAAGTCCTCCACGGCTTCCGCTTCTGCTGATTATACATGTAACAGTACCAGTCTTCTTTTTCTATCAATTTGTGCGCTTTCCATATGTGAAAACGAAAACGCAGGCCAAAATTAAAATCACCAAACAGACAATGACTAAAATAATTTTAAGGCGTTTTGTCCAAGTGCTACATGCGTTTTGCATTCGTTCTTTGCAGCTCATCCTTGTTGCTAATCATCACATTCAGCTGCGTTATCTACTGAGCTAGATTCGGCACCAAAGTATTCAATTATAACCGCATAAAATATGCCTGCAGCTAGAGCAACAATAGATATTACTAATATCGAGGTGACAAGGAAACTTTTACAGTGCGTTTTGAAACGTTGCGAAGGCGGAGGTTCTACAATAAAACATTGCGATGTAGAACTCATCTTAACAAAACATTTTATTATGAATAAAACTTTTCAACTGTAAACTCATGCAAGACTTCGGAATTAATTTTGCAAGGCTTGCTACTAATGAAGCAATTTTACTTAATTGGCACTGCAACAAACGTAACGGAAAAATAAAGTTACAACCTAACGGTCCAGTTGCTGAAAATTTCGAGTGACATTCAGAGTGACCGTTTTTCACAAACGATAAATGCCAAATTGCAAAAATTTTCTTTATTTAGAGCGTCTTGTGCACCACTTGCTAGCAGCTCTATATAAATCTTTAGCGCCAAACAAAAACAACATAACTAACAAAACGCTTTAATTACATTGTGTTTTCTACCGGCTGATAATATTCGGTTGGCTCGAAATATTTAAATATTTTTAACATGTCAGAAGCAGACATTCCAACAGTTGTAAGCGTTTATTTTACCAAATACAAATGTTACCAATGATTGCCATATTCTTTCAACAGGTCATTAACGACACGCTGAGCACATGCTACGGCAACACACTCACCGGTTCCTTCGTCGCTGGAAATAAAATTGCTTTAAGCACCTACCGGCCGATACTCAGCACTACACGCGATGAGCCCACCGAGCATGCTGGCAAGCATCCCGTACTCATACAACTTGTGCAAGAGGATTTCATATTCACTGAACCGGTGTTGCGCGGTCTAATTGCGGAGTCGAACTCTACTTTTGTGGCAGTGCAGGGGCTGAAGCAGCACGGAACCAAAGCTGAGTATATCGAGATCTCACGCACCTATCGCAGTATCATACGTGCGTGCCATGAAAAATTGGAATATGAGTTGCGTGCTGCAACGTCGCGTGATGACAAGGAGGCACAAACGAATTTCAAAGAATATATAACAATTTTTTACTCGATCGAGTGCATATGGCGTCTGTGCGAGATACTGTTGTTGGACTTAAATCCCTCGATACAGAAATCAATAGTGCCGAAATTACTCAACTGGGTGCGTTTTCATTTCCCGCAAGCCGAAAGCAATGCAACAAAGTTGATGCTCTTGGGACACGGCGCCAGTGAATCGGAGTTGTACTGGCCGACGCTTAAGGCGCTGATCCTGCAGGGTCAGTTAGATGTAACACGCGCACTGCTACAGCTGCATCCGTCTGCCCAGAGCATATCATACAAGACCGCTGGCGACGTATTCAAATCTCTACCACGCTATAACGACGGTTTTCCCATACATAAATTCCGCACACAATGGGAATATTGGCTGACGGAAACCGAAAGCAATTTGGCATCAAATATTTTTTCGGTAGAGCCCAAGCTGGAGGAACTGGTACGACTTGTTACAGGCGATACAGAGATTTGGCAAGAGCAACTGAGCGACGCGCGTGTCTGGTACGAGCTGCTACCAGGCTACCTTTTCTTTACGAATCCCGCTTGCAAGTATTACGAATTAGGCGACGCCGCCAACGCATGGCTAAATCGTTGGACGCACTACAAAGACAACGGTGAAAGCGAAATGAATCACTTGGACTACACTGTGCTTTATTTGTTGGAGAACAATATCAAGAGTGCGCTGCATGCCATTCAGGTAATGCCAGATCGACAATGGTTCGCCACGCATCTTATCGATCTGGTCTACAATTCCGGGCAGCTGAAAGCACTCTGTGATGCGGAGCATATGTACGTAACTAAAAAAGGTACAGTGTGCGAATTTGTTGAAAATTATTAATTTTACTCAACAGTGAATACATTAAGCTGCGTGACACTTTACTGCACGAGTTTGGCACTTGCCTGATGACGCGTCATTCGCTTTGGCAACTGGGCATGGACTATCTGGAGCACTGCGTGGAGCATAAAGCGCTTTTAGAATTGGTGCTGCCACGCATACCGGTGCGCAATGAGCGGCAAGCATTCAAAATCATTGCAGTTGCCAAGCAACGCGGCTTCGATGGCGTCGGTAAGACTGTTTTTTAAGTTTTTTGTTTAAATAAGTAATGAAAAACCTAGTAAAATGTCTCGCTGATTACAGTTTCTGAGATTTGCAAAGTGCAGTCGAAAAGTTCATTTGCTACCGGCCGCTATGGCAACGCTTTGGAGTGGGCCTTGCGCGCTAAGGATGTGAGCTACATCACCGGCGTTGCCGATTTTCTGCTCAAGGTTTGTCAGTTTTGCGCATCTTGGACAACGTTTATAAAATCCATAATTTCATTACAGCACTACATAAACAGCGGCGAGTTGCTCTGCCCCGACGTGGTGGCCAATATAAGCTCAAAGATGTTCATGTCACCGCGTCTCATATTCTTGGTGAAGTATTTCGATTTCTATCAGTACTATCTCAAGCGTGACTTCTTGCCCGCGGCGGAGCTACTTGTAAATCTATTGGAATCGAAATTAACGCCTAATTAGTAAGTGCAGCTAATAAGTAACGGATAATTGCTTAGCTTGCTTTTTATAGCTTTTGGCCCTCACTGCTGATTGATACCATACCGCTGCTCGAGTCGAAGGACCCGAAGATACTCTCGCATGAGACTTGCGCCATACTACACCATTTGGAGAACGACTTAATACCGCTGATCGAGCGAAAGCGGCGCGAACAGCAGCAAAATCCAGGAGTAAGTTTTTTTTATATGCGATTGAAACAGATCACTGTTGTAAACAATTTTGTTTGTTTGTTACTGCTTTATGAAGACGATGTAGGATGCATCTAAAATTAATAATATATTTTAATCTTTAATTTCTTGCAGCTGCAACTGAACATACTGAAGGACTATCGCATAGAGAATATTGAGGAGATCGTCTCACTCCTGCGGCTGGCATGCGCCAGAAATCTCTCTCGTGCGTTGATCATCGAAGGCACCATTCTAAGTTAATTAATAAGAAAAAACAGCCGACTTGGTTTTATGTTCAAATTTATTCAAACATGTTTTTTCTCAGCGGGTTTACTTTATATCATTATTTTTTGTTTTCGAATTTTTTTGTTTTTTATAATTATATATAATTAAATACAAATGTGTTTACATGATTAATTATTGTTGGTTGGTATTATTAGTTTTTCTTTTGTATTGTTTTAAACTATATTTTATATAATTTGCTTGTTGTGCCTCTTGTTGTTGCCAAATTGTACGACTTTCTTTTTGACTATATTATCTCTCGCTCGCAACCAGTATATGGAATATACGCGTGTACGTTATGTAACTATTTTATAATGCATTTCGAACTAACATTGCTCAGCTTGCGTAGCACTTGAGATTTTTCATGAATACTACAGACATACATAATAATATATATATATATTTAAACTAACATACAATGGAATACAGACTACGCAGACAGCAAATACATAATGACGCCTATAGGAGAACTTACTACGTGTGGGGGAGCCAATAAAAACTAATTAACTGAATAGTTAACAAATACAAGAAAGGGAAAATATAAAAATACACTACGAAATACAGCTGCACCTTTCAGCTTATGTCTAACAAATTTACATAGTCAAGCACGCAGCCAGAGCAACGTGCTTAACTACAAGGAGGAGGAAAAGGAGTAGGGCTAGGCTAGTCAACGAACATCATGTATATATATATATATATAATATCGTAACTTTTTGCATATTTAAATATGGCCTTTAAATTTTGAGTATTTATATATTTTCATGCATATATATGCTGTGTATGCTGCTTAATGCTTAGGAGGGTAGTGTACGCTCGCAACTGTAGGATACGCGACTTGTTAGTAAGCAACGGCGTAGTTAACTACTGCACACAGGCGAGGTGCAAAACTTAGCATAAACTAACTTTAGTTTAGTTTCACATTTGCACCAACATTGGTCGCCATCGCGTTGACTGCGACGACGTTTGTGGCTGGGGGTGCTGCAACGCCCACAACACTTGCATTATTGGCCGCACTGACAGTGGCGCTACTGGCGCCACTTATTGAGCCCAAACGCGACAATGATGGTTCACGTTTTGGCGGTACTATCGGCTTTGTGGGTATAGGTGGTGGTGCTCCACGTGCGCCTGCTGGTGGCACTATTACCGGTGGCACAGCGATTGGTATTGGATGCGGTGGATGTACGACTGTCGCCTGATCGTGGGCAGCAGCAGCGGCTGCTAGTGCAGCGTATTTGCCACCAGGCGCACGCTGTATTGTGGCTGTTGGTTGCATCTTGGCTGGAGACGGGGATGGTGGCGCTCCTGTAAGATTACTCGCCGCTGTGTCACAGTTTAATTGTGCTAAATTGCTGCTGATGCCGGATGCAACGACGGGCACAGCTGCTATTGCCGATGAGGCTGCTATTGGCGCTGTTGCAATGCCGCTTGCAGCAGCAACTGCAATTCCACTACGTATATTCTGTCCTGGGGCAATGGAACGTGCAATGCCGGTGGTTGGACCCGACACAGGCACGCTTGTTACGGTTGCGGTTGGTTGCACAATTTTTGCAATATTCACCATAGGCGCGGCACAGGCTTCATCTGGCATAGAAAATAAAGTAGATGGCAATCAAAGACGGCATAAGTATTTAGCATTTTATGTAAGCATCTAAGCATTGTGTTGTACAAGAGTGGTAACTGCAGATGGGCACAAGGTGTAGACTGTACGATACGGTACTGTGACTAGCGTGTGCAGAATGCGCAATGAGATATATGGACTTTGTGGTAATTGTGCTGTTGGTGGTCATAGAAGACGGAAATAAAAACAAAAATCACCTTGTTTCGGAAATGGAATACTTTTTTTCTAACAAAATATCTCAGCTTCAAGAAATGTAAAAAAAAAAATAAAATTTAAACAAATTAAAACAAACGGCAATCAAAGCAAACGCATAAGGCACAGTGTACGTCTACTCACCATTGAATGTTCTGGCCTTTGCGGCAGCCGATGCGGAGACGCCAACGCTTGTGGCATTCTGCTGCAGCTGGTGCTGCTTCTTGAGAGTCTCATTTTCACTTCGCAGCGCTGCTATCTCCACCTCCAGCTCCTTGACACTGCATATAAAAAAAAGTATGTTAAAATACTATAACATGCCTATTTAATGCACAATGCTTACCGTAATTCTTCCTTGGCCAGATTGGCCAAAAGCAGCTTACGCTCGTTATCCATAGAAACTGTTTGCTTTTCGAGTTCTTCCTCCATGCGCAGCGATTTCTTGCTTTCCTCTTCCAGACCATCAGCGATAGTATCGGAGCGTTGCTTTTCTTCAGCCAATATCTGCGCCAGATCTTCAGACCGTTTACCTATGAGATGTAAAAAGAAATTTTAAATTATTTAGTACCGCTATAAATAACTGCTCAGCACTTACCCTCCTCAATATACTTCATGAGTATTTTTTTCCGTTCCGCAATGAGCAACAACACAATCTGCTTTTGCCTATTTCGTTCATAGTCTAGTGTTTCCTGTAGCTTCTTCATGTCTTTTTCCATTTTCTTGACCTGTGCACGTTCCTCCTCCAATTCTTGTTTAAGCTTTGTGCGCTCCATCTCCAGGCCATAGGTTATATCATCGCCCTGAGCCGTGTCGTGTTCATGCTTGCGTTTTTCCTCCTCAAGTTCCTGCAGCATACGCTGATTGTTCTCCAACGATTCAGTCAATATATTGACCATGCGCACGTGAGTCGCACGTTGTTTGCTCACCATCTGATATTGTTGTTCCATTTGTTGTTCAATGATTTGACGTACCTCCATTTCCGCTTGCGCGGCTTGAGTTGACGATTCGCGTGAGATTAGATTGCCATTTAACGCAACCTTGTCGCGAAATATAGCTGCATATGGATCGTTGGGCTGTAAGCGTTTCGTGCGTAATTGGCTTATCATATGCTTTACACGTTCATTGCGTAGCGCGGCTATGACTACGTCTCGCGCCTGCAATTCACCCTCCAGGTAGTAAAGCATCTTCACCAATTCACTGTGTGGTATGTCGCTGCGTCCGCTGTTAAGTGGCTTTTGTCCGCAACCGGGTTTCATCGTTTGAAACTCATGAGTCGCATTTAATGTGTCGCAAGCACCTACAACCGCCGCTGCACCACCAGCGCAATTGTTTTCCAGGCCGTAGGCATTTGCAGCATCTGCGCCGCCCACAAAACGCGCAGTGCCGCCGCTAGTCTCCTCCGCAAACGGATCTGAGCTGGAATTTTGCTCCATTATTATGGCTTAAATGTTGGCTGCTTGGCTTTTTTTCGTCGTATTCTTTAAGCAGCACTTAATACTTTTTCACTTTCGCCTTAAATTACTTAACGCCTAATAAAAAAATAAGTACACGCTGTGCCAGCAGCTGCTCTCTAATTTGCTCATTAGCATGTATCACTTTACAAACTTCATTTTAATTAATTAATTTAGCACAAATTGTAAAATTCTCCGCAATAAAATTCTTTGTGCAACCAATTTTGCATTTAATCCACACTTATGTACAAGTCAGAAGAGAGGAGAGCTAGTGCGTGAGGGAGCACGAAGGGTTACGTGCTCTGCAAACTCTATTTCTCTTCAACAGTACTAAACAACGCAAAATTTTATTGTTGTTGCATCCCACAACATATTTATGAGCGTCGACTACCCTCACTGAATTACAAATTAATGTTAATATCCACAGAGTAAAAATTAGGAGTGAAATGTGGAGTACTAGAATAGAGTTGTCACACTGAATAATACATTGTTATACGAGCGCAGGGTAGCCATCACTTGTGACCACAGAGTCACAACAAGACTACAGAAACTAAAATAGTTTTTTTTTTCAATTAGATATGTATCCTATGTTCTTTCATTACACCTCCAAAACCGACGTCGATTTAGAAATAGCCTTTTCTGGTCCCCTCGGAACCTTGAACCAAGTGTTGGCTACTCTAGTAATAAGACGGCCAACAAGTCACAACGAACAGTGGCCAAGCTAAAGATATATATGAATAGAAAAACAGCTATATTTATTCTGAGCAATTGTATTAAATATGTAAATAACATTCTAATATCAAATGAAATCAATTACAACTGTCAATAGATTTTTAAACTAAGACACATTGATCTTTTAACTTAAAACCAATAAGTACGTAGTATTTAGAATGGCATTTTTATATAAGAAGAAGCTAATAAACAATTTAAAAGTTGCATGCCCAAATTTTTAATAACTATACAATAATGAGTGGTAAGCGATGATTTTAAAAATAAGTTTCTTGTAATCTCAGTCTTTTCGGTTTGATTTAATTCAGAAAACTCGAAACCCACGACCAGCGGCAAGGCAACAGCCGAAGCGACTGCAGACATCGACGAGAAACCGTTGTTTCCCACCAAGCCAGGCAAACGCACAGATTATGGCACCAATGATACGCGTGAACTGCTCGAACGCATACCTAGTGCAATTGTTGACATGAAATTAGACGATGTCCTGACAGCAGTAAAAACAGTTGACAACTTGTGTGACTATTCTCGTTGCAAAACAAGGACAAGCCTGATAGGACAAGACTGCGCACAATGTCAGAAACGCTTTTGCTTTAAACACGGATTGCCTGAGGTACACGGCTGTGGAGAAGCTGTTAAGCGAGATGAACGGAAGAAGTTTTTGCATCCGAAACCATTGAAAACAGTACGCCAGGAAGCCGAGCTAGCACAAGCCAAAAAGAAACTACAAGCGAAATTGAAAGATATGCAAGTGGAGCGTATGCAAAAGACAGGTAGTCTTCCGGGTGGCGGAGGTGGCGGTGCAAATGTGGCAAGTGGTAGTGGCGGTGCAAGGAAGAAAAAAGGAAAATAAGCTTTCATTGGAACAATGAAAGGTGTCCATGAATAATTTATTCACTATATGCTTTACTTTTTAAGCTCATAGCTTATGTATGTATGTATGTATGTTGCGAACCACGGAAAAATTACATTATGGTAAAAGTATAATAAATTAGATTGCAAAATTTACTGTTACACTATGCTTCTTATGTTATTATAAAGAATATAGGAGTATTTTTAAATTAAAAAAAAAAACGGTTTAACTTTTAGCTACACATTTATCTTACATCATTTTTATTACATGAGTATTTCAACCAAATTCTTAATTGTTCTACATTTGCGAGGCACAATGTGCGATTCACAATGCAAGCAATGTTTATGAATGTAAACAAAATCAGCTGTTGTAGTCGATTGGTTATTTGGTGTGGTAGTATCAGATATTTAAACTACTTAGGGATGATCTTACAAAGACTGCTGAGGAACTCAAAAGTTGGTAGGCATTTGAACAGCACCTTATGTCGGAGTGTTAGCTACATTCAAGGCCAATCGCCGGAACCAAAGATCCGTGAATACTTCTATTTCATTGATCATGAGGGAATGGTGCGTATTTAGTTAAATTTTAGCTTTATGAGAGCTCACTAAAATGTTCCTGCTTTCCTTAAAGCTCTTTCTGGATGATGCTAAGATGAAAAATTTTACATCGTGTTTCAAGGAGAAACAATTTCTACGGTTCTTCTTCAGCCGGCTCAAATTTAATAATACGAATAGATATAGCAAAGATTTCCCCTATTTGTCGCTTTGTGGCCGTGAACGCAACTTCATACGTTGTGATGATGCTCCAATAGTTTTCACCCATGTGCTGCAAGATGCCGCAGGTTTGTGCAATTATTAATTACATATCAAATTTATAAAACATTTTACTTGTAGGCAACGACAAGTTAAGCTATTCACACGGTGGCGAAAATCTTACAGTAGACTTTGAACCTCACAAGATATTCACGCATCCGTCGACTGGGCGTGTGTATCACCCGGCTTGGCCACAAGTCGGTAATATTGGGCTAGTGCGTTCCAAACTAGCAATAGAACTAAGCAAAAATTTTGAATTTAACTCTGGTGAGTCGGAGTCACCCACGCACTTTACGTGGCGTGACAAGCGGCTAGAACTGGAAAATGGTTGGGTGGCAGAAACAAAACGTTGTGGCATGATAGAAGATGATAAAAATGATGAGAAGAACGCTTAATAGAGCTGTGATCTATTTTAACAATTGAATTTTTGTAGCCTAATCAGTTTTAATTTACAATGTTAATATAATTTCATAAACATGTTATTCTATGCTAAGCGGTTTAAATTCGCCCTCCTTCACCCAAGACAGCCCAGTTGAACCAGTTGCGCTTTGAATGAGTGGTTGTGTAGCGCCAAGAATGTCGGTTTTTCCCTTTTCACTTGTGCGTATATGGTGTAAAATAGGTCCGTGCACGTCTTCTTGGAACTTCTCAAAAACAATATAATGTGGATCGTCCGTGGGCGGAGTATCATACATATGAGCGGCACATAGTGTAATGCATGCTCGCACTCGCGAAATATACTCTTCACGATTCTGCGTTAGTAATTTTGCGGCTTCGGGATTATTGCTCTCCGTTTGCAGATTGCGTATGCTTTCCACTGGATCAGCGAAAATAATTTGCATATATTTCAACACCTGCCAGATGTGATCCTCACCAGTTCGCCATTCGGGAAAGGCTTGGCGCAGATCCATGCTGTGCGTAAACGGACAAACAAGCGGATGCATAATATCTTGTTGAAAGATCACAGACTAGTAAACCAATGTGAGATTTTATTGTTATGCAGAAGAATTGTTTTGATCATATTTACTCACCGGCACACTTTTGTCGTCTGGAAAGTTGTCGGGCAAAAGCAATGAAAACCTAAAAACACAATCGGCGTAAATACCCACACGGCCAAATATAACGCCAAACCAGACTGTTAAAGTATAAGATTTGGTTAAAAATTGTTAACAAACGATGTCAAGGAGTCTTACGCAGAGAGTTTGAATAACTCGGAATCACGTAAATACCACTCAATTTTTCCGATTCAATCATTTTGCTGGAAGCGTCGTGAAAATGTTAGTAAATTACAAGGAATCAGAGTTTCACGCTACTTACTATTCGGCCAAGATCTTGTACTCCTGTTGTATGGTAGCCAGAATCTTTTCATCTTTCTTATTTGCATCGTCGAGCGTCATGTTCTTCATAAAATAAGATGTCTTTTCAGGTAGCAATTTGCTGAAAACTGTCTTTTTTGATTTGTTGGCTCAATGCGGAATATTTTAAAACGCCGACAACAGGAGATCCGGTGAAGATATATTTGGTCTGCTTAGCTTTAGTTAAACATAAATAATTTTGCAATGACAATAATTTTAAAAACAGCTTGAAAACAAAGTTAGAAATAATAAAATGTTAAACACCGAATGATATGCTGTGAGTCAACTTTCCGATATTCGTTGTGACTGTCAGAAAATAACAGCTGACTATCACGAAGCAACGCGTTGTTGTTTAGTTGTTGTTATTATAACACAGCAGGCGGCATGCGTTGAGTTTATTTTAAATAAATTGGGTTGTTTTTAAAATGTTACAACAAAATGAAGTTACAACGAAAATTGAAGTTCTAAAATCACTGGATGCTGTATCTTTTACTGACACAAATCAAGATATGGATAATCATAATGACGCAACGACGACTACTGTCGACATTGAGGCAGCTAACAACATGTCAAAAAATGGCAATTCGGAATTCTACGGCAAAGCGCAGAAATACTGGTCTGAGGTACCTGCAACCGTAAACGGCATGCTTGGAGGTCTCGGCTATATAAGCACAATCGATATACACGGTTCCAGTGTATTTCTACGCGAATTAAAATTACCTAGTCAGCAATACGCGCTTGACTGCGGAGCAGGCATTGGCCGGGTTTCCAAGAATTTGCTAATGCCTCGCTTTGCCACTGTGGATCTTGTGGAACAAGATGCCGCATTCGCCACCAAGGCACGCAACTATTGCACGGCGGACGATGGAGTGACAGCTTGCTATGCGAAACGTTTGGGTGAAATATTTAACACCGGCTTGCAGGAGTTTACACCAACAGTCGGCAAATATGATTTGATTTGGAGTCAATGGGTGCTTGGACATCTAACTGATACGGATTTGGTTTCATTCTTTAAACGCGTTAAAACGGGCTTAACAAAACGGGGTTACTTTGTTATGAAGGAGAATGTGACAAATACGAAAAATGTAGAGAAGGACGAAGAGGATTCATCTGTTACACGACCTTTAAATATGTACGAAACGTTTTTAAGTCAAGCCGGTTTCAAAATTGTTCGCAGTGTTCGTCAACAGAGCTTCCCGAAAGGCTTATTTCCAGTCTATATGATTGCCTGCAAAAAAACTGCTTGATAGTTAATTGTTGTAACTAGTTGTAGTCTGAATAAAGTAGAAAAAAAATAGATTGAAGTTGGCTGTGCTGCTGTAAATTTGAAATTTGAAGAATGGTCGCAGCCCTAAGAACTGTATTGATTTGCTTGAAGCATTTGCCTGCCTAAAATAAAAAAGAATCTTAAATAACCTTTAATAATATAGTAAATAAATACAACATAACAATAACATTCATTTATAGCCACAAAAAAACTGATATTTTGAATATACATATCATATATAATGAAATTACATACGTATATATATATTACGTTTTAAATGTATATATCATATTGTTGCATAATATTATATTTTATTATAAAGTTATTTAAGAACTCCTGTTTAATGTAATATTTATGTAACATTATTTGTAGCAGATGCATACAAACGAAATAAAAGTATTTTATGGCTAGACTCTCATTTTGAAAGTTAATGTTTATTTTTAACCAAGACCAAAATTTTAAAGCAATTTTAATTTAATTTATAGACTGCCTATCCGTAACACTCTCAGAGAGTTACACTGTCCAAAATTTATATCAAAAAAGAATGCACAAGTTTGTACACTGAATTCTTACATATTACAAAGTATGTAAAATAAGAAACGGAAGTGTTTCGTTTACTCAAAATGTTTGCGTATTAAGGCTTCGAGCTTGTAAGTATCTACAGCGAATTGGCGAATTCCCTCAGCCAGTTTTTCAGTTGCCATAGCATCTTCATTTAATAACCAACGGAAAGTAACTTCATCAACTTCCATCTTTTCAATTTGGTGTGATTTAGCAATTTCTTCCGTCAAGCATGTTGTAAGTACTTCGTTGTCATTTTCCAGCTCTTTCAACAGAGGCGGGCTTATTGTTAACAGATCGCAACCGCACAATGCTTTAATTTCACCTGTATTACGGAAAGAGGCCGCCATCACGGCCGTCTTGTAACCGAACTTTTTGTAATAGTTGTATATTTTAATGACTGAAACGACACCTGGGTCTTCCATCGGTTCATACTTTTTGACATCACTATGAGCCAAATACCAATCCACAATTCGGCCTACATAAGGTGAAACTAGAGATACTCCCGCTTCTGCTCCAGCGACTGCTTGTACGAACGAAAACATAAGCGTCAAGTTGACCTTTACACCGTATTTTTTTTCAAGGATTTCGCCAGCTCGAATGCCTTCCCACGTTGAAGGAAGTTTTATAAGTATACGCTCCTTTTGTACTCCCAACTTTTTATAAAATTCAATTAATTTAAGAGCCTTTTCTACGCTTTTTTTCGTATTAAATGATAACCGTGCATCGATTTCAGATGAAACCCGGCCAGGTATAATTTTAAGTATTTCACATCCAAAGAGAACGCAAAGATAGTCCATAGCCTCGGCAATTTGTTCCTCCTTTGGTCTAATTAAAAAATAATTTATATTAATAATATTTTACAAACTTGTTTCCATTTTAAATTATTACATAATTTTGCTCTTGCCATATGTGACTGCAGCATCCACTAGATGTGAGTAACAACCCATTTTGGAAGCCGTCAGAATAAGAGAAGGATTCGTGGTTCCATCCGTTGGCTTATAAAGTTTCATAGCTGAAAGAAGACGAAGGATTATGTTGCTATATTGCATCCTTGTTTTCTTGAATAATTTTGCTTATCTCAAATTTCATGCATTCAGCATAGCGACTAAAACAATTCACATTTTAATTCCAATAGTAATTAGAAAGTTAATGTTTAAAAAAATTTGTAGCAGTAATTACTCCGAGTTAAAAAATAATTTAAGGATTGTTTTCTTTACAAAACTAGATTCCTTTAAAAAGATTAAAACTTTAGATCAATTCGGTTCACACTATCTGCAAATCTTCTTTAGTAAGTCAGGGACTTATAGAAATATAATACAATATGATTGCAATCCTACCTTCAAAGTCACCGGTGTCAGCGACAATCGTGGTAACTTTCTTTAGTTGCTCCAAAACAGACATCTTTAGTTCTTTGCTAAACAACTTCAATCTACGAAAGAATAAAGTAGAATGAGTTCTTGCAAGACGACTCAATAAAAGCAAGGTTTACAACGCTCTTGTGCAGCAGCTATGTCGATAATCAGCGAGCAAAGGTGGCTAGATTAGACAAAAAAAAAGTGGCTCAAAAGGGCCAAATGAAAGTGAGATATGGCCAGATTTGTGGCTGCTGTTGATAGCTGCTTTTCCTAATTTTGTTTTGCAATTTATTGTTTTACAATTGACCTTGAAATTACTTGAAAAACATACCACTTCTAAGCTCTAAACCGAAATGATGGTCCAAGAAATTTGGACTGTTATTATCAGTTGCTGCTTATCACTGTTTGTTTACTAAAACAATGCAGCAACAGGTGCATCCGCTTTGAAATCATCTACAACAAACAGAAACTGTCTACCTAAATCGAAGAAAAATACATAATTAACATGCACATCACTTCAAATACCAATATTTTATATAAAAAAAAGACTAAACAATTTAGAAAGGAAACAAAAGCCAAAAAGTATGCAATTTAAATTTATACTAAGAGTAGAAAATATTAAAAAAGGAAAGTGAGAGTTTGTTGGAAAAATATGAAAACTGACACTCGCAGCCATATTGGATTCATTTTATTTTTTTTTCAATCTCACTGACTATTAAAATCTCTGTTATTCTTGTTTCTTGTTTGAATGCTATGAGAATTTCATTTGAAAAAATCGTTTGGGACTAATACAATGTTTAATAATTGCCATAATTGTGGCTAGTGGCTGTTTTAGAATTTTTTTGGCAGTAAAACTTAAAAAAAAAGAACAAATCTAGTCACAAAATCGCTAAATTGACCTCCAATTAATCAAGCGTCAAATTTGGATTGGTTTTTGAATTAATTCACATTAAAACCTCAACAATTCACATAATTTTTCGATTTCTGTGTTTGTCGATATTCGGCTCTTTTTAGACACATCGAGCTATCTTAGAGATATTTAATATTGCCGCTTTAAACAAATTTAGGAATAAGTTTTTATTCAGAAGAAATGTGCAATGAGTAAAACAACACAATTTATTTATTTATTTTGCTTAATCTCTAATTAATTTATATTAGTTTTATGGTAGTACGAGTATAAATACATTTGATCAATCAGATAAATTTAGCTGCAAATTTAAAAAACTAATAAAGAAGCAGAGGACAAATATAAAAGCAAAAAAAAAAAAAACAAAAGCTGATAAGATAAAAACGATGAGCAGGAGAATTTTGTTTGCCAACGTGGGCCGGGTTGTTTGTAAACATTTCTTCAGCGCCCTTTGCCGGCATATTTTTAAAATAAAAGAAAAGTATACATCAATACGTGACAGAAAGCTCATACGTATGCGTGATAATTTTAGAATTAGTTTATACATATGTATGTAACAGTTGGCATGTAATATTGTACCCTAATTTAAGTTTTGTATATTTGTAGATTTTTATTTTGCCTACATAGCAAAGAATACGAACCGCCCTTACTAAATATATGACAAGTGGGCGTGTATATAAAAAAGAGGACACGCTTATGCATCTTATATAATTTAACAATTATACGCATAGTTAGAAAAAAACAACTGTAAATTTCCAGCTTTCAAAACTGTTTTCAAATTGACACAAACAAATAAAAATTAACTCAAGCCCAACGTCACCATGCGCCAAACAACAACTGTAACTATAACGATCAATCAGCTCACAGCCAGATTCACGACAGCAACAACAATAATTATACCTTCTCTGTTTTGTATGTTGAGAAGTCGTATGATTTTTCTATTTATTTTATTAAATGCCAAAATAGCAAATCACAATTGCAAAAACACAAATCAAAGCAATAATCAACCCAATATGAGCAGTAAAAGCCGCACACACAACAACAATAATATTAATAATAACATATAAGTAAAAAACGACGATTACAACAAGCCGCTCTCTGCTGCGAGAGTCGCCGGCCGGATTGTCGCGAAGGACAAAGTACGCAAGCACAAACGAATACGTTGTTGTGGCGCTCAAACGTACAGTTATCACTGTACCAGAAACTCTGAGAACAAGTTCGCGCGTGCGAGCAAGTTGCGTTGAGCTGAAACTTTTATTTTTCTATAACAGTTGTCGGCAGTCAGTCGAACGTAGAACTTTGGTGCGAACGGTTTGTTTTGGAGCGGCTGACAGCAGGTGCTTAGCCAATTGTGTGTGTGTGTTCTTTTGAATGTAAAAGAAAGTGCCGAAAGTAAAAAATATTCCGATGATAAGCAACAAGAAAATCTTTGTTGCCTTTCAGATTTAATCAACTTGTGGAAGACATAAAAGCGCATTTATCAATGAGACTTATTGATTATATTTTTATATAATCAACACATTACGTATTATTTGCTAAATCATTTCTTTCCCTATCATTTTTAGTGTTGTGCATTAAAAAAGTGTAAGTGTGTGAAACGTGTACAAAAAATAAGAAAAGTGCGTGTGTAAGGACATAAGGAGCGTGCTAGAAAGGTAGGTCAGCCGGCACTTATGCAGGCATAGGTTAAAATCTGTTTCATGTTAATGCTAAAGTTGGAGACGTAAAATAAAAAGGAAACCGCATTTAATTGCATAATTAAATTTGTAATTTATTTGCTTTTCTTATGCTGTTACACAGCGCTCATCAATGTTCTATTTTATTTGGACATGCCGTGCTTGTTTTTTTATTAATGTCTCTTTTGCTCTTTTAAATCGACTCGCAGACATATGTTAATTTTTTTATTTTACCGTTTCCTTTTTTTGTTTTTGTTAAAGCGAATATATGCACTGTAATAATAATAAAAATAACATGTCCCGCTAAACTTTCTTTCACAACTAATTTATTGACATTGCTTTTCTTCATATCATGTTGAAACGTGTTTTCTTATAAAAAAAAAATGCAAAATACTATAAGCAAAAAAAATTGGCAAAAAAGTCATATATTGTGTATTTGAAAAACTTGTTGAGAATTTTTGATTTCAAATGTTTCTCATTTTGCTTTATTCAAATTATATTTTTTGTTGCTTTGATATAAAATTAACATATTTTATTCAAACTGCAGTCTCGTGCGCCATTTAAATTTTAATGACGTCGCAAATTACGAATTCGCTTTAAAAGTAGACACATTAACCTAAAAAAAAAGGAAATTACAATACGAAAATTAGACATTGGCGAAAAATCAATTTTTATGCCTACTTGCATGCCCCAAACGGCCAACATGACTTTGACCTTATATGCCATTACATACAAAATCGTGTACGAGTAGAACCAAAAATGAAATGCACAAAGCAAGTTTTTGTGTGTGTGTGTGTGCAAAATTTCTGCTTGGTTAAAGCAAGTATTTGATTTATTTTATTATTATTTTTTAATTACGCAGATAAGATGAAGCGAAACACATTACATAATGATGTTAATTATTAGCACAAATTTATGCCTACTTGCACATGGTTGACGAGGTTCTTTGAAGGGCAAAGAGAGCATAGGCAACTGTTTTTGCGCTCACTTCTTAATTTGAATATTTTGTTTGCTGCATAGGCAGCATAGAGGCACTTATCGGCCTCAAGCATGCGTTTGGCACTTGCCTTGATCTACAGCCGCTTGTTGTTGTCAATTCATGCTACAACTAATGTAGGCAAGAAAGCAAGCGTAGGGTGTTGATGCCGCTGAGCTTTGAGACGTATTTTTCCACTTCATGGGTGCTCACAAAATTATAGTTAAACATTTCAATTACCGACAGCTCATAAGTTTAAATTTGCAAACTGCTTAGCTGTTGAACTGTGAAAAGAATATTTAACCTTTATTGCTACACAGTTGAAATAAATAACGTTTTTAGCTTTAATATTTGAAATATAATAAATAAATATTTAACACACAAATAAGCTAACAATAGAAAATTTCTTCTTTTGTTTTGCTATTACTTCTTTAAATAAACTATGATAGCATAATTGAACTTGTTGGCCATTTTATTGGGTTTACTTGCGTGTTAAATGGTTCCCTGCTAATTTGTTACTATGCCACGCATTGCTAAGTCCTCGGCGTATCATGCCATGGGCACGGCACACCTTGACGCAAATAAAACGCAAATAACTAACAATGTGAAATATGGCAGGCGTTAAACGTCGAAACCCCTAAAAAGGATAATGACCGATTGAGTTGATGGCACACTCGTATAAACAATTGCGTGAGAAACTTTTATATGTTCTACCGTTGCAATTTAAGACGCTGATAAAAAACTGTCAAATGCCAGTATAAATGTTTGATTATTATATTTTCTCTTATATAAATACTTTGTTTAAACTAAGAGCCGGAAACACTAACAAATAATATGTTTAAAAAAGAAGAACATGTATGACAAATAGCCACATATTTACTAAAGTCCACAACATGCTGCTTTAGTTTTAATATTTTAATATAAGCTTAACATATTTCAAATATTTTACTTAGCACTTGCAATAAAGTAAACATAGCTGCATATATAAATCAAGATAAATACATATGTGAACAAATGAGTCGGTTAATTTAATTAATCCATTTGTAATTCCAGTACTTCTACTCAACTGTTTTTTTTTTTATTATTATTATTATTTTTTTTTTATACACCGCAAATACTTGTGTGTAGGTATGCATTTTTTGCTATGCCGGTTTACCTTTTTTTTTCTCATTAACATTTTACCTTTGTTTGCATTCACATGTGCAATTGCGGGAACTTTCTTGTTAGCAATATTGTACTTAAAGTTGAGGCTGTGCAAAAACTCATACATTCGCAATGATTTGTAGATTAGACTTTTTTGTACAATTTTTATACCCTGTACCAAAAAATGGTAAAGGGTATATTAAAGTTGTGCAAATGTATGTAACAGGCAGAAGGAGGCGTGGCAGACCCCACAAAGTATATATATTCTTGATCAGCATCGAAAGGCAAGTCGATTTAGCCATGTCCGTCTGTCTGTCTGTCTGTCTGTCTGTCTGTCTGTCTGTCTGTCTGTCTGTCTGTCTGTCTGTCCGTCCGTATGAACAAAAGGATCTCGGAAACGGTAAGACCCACAATCACCAAATTTTGCACGAAGACTCTCTCAATCAATAGGCATAACAAGTTTATTTTTTTTTTCGATATTCGTCCTATAACATATAGCTGCCATAGGAACGATCGGATAAAAACCCACATTTAGTAACTAAAACCCTTTTGTTTTTCAAGATATCTTCACCAAATTTTAAATTTAAAAGTTTTAGCCAATGTGTAATCACATGTCTAAATATCATGTATATCGGTTCACTATATCATATAGCTGCCATAGGAACGATCGGCCGAAAAACAAGATTTACTGAGAAAAACTTTTTTGTTTATTAAGATATCGTTACCAAATTTCGGATTTGACAGTTTTAGGTAATATCCAATCATACTCCTGAATATGATAAATATCGGTTTACTATAACATATAGCTGCCATAGGAACGATCAGCCGAAAAATGGCTTTTACTAAAAAAAAAATTTTTTTATTGTTTTGGATTGGGTACAGGGTTTTCTATAGTCGGTTACACCCGACTATAGCCCTGCCTTTCTAGTTTATATTAGTGATGTACAGGTGAAAAGTCGTTTGAAGCCGTATGTACACACATCAGTTTTTATATTTGTTTTGATTTTTAAATCCTCAATCGTCGCATTTATTATAAAATATTTGAATAGATCGTTAAGGTTCAACTTAAACTTTGTTATTAAATAGTTTTCAATGACTGTAAAAATTCAGTTTATATAATATATATTTGCTACTTGTGCATATTGAGTCAAAGAATATCAATAATTCTTTTCAAATATTAAAATAATAACGTTGTGTAAAACATCGTTATCTTATCTTCCTATAGTATTGAATGTAATTACTAACTTATGTATATGTGTATATATATATAATATTATGTATATATAAACATGTTAATCATTTAATATGTGCAAGAAGTCATAAATTTTATATAATTTGACAGACATGAAAAACATAGTTGTTTGTAGGTGCCGGAAGTGTTTGACTTTATTTTTACCTGAATCTAATAATTTTCCCAAACTTGTCAGATTGAGATAAAAATCAGAAAAGTTGTTTATACTCTACTATTAATGGGGCAATATAACTTGAGGATTTTAAATATGCCTTAATAAATGTTTTAGATAAGAATATATGTATACAGATCTAATTTTTCAAGGACTTTGGCTCTGGCTTTGCTGCGAATCAATCGAGTTTTTTATTTTCAGCATTATTAGCACTTAGGTGTTTTCACTCCCGAATAATTTAACAAATACGTCAAAATAATTCTTACGTTGTTTGCTTTTACAATATCAGAGCACATATCTACAACAACAACAATAACAACAAAACTCGTAACATGCCAAAGTCAATAAAACAATTACAAAGTTGAATGTTCTGTACAAAAAATAACCTTGAGGCAAGTTCAAATAAAAAATAAAACAGCTAATTAAGTTAAACTTACAAAAGCCATATAAGGTTTTTGACTAAGTCAACTGCAACTTCACTGAAAAAAAAACTTGTTTTTAAATTGTTGACTAAATTGATTCAAAGCATTTATTACAAAGTATGTTATTTACATTGAACACACTCCAAACTACAAAATGACTTTTTGTATCGTTATTTGTAATATGAATTAGATATGAATTTAAGAAGTCAGAGTAAGAGATAAAACCAAATATTTAAATACTAGAAAAAATATAACAATAAACTGTCGAAAATAGAATAGTCTTGATAAATGTTATACTTAATGCTTCCTCCCTATTTTGAATTCCATTGCCCATGTATATATGCATGTCATATATCTGGCAAGATGTAGGGTATTTTGTAGTCTCGTCTCTTGCCTATTTTTACTTTCATTTATTCCACTCACGAGATTTGCGCGTGCACAACTTTTTAAAACGATTCCAATGATTTTGTTTTTAAAAATAGTTCAGCTTTTATGCAATAGTTTTTAAATATTATAGGTAAGTGTTAGCTAAGCGCTGATGAAATTCAAATTTTATTAACGCACGGAAAGTTTTAATGAATACAGTTTTTTTAAACTCTCTTTTTAGTAAGCATTAAAAAATAATCATTCTTGATTAGATTTTTTTTAAATAATCAAGTAATGCTTTAAATCAATTTCTTCAAATGTATTATTTTAATGTTAACGTATTTTAAATTCTCTTTTATATTTTTCTATTTTGGATAGACATCTCTAGTTATTATCTTGCTACTCTTCAATATCTAAGAGACTAAAAGCTGTTAACCATTATAAATGACGTCTTAGTTTTATAGACAGGTTATATACATTGTATATGTGGAAACGACTTGAAAAAAAAGTGATTTCATATCAGTAACTGACCGGCAGATCATGAGTAATTAAAGTTAGCTGCACAAAGCAGCTCTTATCTAAAAAACATTCTTACTTATTGAACTAATCGGCAAAGAAATTATAAATATGTATATATTATAAATCATGCACACAAGGCAAGAGCTGAGCAAAATTTTGCCTTTTGACGTTTTCAGAGCCCAATGACGAATTTCGCTTATAATTCAAATTCAGAATTGTTCATGAGAAAAGTATAAATAAACGTTTATCTTTTATCTTGGCATGTAAGCCACAAATATTTGCGAAAATGAACTGTTGTCAGTAAATAATGCAAAATGAAGTGTTAATGAGAAAGCGATGGCTTATCTCGCACGTTTATGTGCTTATCTGCAGCTGTTGCCAATTTATGATCGCATGTAAACAAGGCAGGTGATAAGCATATAGCACTCCCGACTTGCATATACATACATTGATACTCACATATGTACGTACAGAAGTGCTAATGTATTTGCAGTTGACTTTCACCCCGTATGCAATTCATAAAACACGCGTCAGGTAGATTTTCTGCACTATACGTAAAAATAAAAATTAAAAACTTTACAAGTGTCTGGCTGGCGTCTGTGTATGGCAATTATTTTGCATTTTATGCCTACATATGTATACACGTTATTAAGTATGTACATTTAAAATAATATCTTGGACATTTGCACATACAGTTTAACATATGTACATATGTATCGGGCCATGTCGATCTCGTGACCAGACAATTTGAGTGAAAACTTGATTTGACACAAATTTCAGTTGAACTTGATTATCACGCGCCGACGACAAGATCGCGCGTATATATTGTATACACATTGCGTGCTTACCCGCGCATAAAAGCCTCGAGCTATCCGAACTGGTTTTCGCGAACGCAGTTCCAGACTCAGTCGCAGAAGCAGCCGCAGTCGCAGACGAGCCCCTTTTTGTCGCGCAACAAACAAAAGTCTAGAAGCGCGATACTGGACTTTGATCCGCAGTCTGTGTGTATATGTGTATGCGTGTGTTGTGTGCTGTGTGCGATTGACTATAAATTGTAGATATGCCGGCGGACTCAGACAGAATAGAAAAAACGCTTAAGCGCGTATGTATAAATATGGCTGGCACGTGTGTACTTACTCGAAGGTAAAAATATATAAAAAAGCAAAAACAAATCAAAAATTAATCAGCATTTGATATGCCATGCCAGACATTTAACAAAACAGTTTTCATATGCTAAAAATTATCATTGTTGTATTGATACCCTTAGATAATATGATTTTTTTTTTTCTTTTGCTTTTTTTTTTTGGATTTTGTTGTGTGTTTAAGTTATATCAATTAGCAGCAACGCACAAGTTCGACTTTTAATAACATTATACTAATTGCTATTCAAACTATTTTTACATATTAATAAATTTTTGATTTTTTATTTACAAAATTAATTAACACAAAAATAATATTTAAAAAAAAGAAACACGTTTATATTGCACAATAGCGGCAAGTCTATATTTATTTACTAATGTTTACTTGCTTGATTGGTTCGTTATAAACAAATTGCTGTTAGTATGTCAGTGAGGCAAAAAAATGTTGCCACAAATAAATAATTGAACTGTACAATGTGTACTGTATACTACATAAATAGTACATCAATTTGGTGCAGTGTAAACAATTCGAAAGATAAAAAATTCAACACGTTATTTGACACCGATTAAAATTCCTTATAGTATCAACTTTTATTTAATGCGTATGCTTTTAATTTATGCAACATTTTAAAACTAATTTTAGCCAAAAAAAAAAAACACAACAATAAATGACTTGTCAATCCAGTTGCCATAGTGCAGTCAAAAACAATTCAAATATACAATATAAACTAATTTCAAGAACAAATTTTAACTGATCCGTTAAGTAGAAAATTATTTCATGAGTTATTCAATTTTTTTTTTAAATTGTACCTAACTAAGAAGCATTTTCACAAGCAGCCACTAAAAGCTACGTTGGCGTTTAGAAAAGCAAAATATAAATATATATTCCTATATATATACATATATTGTATATTATATTCTACTTGTCACATGACATTCATGTGCTTTCCAAAATTCACTACGCAGTAGCGTGTCTGCTACCTGAACTCGATCTCACATTCATTTTAATTCTCTGGATCAATGACCCAAGAGTTAAGCTATCAACATGCTGATCAATATGCCAAAAAAGTATTTGCATATACATATGTATATTTCAGTATGTAAATTTATACATACATAACTTAATAAGCCAGAACAAACAAACCAACCTGAAAGCGCAACAAAATATTTTTATTGAGTTTATACTGTGGCGAAAAGTGGCTAAAAATATGCAAGCACTTGTCTTAATTTTTAATTCATTTAATGAACTGAAAACTTCCATCAATTTAAACATTTTTGTTGCAAACATTAGTTCATTATTTAAATTGCATCCGATTATACAATATTTGCCAAGCCGTCACGCGATTTGAATTAGTCGTGCCAAAGGCAGAAGACACAGTTTGCACATGAGTATGCGAAATCACTACTAAATACATTGTGGGTAGGGTTATTTATATGCACACGTTTGTACTCACCCTTATGTGGGTTAGTCAAGTGGGAGCTTTTTGCTTCATATACATAGTTTACGCAATACATTTTGCATTACAATAATTAAAATGCCGTCATGCTAAACTTGGCATGGTAAGATTAAGAAATGTGTACATACACATACATACATATGTATACATATATGCATATAAGTTTATCGAAAAACAATTCGCTGAACAAGTTGACCTGTGTGTGTTATGAAAGACGTCAAGACGTCAATTGCTTACAATACTGTAAGTTCAAGTTAATGCTTGGTGTGCTGTACTCAGTTCTTAGGTCTTAAAAGAATACAATTACTATATTTAGAATTAAAGGTCCCATATATATTTACTCTGTATATATAGCTCTGTACAGCAGCTTGAGAACTGGAGAGAATTTTGGCCGAAACTCTATTCAAATTTGTCAGCAGTCTTGTCTTTAGAGAATTGTGTTTTAGTTCTAGGTTTTCAGTGTTTCATGGTTTCTTTCACCTCAACACCTTAGTTTCGTCAATAATATTTATTTAATAGAATATATTTTTTCAAGCCACTGTTACAAATAGACTTTGACTCAATAAGCAATAGCATTAACGCATTATCAGTAGACGTCGCTATACAGACACAAGCTTGTAGCCAATCTCCCATGAGCAATATATTCTAACCTTGCATTCGTATGTTGCGCGATTTTGAAAGTAAAACGATAACCTTACGGCGAAGGCATTTAGGAATTGTTTAAGTTTCTAATGTAGACACTGATAAGTCAAGCGTAAAGTGCGATGTCGATGTTAATGTCGATGTCGGAGCCGTCGGTGTAGACCTTAAAAACAGATTTCTTGATCTATAGAGTGTTTAAAACATTTAACTTTTGCATTTGCAGTACGAACGACTTTGCATTGAAAGGCTAAAGAACCGCTGCCAAAATGTTTATACCCGTCGCACAAACGGCGTTCAAAGCGCTCCGGCAGACGCAGCCGCGCGTGCGCATCTATCTGATGAGCAAGAATGCCTACTCCAGTCAGGTAAGATTTGCATATCGCTGGCCAATGCGTTGACAAGCTTATGTACGGCACACAGGTGGAATACAAACCCATACGCTCGGTGCTGGTTGCCAATCGTGGCGAGATCGCCATACGCGTATTTCGTGCCTGTACCGAGCTGGGCATCAAATCGGTGGCCGTCTACTCCGAACAGGACAAGATGCACATGCATCGTCAGAAGGCCGACGAATCGTATTTGGTTGGCAAAGGGCTGCCACCGGTGGAGGCCTATCTAAACATTCCAGAGATTATACGCGTGTGCAAGGAGAATGATGTGGATGCTGTGCATCCTGGCTATGGTTTCCTCTCGGAACGCAGTGATTTCGCACAAGCCGTCATCGATGCTGGTCTTCGCTTTATCGGCCCCTCACCGAAGGTCGTGCAGCAGATGGGCGATAAGGTGGCAGCGCGTGTCGCCGCCATTGAAGCGGGTGTGCCCATTGTGCCCGGCACAGATGGCCCAGTGACATCGAAGGCCGAGGCCCTCGACTTCTGCAAGCAGCATGGTCTGCCAGTTATCTTTAAGGCAGCGTATGGCGGCGGCGGTCGTGGCATGCGTGTTGTGCGCAAAATGGATGAAGTGGAGGAACTATTTGAGCGCGCCAGCTCCGAGGCCAAAGCGGCCTTTGGCAATGGTGCCATGTTCATTGAGAAGTTCATCGAGCGTCCGCGTCACATTGAAGTGCAACTGCTGGGCGATAAGGCGGGCAATGTGGTGCACTTGTTCGAACGTGACTGTTCGGTGCAGCGTCGTCATCAGAAAGTGGTGGAAATTGCGCCAGCGCCACGTCTGCCGCAAGAGGTGCGCGACAAAATGACCGAAGCTGCTGTGCGTCTGGCCAAGCATGTGGGCTACGAAAACGCCGGCACTGTGGAGTTCCTCTGCGACGAATCGGGCAACTTCTACTTCATCGAAGTGAATGCCAGGTAAATCATACACACACAACATACCAAACTCGTGCGCACTTAACCACAAACGATCCATCCATTCATCAACCAACAGATTACAGGTGGAGCACACGGTCACAGAGGAAATCACTGGCATTGATTTAGTGCAGTCACAAATCCGCGTTGCTGAAGGCATGACACTGCCTGAGCTGGGCTACACACAGGAGAACATCAAGCCGCGTGGCTATGCCATACAGTGTCGTGTGACCACCGAAGATCCTGCCAACGACTTCCAGCCCAGTACCGGACGCCTTGAAGTCTTCCGCTCGGGCGAAGGCATGGGCATACGTCTCGACAGTGCCTCAGCCTTTGCCGGAGCCATAATTTCGCCATATTACGATTCGCTTCTAGTCAAAATCATATCACACGCCAGTGACCTGCAAAGTTCGGCCTCGAAAATGAATCGTGCACTGCGCGAGTTCCGCATTCGCGGTGTGAAAACCAACATACCCTTCCTCCTGAACGTGCTGGAAAATCAAAAATTCCTGCATGGCGTATTGGACACATACTTCATCGATGAACATCCGCAACTCTTCAAATTCCGCCATTCACAAAATCGCGCTCAAAAACTGCTCAACTATATTGGTGAAGTTCTGGTCAATGGACCCCAGACCCCTCTGGCTACACAGCTGAAACCCGCCGATGTTTCACCACACGTGCCAACTGTGCCTTTGGGTAAGTGCCAGGCTTTTCATGTGTCTTTCTCTATTTGCATCTTGTGTGCATGTGCACTCATGTATCCACGCTTGCTTCTGTGGCTCTCAAAGTCTGCTTTCAAAAATGTTTCTGTTTTACTTTCTGGCACACACTCAAGACATGGACTTCATTTTCGATTATGTGTTTCTATACCGGTCGGTTAACGGTAGAAAATTTTGATAAATTATGGTAATGTTCAAATTGTCTTTATATACATATTTGAAATTTGATTTCAAAATACACTAAAAGAAATGTATTCATTAATAGCTGATCTTTTGTACCATATATAGTAATTTATAACTCAGTCTTGGGTTGATATTTTTTTCTGTTCTTAAACTTGTAATGATTTTGTACTACAGATGGTTTAAGCACAATGTTTGCTTCTTAAGGATTTCTACTCACGATCTAACTTGTCAAACAACTGGCGACCATAGCTTTTTAGAACTTATTGACTGATTGACTTCCCCACAGGGAAGTGGGGCAAAACTTTTTAAAAAAGATATAATCAGTACTTTATTATATTTTTTAATTAGTTTATTTCAAATCGCTTCCATGATTTCGAAAATGTGGTCCATTTCAAAAACAAAAGAAAACTAAATGTATAAAATAATAAATTTAATATGGAGCATGTCTAATACTGCCTGCACACAACTATAATAATAAAAAAAATCTAATTGAATAGCATTCAATTATAATTTTGCTTATCTCTCTTTGTTTATTATCCTTTTGTTAATCTTTTTTATTTTATAACCTTTTCTTTTTGTTACATTGTGTTAATAACTTTAAAAACAAACAAAAAAATCAAACAACAAAAATTAAAAAAAAAAAAAAAAAAAAAAAAAAAAACACAATCGACTCAATCAATCAAAAAATCGTCACGTCAACAAACAAAATACACTCCCATCATCAATTATAAATCGTACCAACACACCCCGCTCATACACAATGTGCTCATAACACTTTACACCGAAGACTTGTCCCCGGAGGCATTAGAACGTGAAGAGCGTGGTGAGGCCAAAGGTATGTTGCTAATTTTTGCGATCTATTACTCTCTACTCTATGGTATACTACATCAATACTCATCCTCAAAATATTCAAACATATTATTCATTCAT
Organism: Stegana nigrithorax; assembly: GCA_037044495.1. Classification (NCBI taxonomy): domain Eukaryota; kingdom Metazoa; phylum Arthropoda; class Insecta; order Diptera; family Drosophilidae; genus Stegana; species Stegana nigrithorax. Next base: position 340,936 of record JBAMBQ010001320.1, on the reverse strand, counting down.
TCACACATGATGGGACGCCATTGCAACAAAAAAAAAAAAATAAATAAAAACAGTTAAAAAAAAACAAATAATTGCACATAAGATTATCTATTAAACGATTAGTGTTCGATGTATCTGGTTCGTTGGTTTCGTTCTATAATTTCAAATCCAAAACTTTTGTGCCACATAGTACAGATGATACAGACTATACTGAACTATGTTGTACCTGCGTGCTAAAATTGAATGTTTTTATTTTGTTTATATATACAACTTGTTTTTTTTTTTAAGATTTAATTTCGCAGCTTAAGCTTTTGCGCAAAGTAAATTATGCCGTTTTATTTTATTGTAATTATAATAAAATGGAAATGTTATTGTTTTGTTGATGTTTTAAAATGCCACTATTTTCGATGTTTTTAGACCTAAGTGGGTTAAGATATTTCGAATTTCATTTTATTCATATTTTTAAAGCACACATTAGTAGAGCTCAAAGCAAACTTCACATAATTAGTTATATGAAATTTAGAAAGATTTGATGATAGATTTTTAATCGTAAAACATACATACTATAAGTTCAATATCATGCAAATATGTAGGTATCTTAATGGGGTCCTTTATTAGAACTTCTTATCATCTTTGAATTTTTATCAAATGAACTGGGTTTCACAAATCAAAAGCGAATCGCATTCTTAAATCATATGGGAGATCTTACGACAAAGTTTATATCTTTTAAGTAAAAATTAAATGAAATTGAAAAAGTTATAGTGCTTACTTAGAAATATCATAATGGATAGCAGATCTTTCTGATCAACTGTGGATATACATATATTCAAACTTATGTACCTTCATTTACTCAAGTATGCAATTGGTAGGCCATTTATATATAGTAAGACATATAATGTTGTATGTTAGGTATATCTAACAAGTCATGGGGTTTAATTAAGAACTTTTATAAAGGGAACTTAAAGATAAATATACTAACCAGCGAATATAAATTTAAGTTATAAGATTTCTCCGAGCACCTTTGCGACATATGCTAATAGTTATTATTTCTAATAATAGTGACGGAGCCACCTAAGGGCCTACGTGAAATAATTGTGTCGCAGGGTCCCGAGGCATTCGCCAAGGAAGTGCGCTCGCGCAAAAACCTAATGCTTATGGACACCACCTTCCGCGATGCACATCAATCGCTTTTGGCAACACGCGTGCGTTCGCACGATCTGCTCAAGATTTCGCCTTATGTAGCGCACAAGTTCAATAATCTCTACGCTTTGGAGAACTGGGGTGGCGCCACATTCGATGTGGCATTGCGTTTCTTGCACGAATGCCCTTGGGAGCGACTCGAGGAGATGCGCAAACGTATTCCGAATATTCCATTCCAAATGTTGTTGCGTGGTGCCAATGCTGTGGGCTATACCAGTTATCCCGATAATGTGGTTCATAAATTCTGTGAACTAGCGGTACGTGTGCACTACGACGATGCGCTTATTGTCAGGATTTAAATTTTTAAAACATATTAAAATACAACAGGTACAAACCGGCATGGACATCTTCAGAGTCTTTGATTCGCTCAACTACTTGCCTAATCTGATACTCGGCATGGAAGCTGCCGGTAAGGCTGGCGGCGTTGTAGAGGCGGCCATTTCTTATACCGGTGATGTCAGTGATCCCACGCGCACCAAGTACGATCTGAAGTACTACACAAATCTGGCCGATGAACTCGTTAAAGCGGGCACGCATGTGCTCTGCATCAAGGATATGGCAGGTTTACTTAAGCCACAAGCGGCAAAGTAAGTGGTTTGCTTTTGCAAAGCGACTTAGTAATATTATATGATGCTTCTTCTCAATAGATTGCTGATCTCGGCGATACGTGACAAACATCCTGACGTGCCGATACATATACATACACACGATACCTCCGGCGCTGGTGTCGCTTCCATGTTGGCCTGCGCTGAAGCTGGTGCCGATGTGGTTGATGTTGCCGTTGACTCCATGTCGGGCATGACATCCCAGCCCAGCATGGGCGCTGTTGTTGCCTCGCTGCAGGACACACCACTCGACACGCAACTTAACCTTGGCGATGTCTCTGAATACTCCGCCTATTGGGAGCAGACACGCACGTTGTATGCACCGTTTGAATGCACGACCACGATGAAGTCGGGCAATGCCGATGTCTACCTCAATGAAATACCCGGCGGCCAGTACACTAATCTGCAGTTCCAGGCTTTCTCACTCGGTCTGGGCGATTTCTTCGAGGATGTGAAGAAGGCCTATCGTGAAGCCAATTTACTGTTGGGCGATCTCATAAAAGTGACTCCTTCATCAAAGGTGGTTGGCGATTTGGCGCAGTTTATGGTGCAGAACAAATTAACGGCCGATGAGGTGCTGGAGAAGGCTGAAGAATTGTCATTCCCTAAGTCGGTTGTGGAATTCTTGCAAGGATCGATTGGCATACCACACGGTGGCTTCCCCGAACCATTACGCTCGCGCGTGCTCAAGGATATGCCACGTATTGAGGGTCGCCCTGGCGAGAACCTGAAAGCTTTGGACTTTGATAAACTTAAGAAGGAACTCAAAGAGTCACATCCAAATGTCTCCGATCGCGATGTTATGTCGGCTGCTTTGTATCCAGCAGTGACTAACGATTACTTGTTCTTCCGCGAGGATTATGGACCCGTTGATAAGCTAGACACACGCATTTTCCTCACAGGTCCCAAGGTCGGTGAAGAATTCGAAGTGAATCTGCAAAAGGGCAAAACTCTCAGCTTAAAAACTTTGGCCATGGCCGAAGATCTCACGCCGAATGGTGAACGTGAGGTATTCTTCGAGATGAACGGTCAATTGCGTTCAGTGCTCATACGCGACAAAGAGGCCGTCAAGGTTAATTGATTATTTATATAACTAACTGTAAATACAGAGTTAATTGTCTTTACTGCTTTATAGGAATTGCATATACATCCAAAAGCATCAAAGACGAACAAGAGCGAGGTGGGCGCTCCCATGCCGGGTACCGTTATCGATGTACGTGTTAAGGAAGGTGACAAGGTCGAGAAGGGTCAACCGCTGGTTGTGCTCTCTGCCATGAAAATGGAAATGGTCGTTCAGGCGCCACAAGCCGGTGTTGTTAAGAAACTGGAAATTACGAATGGCATGAAAATCGAAGGCGATGACTTGCTGATGATCGTCGAGTGAATATTTACTCGTACATTTATGGGTAACCTTGATAAGTAAATACCATTGTGCTGTTCTATTCATCCGTCGTATCTTAACGAAATACACAATGAAAAACGTGTTCTCTCCTAATTATATATATGTGTATATCCGTACTCGTATATCTATAATATGTATGTATGTATTTTTAAGCGCTAAAGTGATAAACTCGTAGGAATTTTTGAAAAAATTTATCGTAACTGTTATAATCGTCAAACAGAGGTACAATTGAAATATTTACTTACATAGCATATACAAGTTGTTTTTGTAAACAATAGATTATATAAATTGTTGTAATATTTTTAATTTAATTTTTTTTCAATCAACAACGCACAAAAATCAAAAAATTTCGTTAAACTATTCTTTTTTTTAATGAATAATATGCATAGCATACATTTCTACTGTTAATTATGCATTACATATGAATAAAAATAAATCTGTTTTTGTAGTTTCGTAACTGTTATATGTCAAATTTTATAAATATATTTAAAAATAATAAAACGCATATTTTTGCAACATTTGAGGCCATAGGAGTAAAGTAGCTCAGCAGCATCAACACTGCTATGGTAGAAAAGATAACATGAGACCTACTGCAGCATTAAAATAACCAAAAGTTTCGTTAAAAATATTTAATTTTATTAATTTAATATTTTTAAAACAACTAAACAAACGTAAATAAGCTACAACTACATGCATTTAAGCACAAACTCCAAGTATGCCAATTCTTTATTGAGTTCAGTGACCCGGCGAAAGTGTCGCTGAACGTAGGGTGTCAGCACCTCCACCATGTTGCTGTAATTCTTGAAATGTGCAGTTGATTCGGCGAGCGCATCGCCCAGAAGATGCTTGAGTATAAGATTCGAGACCTGTGCATGACGTGAATTCGTGCTCCACGCCTTAACATGCTCCAGCAGCGATACACGTTGGTCAATACTCAATTGGGCAATAATGCCAGCGATGGATGCATCATCGCGCGCGCGTACATAGTGATTGATGATGTCGTAGGAAGCCTTTGGTTTGTTTAAATTCAACGCAATCATAAATGCCTTTTCGAGCTGCTTTCGCTGATGCAGCAGCGATTGCAGTGTTTGCTCTTGTTGAAGAGTCGCTTGCCGCTTGTCGAGCGCCTCGTTGCGCGTGATTTGTGTAATGTCCGCATAACGTATGAGACGAGAATCGGAACCACCGGAGAAGAAGTATTTGTTTGTGTGTCTGGGCACAGCCAATGTCCAAACGCGATCGCTGTGCTCATCAAGTGTTTGCACGCAGGTGTTATTCTTCACATTCCAAAGCTTGAGCAAACCATCGGCGCCTGCCGATATGATGAATTTCCCACTGTCAATGAATTCGGCACGTAGCACAGTGCACTCCTGTTCCAGGCGCTTTAGACAAGCAAAGTTCGTTATTGACCAAATACGCAGACTGCAGTCAAATGCACCGGTAAGCACGATTTGATCCACCGGCGAGAAACGCACGCACGAAACACCTCGCGTATGTCCACGCAAGACACCCAACGTTACGTTGGCATCATGACGCCACAATTTGGCTGTTTTGTCTTGTGAAGCGGTTGCTATGATTTTGTTATTCGGCGCATAGCTAACACAATTGATCTCTTTGTCATGTGCTAAAGCTGCATAACGTATGCCAAAGGTGTATTTCTTGCCGGTTGCGTCCTTCAGCAATTGCCACACCTTCATGCTGCCATCCTGGCAGACAGAGGCAAAGCCATTGTCTCCCTGTTGTGCAAATGCTATACAACCTATGGACGATGTGTGACAGCTTGCCTGCCGTGTCAAGCATTTAAGATCAAAGTTTTGCGCGTCATCAGTCTCCAGCTGCCACAGCATAATACTGCAATCCTTGCCAGCGGTGAGCAACTGGTTTTGCACGCCAGTTAGACTCATTACGGTATCGTTATGCCCCGTAATAAGCTTACAGTTCATATTTTTCTCCGTGTCATAGATCTTAAAATGTTTGCTGTTAGTTGCAATTACCAAGTAACGGTCTGCGGCACCCAGAAAACACATGTCCAATACTTCATCATTGTTGCCAATCAATTGCTTGACACATTCAATGCTTTGAGTTGCCGTTTCGTGGCGATATATCAATATATTCTGCTCCGTCGTCACAATAGCTAATTGCTCCGATTCCGTTTCATTTTGTGCACAGCTCACCAGACTGCTAACCTCGATGTCGCTTGCTTCCAGTAGTTTCGTAATCTGCCACGTTTTGACATCGATCGAAAGTAGTTTGCCATTGACACAGAGTACCGTTAACCGCTGGCCATTCTGCAGATATGCTACACCGGCGAGTTCCTCATATAAAGGCAACACCTTGAGCTGTTTTGCGCCATCATTGGCTTCAAGCTGCCATAGTATCAACACTTTATCGCGACTGACAGTGACTAGATGCTGGCAATTCTCATCGGCATTTCTAAAACTCATACCTGTCACCAGGGATAAGTGACCACGCAGCTGTCTAACCAGTTGCTTAGATTCATAGTTCCAACAGTACACATTATTATCGGCGCCAACAGAAAAAATTTCGGTTTTTAGCATATTTGGATGAAATGCCAAAAGTGTCGCAGGTCCAGAAAAGTCACTTAGCACACAAAGACAACTGCTCCTGGCGAAATCCCAAAGCCTCAAAGTAGACTCACCACCACTGCTGCAGATAATCTTGCCACAGGCACTGAATGCGAGCTTAACAATCGGTCCCTTGTGTTGTGCCCTCCAGAGTTTAACAAGTTTACACGTGCTTAGCTCCCACAGCCGTATCAAGCCACTGCGATGAGCTGTGGCTAAATGTTCGTTTGACAAAGCAAACGCATAAGTTGTATCCTCCTCCACGTCATCGTCAACTTCGACTTTTTCCTTTTGTTGTTCGTTTGTACTGCTACTGGTGCCGAATCTCTGCGCTACTTGACCCGTAGCTACATCTACAACGTTCACCTCAGACCCATTGAGACAGAACATTTGGCTTGAATCCGCTGTCCACGCGATGTCACCGCCGGTATAGAAGTTCGCATAGCGGGCTTCCGCAACATAGCTTCAACGAAATTTTTATCAAAATCAACGATTTCGAACTATTTATTCTTACTATTACCTTTTTTCACATAAATTAGCAAGCATTTCCGTTGCAATAAACTTTATTTACTTCTCCTCGTGGTTTTGTTTTTATTTCGATTTTAAACTAATTCAGTGCTGTAAAACGAGGGCACAACACCAAATTTTGCGTTGTTCATTACTCTTGTAGAGAAGTAGTGTTTGCAGAGCACGAAACCGTTCTTTCTCACTCACTCCTTCGGAGCCTTAACCTAAAATAACACTGAAACAAAAGCCGTCAAATCATCGTCGGAACAACTTGCATTTTTAAATTGCTTTGATTTTGGAGTTTCACTTAAAAACGTAATATAAAAATTCATTGAATTAGCAGTATGAGTTCTATTGGCACAGGTGTAAGTGAAACATGCATGATTTGCCTTAATCGCAAAAAATCCACAAAAAACAATATATTTACAGTATGATCTCTCCGCTTCGCAATTCTCACCAGACGGCCGTGTCTTTCAAATCGACTACGCATCGAAAGCGGTCGAGAAGAGTGGCACTGTCATCGGCATCCGTGGTAAGGAAAGCGTAGTACTGGCAGTGGAGAAAATTGTAACCAGTGCGCTTTACGAGACTGATGCGGCCGGGCGCATTTTCACAATTGAAAAGAACATTGGTATGGCGGTAGCTGGACTAATGGCTGACGGCAATTGTGTGGCTGATATCGCACGCCAAGAAGCACTACACTTCCGCCAGCAGTTCGAGCGCACAATCCCGTTGAAACACCTGTGTGACCGTGTTTCCGCCTATCTGCACGCCTATACACTTTACAGTGCTGTGCGACCATTTGGTTTGTCAGTTATACTCGCCGCTTGGGATGAAACTGATGGCCCACAGATATTTAAAATCGAACCCTCAGGCTCTTCATTTGGTTACTATGCATGCGCCAGCGGCAAGGCGAAACAACAAGCTAAGACCGAAATGGAGAAGTACAAATTTGCTGAAATGTCAACAGAAGAACTTGTACAAAATGCAGGTAAAATCATTTACCAAGTGCATGACGAGTTAAAGGATAAAGATTTCCGTTTTGAGATGAGTTTGGTTGGCAAGGAAACCAATGGGCTGCATCTCATCAACCCGCCAAAGTGGACAAAAATGGCCATCGAAGCTGGGCAAGCAGCCAAGGACGAGGATGACAGCGATAATGAAATATAAAGTAAACACAATCAATCAGTTTGGTTTTTTCTTTTAAAATATGTTTTGGGTTAGATGTATGCAATGTGTATTGGCGCTGAATTTGATTCGCTGACCGTAATAAAACCACTACGATATAATAAATCTAATTTAAAATTGAATTTTGGCTTTTACTTGAGATTTGTAGTACTTTAAGATTCATTTTCATAGGTCTCAGCACTGGAAATCGACATTAATAGATTAGCGAATGTTTTGTTTTAGACTTTTCGTTTATTTGATCTCGTTCATCAAACTAACATTTTACATTCATTACATATCTTGTTTGTTGGTTAATTCTAGCGTAAACTGGTCAGTTGGTCTGTGGCTTGGACCATTCGACGCTCAAAATCAAGTGATCATAACCGTGGCCATTGAGAATCTCAATAGCAGCCGCAGCATCTTTACGTTGTCTAAAGTGTACGTAGGCGAAACCTTTGCAGAGTCCAGTGTTCTTATCTCGTGCCAAGTACATCTTGCTTTGCGGGCCAATTTTCTTCACCAGCTCCTCGAGATCTGCCTCAGTCATCGATTCCGACAAATTGGAGATACGTATAGCAGCAGTATCATCGCGTCCACGCATACCCAGACCACCGGCCTTTTGGCTGTCCTTAAGGAATGGTGGCACATACTTGCCCGACTTGGGTGCATCGACTACCGCAGCAGCAGCTGTGGCCGCCTTCTTTTCCATCATATTGGTATCCATAGCAGTGCCCTTGTAAGGACAATTAACCGACCAATGTTCCCCGTTGCAAATACGACATTTTGCGATATTCTTCGTTGGATCCAGCAGTGGATCACTGTTCTTCTCGTCTTCTTTGGAATTCAAAAATTGCATGAAAATCTCTTCAGCTACCATTGTTGTTTGCGAGTTCGGCCCGGGTTTATCATTTTTAGAATCACCAAATTTCTTCCAGGTTCGGCGTTTTGCCACTGTCTTGGGTACAACCTGCGTTGAAATTTTGTAGGTGCGTACCACTTTCGTCTTCTTCTCATCTTTGTTGTATTTGTATTCGGTGACGTATTTATGGCCGTTCTGCAGTGTTTCCGTAGTTGGCGGTAAGTCACCGTAATCGAGTTCGACCTCATCGGCCCAAGAGGATTTAATTGTTTCAACGCCGGGCATTGCAATTATATTTCAGCACAATTTAATAAAACAATTATTACAAAATTTCGCCACGAGTTTACAGCATACACAAGTGAATGGAAAAGGAACTTCTTCTTCAATGCCAATCACAATGAATTAGAGGAAAATGGCTGCCAGTATGACCAAACCATAAGTTCTTGTGTTGGCACCATTGCGATGGTTGAAAAATAAACCTACTTTAATAATTAACTATTTCCACCATCGAATCGATCATTATTTGTCAAGAAACTAACTTTCAAATTTGCACTTTCGGGTTGGCGGGTTTTGGGCATTAAAGAGCTCAATTTAGATTTTACTTTTTGAGAAAATTGGCAGTTTCATAGTCGCACTCAGCTGCTTACTTCCCGCCAAATACTACATTGACATTGAATATCGAAATTTGCAAACGTTAGGGATTTTACCTTTTGTTTATTTGTTTATTAGTTTGTTTACCGGTCATGACGACGCTTATCGAACAACTGCTCCAAAAAATGGGGTTAAGAGATGAGCCTCATATGTGGGAGTGAGTGCAAAGGATTTTATTTCAAAATAGCTAAATAATCAAAGGCAACTATAATTTTTAGAAAAACCACTGAACTGATGCGTCTACTCGAGCTTCGATCGACCAACGTGCCGCTGCAGATAAACGAATATGGTAAAATTGTGGTTTGCGCAGACATTGCAGCTGGATTGCTGGATATTGCCTTCGACAAAGAGCAAGCACTTAAACTTTCGTCGTTACGGAAGTCCCACTACGCCAACAACAAGCGCATGTTTGAAAAATTGCTCGATCTGAATAAATTATTAACTGTCAATGATATTTGCGTACAACTGAACATCAATGAGGTGACTAAAAAGGCCGAGGAATTGATTGATTTGTACAGACGCGTTGTGGCCATTGGCCATGAAAATCCTGACATTGATGTAGCACATCCACAATACGCTACTATGGCCGTATTTCAAGCTTGTAAATTTTTAAAACTGAAAGTCTCAAAGGCAAAATTAATGCCCTTTAGTAATCTGCGGCCAACACAATGGCAACAGTTGGAGCAACGTTGGGACAGCATGTTGCTGAAGCATTACAAAGCTGCATTGGACAATAAATTAAAGCCTTTAAATTTAAATGATTTGTTAGAATCGCCAAAAAAGCAAAAGTCCAGTGACTTGGTTAAAACAAGTAAAAAAAATGAAGTAGAAGACTATGAAAAATGGAAGCAACGCATCCTTGCCATGGCAAAAGAAGAACTAAAAAGACAAAAAACTGTCGATATTCCCCTACAACGGATCGAAAATGTTACATAGAACTAATCAAAAGACGCACATGTTAGGAAAACTTTATTTTCAATAGAAAACAAAACAATTTATTCGATAATTTTAACTTGTTATTTTAAACTTTAAGATTTAAGTAAATCTAAATGAAAATTAATTAATCCACTTTTCATTCGCGATGTGTTGTTAATGAAGCCCACTCCACAAAGTTTCCATACGAGTTTCTATTAACTTACCGATATCCTGGCGCTGTCCATCAGGGGTGTGTGCTATAATTTAAGTTTAGTAAATAATATGTCACTATGAATAATCAGCGTGAAACTTACAACAATATGGAAATAACTCGACTTCTTGTTCTGTATCTGGATTTTTCGTACATAACATTTTGAGAGTACTAACAAATTTGAACCAAATTTCACGTCGCATTTCTTGCATTTGCCATGTGGCTGATAGTGGGAAATTCAGGGAGTCGAAAAAGGACAAAAGCGGCGTAGCACCTTCCATTGCAATGTAATAGCTTTGATTTTGATGCTTAAATCTGTACACATCATTTTTAAAAGGACGCTCGACACCGGCACGCATCTTCACAACCGTTTCTAATGGCTATTTAGAAAGTTTGGTTAAAGCGAATTTAAGGACATTGTTTAACATACCTTGGCCTTTTCTAAAGACGGACTTTCAATTTTTCCACTTGTAAACATTGTATCTGGTATGAGTATCACAAGGCGATTGACTGCAAATTTCACTTGTTCTACGTTCTCATAGTTTTCAATACGTTCGCGAATGCCCAAATGATCCTTATAAGACGGCAATGTCAGCTTAAGGTAACCATGGTACTATTTAAAGATACTTTGATTTACGAAATTTCACAGAATATATGAATAACACTTACGTAGTTCGCTGCCATACCGGCACCATAATCCAAACCATGAGGCTCACGTAGCCAAGAAGCATAATCTAAGGTACTATGACTAATATGCATTGCACTCCAATACCAATACAGCGGCATAAAAGCAAACCATATAATAGGCGGCAGTGGAACACGCGTCGTGGCACCATAGCGGGTGACCGCCACAACAAAAAATGCAAGGAAAGTTACTACAGTGCCGTAATTGTAAGTAAATGATCGTTTTGCTATCATCCAAAATCTCTCCTCAGGCAAATAACGTTCTTTGTAGTAGACCAATTCATAGCCAACTCTAAATAATCGTTGAAACGCATCCGCCACAAAGGCAACAATAATTATGTCGATGCACCTGTCTAAAAATTTGATTTTTTAATCATATATAACCTTGAAAATTAAAAGGCAACATTAAAATTACTCACCAATATACCAAACGATCGATTCCATTTTTGATTGACATCTGTTATCACTACGGCGAATCGATCTTGCAATTGCCATTATTTGAGCATTCTTGCTTCAATAAGCAGAAAAAAAAAATCATCAAGTTGGCAGTTCCACGATCTCATACTTACCGCGTAGATACATGATTTATTTATTATCGAACCCTTTAAATCTTCATAAAAGCGAGTTGTTTGCGTTGCAAGCTATCACACACACAGATACATACTTTATATATAGCTTTATAATTAATTTGTTTGTATTATATCTATCTTTTGATAGCTGATAGTTGTGCTAATCGGATTTAACGTCAATATGTGTTAAAAAAAAACAACAAATCAAAATAATTCGTACGTAAACTTTTTTTATAAAAAATATAAAATTTGACTAATGCATGCACATGCATTCGATAATGCAACATTCTAAGTAACGTTATATATAGTATATATATAAGTAACATTATATATAGATAAGAAACTTCAATGAAGCTTTTATTTATGAAATTACAAAATTGTAAAGAATCGGTATTTCGCAACTGAAAAAAATCAGCTTTTTGCTATTTCCTTCGGCACTCAGTTATTTTAGCAGTTTTTTTTGTTTTTGTAAAAACATAATAAAATTATATGTTTTCAACATTTCCTCTTCAAAACATTGAGACACTTCACACTGCAATTTCCATTGATCTACTTTTGATTTCACGGGCCATACCATATAGTCTCCGCTCCAATTATATTGGTTAAAACGTTTTTTAAGCCTTTCTAAGAATCTCTTTCCATTGAAAACGGGCGCGTTTAAAATGGTTCTGCCAAATTGTGCATAAACATAATCCAAAGTATTTCCCCCACATTCAATGTAGTGGAAGGGTATGTAGTGGAATAATTCAACTGGAGCCTCGCGTCCAGCCATTTTATCTTTATGTATGCATGTATAATCAGCGAACCTAAAAGATATCGTAGGCTCTGCATTGCCCAACGTAAGTTTCTGCAGATGTGCCTTAAAGTCTTCTTGAAAATTTATTTTGCGACCCTTTCTTTTCGCCTTTATAAATCGTGTGTCATCACTTATTTTAAGTACATTGGATGTTAATTGATCTGTTAGTGTCAAGTTTTAAGCTGTTTAGTTTGAGTGAATCTAAATATCTGTCTAACATTTGTACTTACCAAGCGGTATTTGCCTATCCTGAAGAGATTGGTGTTTTGTATTTTCTCCTGCGTTATTCATATTGATTACAGTTATTCAAAAATTTTAATTTTTAATAACAAAACAAAACAGCACAACAACAGGTGTAAGTTGTGAACTTGAAGTGTGAAAGCACCTAAAGCTTTAATAGCTATTAAGCCACAAGCACAGAGAAAGTGAGAGAAAAGTGAAAAACATTCGACGAACTTAAAAATTAAATTTACCAACACTATGTTTTCAACATTCTAACATTTACTTATAAATTAAAATATTGTTTTTTTTAAACAAATGCTTGTAGTTTTATGAACCATTTTGAGTTGTTTTGCATTAATTAATCAATTTAATGCAGAAATAATATTTGCTAAAAATTAGTCATCAGGCTCGGACAGCCGACTTATTGACGTCATGATGATTTACATATTTTTCCACACAAATACGTTAACAGAGTATTAATGTCCGATAAAGAGTCGATTCTCATGCTTTCAAGTTTCAAATGATAACGGCAACAAACCTATATAAATACAGTGAAGTTTTCAGAAAATATAATAGTACGATTATTTCCTTACGAAATCGACATGGATTTTTATTACACACCCAGTTGCCCATATTGTCGTTCGGTTCTCATGGCCGCCAAAGCTCTGGACATAGAGCTGAATAAGAAGCTCGTAGATTTGTCGGCCGGGGAGCACTTGAAGCCAGAATTCATCAAACTTAATCCACAACACACCGTTCCTGTTTTGGTGGACGATGGATTCGTAATATGGGAGTCTCGCGCCATCCTCATTTATTTGGTGGAAAAGTTCGATAAAAACCATTCATTGCATCCCGAGAGTCTTAAAAAACGTGCTTTAATCAACCAACGATTGTTTTTTGATATGGATATCCTTATGAAGGCTTGCAAAGAATACTACAATTCAAAAATCCAGTTCAATAAACCAGCGGATGAGGAAGTGGTAAAAAAGTTAGACATTGCCTTGACATTGCTGAACTCTTTCCTGGAGGGCCAGAACTATGTTGCAGGCGACACCTGGACTGTGGCAGATATTGCTATTGTAGCCACAGTTTCCACATGTGTAGGTGTTGACATAGATATAAGCAAATATTCGAATGTCACAAAATGGTACGAAAATGCACAAAATGTCATTTCTGGTTGGAAGGAGAATTGGGAAGGTGTCTTAGAAATTCAGAAGAACTTTAAAATGAAAATAGAGGAGAACTCCAAAAACAAAGCTAAATAAATAATACAAAAATTAAATAAACTATTGAAACATGCTTTTGTTTTCAATTTATTTGTTAACTGTATAAATTTTAACGTCTTGCTGAGACTTCTAACTCTAAACTGTAATTGTTTATCCTTCAAAGCTTGTTTACAAAAATTACTAAGCTAAAAAATGAAAGAAAATTATTTTAAGATTCGGTTATCGATGGCTTGGTATTGTGTTTGAAACCAACATTGGATTAAATATGCGCTAAAATACGGATTAAGATGTAGACATCCAAAAGAGACTTAACGAACTCAACAATTTAGAAAAACTTGAAGTGTGAAAGCTTCTTAAAGCTTGAACAGCTTTGAAGCTGCAAACACTGAGAGAGAGAGAAAAGTTAAAAACAATTTTATGTTAATTTTCCAACACTAAGTTTTCAACTTTTCTAACATTTGTAGCGAATTAGAATTTTTTGTTTAAAATTTACTGTACCGATGCAGGTCATTTTGTACAACAAATAAGTCTTTATAAAAGTTAATTTACAACGTAACTTGGTTAAAGTGTGGATAGTTTCAGCGTTATGAAAAAAAAAGTAATTGTAAAGAAGGTACGAACTTTTTAAGCAAAAACACGAAAGGTCAAGATCATGAGTCTTCATTTATAAATAAACTCGCATTTATACATACATATATGTAAATATTTTTATGTTGCCGAATTTTGTTGCTTGCAGTTCCAACCGTTTTCCTTTTTGTAAACTTTGTTCGATATCGCAATGTGTTATTGTTTTTTGTAAAAATAAATATGTATGATACGGTAAGCTAAAAGCTGTTATTGTCGCTGTTATTTAACCGGTGTTAATGTTTATCTAAACACACAGAAAAAAACTGCCGGTACGCCTAAGAAATCCATCGACAGTGGCAGTGGCGAAAGCCGTTACACATTTAGTGGACGGCTCCTAGAGATAATCGAGGCTTACAATGGCGCTGTGCAGTTGCTTTTTGCTAGGTATCCTTGGTATGTGTATCCGGGCTACTTGCAGTATGCAGTCTATCAGCGTTATATGAAATACTACAAAGGCAAATTTCGCCTGGTGCCCATACCCAATCAACTTTATGAATTGCTGATCAAAGGCGAGCTAATAAAATCAGAGCATATCGTTTTTGGCGCGCAAGAAGTATATGATGAGTTCGCCGAGTCAGATGATGTGAACTTTGTAAACTTAATTGCGAGTGTTGGTGTTGTTGGTGCCAGGGAACCTAAATCCGATAGAAAGTCATTAGTAAGCATCAATGGCGAAAAACCAACATCCATAATAAAGCAAATGCTGCAACCAGCACCGCATACCATTGTAACACAAATACTGCCAGCCACCCACTGCCAGCCTAACTGCCTATACGTGAAGGTAAGCCGGAGTTTGCTAAATATATAACATAATACATGTATAATTTACTAATAGGAAAATCTGTATGCAAATATATTGGATCGGTTCGGCGTTACGAATGCAGACAATGCGCGCACACGCTTTTGGGTCGAGTTGGCGCATTTCGATGATGAACAAAATCTGCCGGAAATCGCCACAAAAGCACATATCTACCTACTCAACACACCTCATGAATTACCAGGAGAAGTGGCTGACATCATAGTCGGCAATTACTTTAATACGCCACGCATACTACATCGTGGCCACACTTATCGCATCGAGATCAATGCACAGTTGCTTGGCACGCATACCTACGCTCATTATTACCTAATCTTTGCGTATCTACGCCAAGTGCACTTTCGTTGTGTGCACCTTGAGGGCAAAGGAAGCGACTTTGAGCTGCAAGCTATTGTGGCAAAGAATTTCACAAATCTTGTGCAGATCGCACACACACATCACTTTCTGCCGCGCCAATTGCTAGACGACTTTGCTATTGTTGAGCAATATCCAGTCGGACTGCGCAAACCCTATCAGTTATTGCGTGACTCTATAGATGCTTTTTTGCCCAAGAAGTCTGCATGTCTCTCTTCGAAGCACATCTTTCCGGTTTTTCTCGTGCAGGGAGAACGCGGTGCGGGAAAAACGAAGCTGACAAATGCAGTGGCACGTGATCTCGGCATGCACACATTTGGCGTGGATTGCACTGAAATTGTGTCGCAAGTGCCGTCACACACTGAAATGAAACTAAAAGCAGTATTCGCCAAGAGCTTAATAAGCGAACCACTCTTGATATGTTTTCATAACTTTGAGGTAGGTTAAAAATGGCAATCTTGTTCTGAATGTTGCAATCGAAAAACGTATTTTCAGATCTTCGGCATTGACAATGAAGGCAATGAGGATTTGCGTCTGCTGGCAGCTTTTCAAGTGCAGGTGCAGGAGCTATTCACGCGCGATCGCAAACATCCGATTGTCATTGTCGCACTCACAAGCGACAGACAGTTGAAACCCATGATACAGCGCCTGTTCCTAGAAATTGTGCAACTGCATCTGCCCACGAAAGAAGAACGCTATGAGATTCTGCGTTGGTTGCACGTGCGTGAGGAATTCAAAGATAAAGTCTATAATCAGCATTCGCTTAGCCAATTGCCACTGTACCCACTCGAACTGAAGGCAATGTTTATGCCGAAACTCTGCACGGAATGGCGTCAAACCAGAACAGCACTATTAGAAGTAGCAGACAAATCACAGGGATTTCTTCTAGGAGATCTGCAGTTACTTTACGATAAGGCTGTGCGAGAGCAAAAACGCGAAGTCCAAACGCTTAGCTTCCAACACTTTGCACAAAATCTAAGCGAGATGCAGGGCTCCTTCGCGGACAGTCTGGGCGCGCCGAAAGTGCCAAAAGTGCTGTGGTCGGATATTGGTGGCTTGGCGAAGCTTAAGGATGAAATACAAAGCAGCATTGGACTACCGCTGAAGCATGTGCAGCTAATGGGCAAGAATTTACGGCGGTCCGGCATAATGCTCTACGGGCCACCAGGCACAGGCAAAACGCTTGTGGCCAAAGCCGTAGCGACCGAATGTAATCTTAGTTTTCTGTCGGTGCAGGGTCCAGAGCTGCTCAACATGTACGTTGGGCAAAGTGAACAAAACGTGCGTGAGGTATTCTCGCGTGCGCGCGCTGCTGCACCTTGTGTGTTGTTCCTAGACGAGTTGGACTCATTGGCGCCAAATCGCGGCGTTGCGGGTGATTCTGGCGGTGTGATGGATCGTGTTGTCTCGCAGCTTTTGGCTGAAATGGACGGCTTGGGTGATGAAACAAAACCAATTTTCATACTAGCCGCTACAAATCGTCCAGATTTAATCGATCCGGCGCTACTCAGGCCAGGTCGCTTCGATAAGCTCTTCTATGTGGGTCCCTGCGCCACCAGCGACGACAAAGCCGCCGTCCTACGTGCACAAACGCAGCGTTTCAATTTAGCGCCGAAGTTGAATTTGGATGATATCGCTGCGGACTTAAATGGTGAAATGTCGGGCGCGGATTTGTACTCGATCTGCTCGAATGCTTGGCTGTCAGCAGTGCGGCGTACAGTCGAACTGCACAAAAAAGGTAACTTCTTAGTAATTTCTGTTCTCAGGTTTGTTAATTGATAATATTGTTGTTGAATTGTATTTTAGGTAACCTTGACACTGTGGACTTACGCGCGGATTCAGTAATTGTCGAATTTGACGATTTCACAAAATCATTTGATAAATTTGTGCCATCCATCAGTAAGCAGGATCTGGATTACTTTAACAAACTAAAGTCAACCTACAGCGTGTAAAGCAAACGAATTTATCTTTATTTTAGCAATAAGTTGTTACTTTAAATACGACTATGGCTTGGAGGTGTTGGCTTACAATTTGTTAACTTGTTTTAATAAAACTTTTTTTTTTACTATTTGTGTGCTTTATAATTAAGTCATTCAATACAAATGTTTCTGGCTACAGCGTAGCTGCTTATTTGGAATATACGCAGAGTTTGTGTTGATAACGCTTTGCTTATCACATTTTATAGACATAACATTCGGCCACACACAAGTGCTGAAGATTGTGATGAAGATGAGCGCGTATGACATTTTCTATATTAATCTCAACTGTGGATTCAAAGCAACAGGTTGCACGAAGCCAAGTGTCAGCGTAAACTTTTCCATTATATAAAACATAAAACATAAGTAATTGTAGCAAAGATGGCCTTCGTTTGCGTCGAGGACTTTGAGGTGCAGGCACGCAGTAGGCTCGAGAAGAAGGCTTTGGACTATTATTCCAGCGGTGCTGGTGAACAGTATACTTTGTCTTTGAATCGTGATGCATTTAGGCGTCTACGTCTGCGTCCGCGTTGTTTGCGTAATGTTTCGGAATTGAACACGGAGTGCGAGATACTCGGCTACAAATTGAATTGGCCATTGGGCATAGCACCGACGGCAATGCAAAAGATGGCGCATGCTGATGGCGAGGTGGGCAGCGCTCGTGCCGCCGGAAAAGCTGGCTCCATTTTCATACTAAGCACCTTGGCAACGACATCCATAGAGGAACTGGCTGTGGGTGCGCCTGATACATGCAAATGGTTTCAATTGTACATATACAAGGATCGGTAAGTGTTTGCAATATTTAAATCACTTTTCATGTATATATACGCAAATATAGCAAACTGACCGAACAGTTGGTACGTCGCGCCGAGAAGGCGAATTTCAAAGCTTTGGTGCTGACGGTGGATGCGCCCATTTTCGGGCATCGTCGTGCCGACGTGCGCAACAATTTCAGTTTGCCCTCGCACTTGCGCTTAGCCAACTTTGAAGGACTACAGGCGAATGGAGTTGTTACAGCGATGGGTGCTTCTGGCATAAATGCCTATGTAGCGAAACAATTCGATCCCACCCTTACTTGGCAGGATATTAAGTGGCTACAGCAGCTCACACGTCTGCCGGTGGTTATCAAAGGTGTGCTCACGCAAGAGGATGCCGTGTTGGCGCGTGAGTTCGGCTGCGCTGGCATTATTGTATCAAATCATGGTGCACGACAAATCGACACCGTACCTGCGAGCATAGAGGCGCTGCCGGAGATTGTCCAAGCTGTGGGCAACGATCTCGTTGTCATGTTGGATGGCGGCATTATGCAGGGTAATGATATTTTCAAAGCACTTGCGCTGGGCGCAAAAATGGTTTTCATTGGACGTCCTACATTATGGGGCCTGGCCTGCGACGGCCAGAATGGTGTTGAGAATATGCTGAGTGTTTTGAAGCAGGATTTTGACATTACAATGGCTTTGAACGGTTGCCAAAAGTTGGATGATATTAAAAAGACGATGGTTGCGCATGAGTCGCAGTACGCAAAATTGTAGAATGAACAATAAAACCAAATTTGTCATATCTTCTTTTTTTTAAGTAAAACCATTTTAAGTAAGCATTGACATATGTACATACATTGTATGTATACCATAAACAGTATCATGTTCTGAACATTTCAAATTTAAACATATATGTCGCATGCAAAATGATTGCAAGAACCGATATACCCCTTTTCGCAATGAAGTGTATCAAGCATGTGAACAGCTGATCGCCGCTTTTGCAACTGCCGGCAGAGTATAAAATTTTTATAATGCTATTAATTAAAAGGTTTAGCAGCAGTTTTAAGCGTATTGTCAATATACCAAACACAACCAAACCAGGAGACTCTTTAAGTGTGCAGGCAAGTAAAGGAAAAGGCATAAGAGAAAACACCTAAATAAAAAAGTTATAAATTTGTTTACCAGGGCTGGATTAAAAACATAAGGCGGCTCAAGAACAACACATTTCTCGATATAAATGATGGCTCTACCAGCAATAAGTTTCAAATTGTGCTGCCCAAAAATGAACAGACGCAAACGGTGACCACAGGCAGCATAGTGCGTGTCGCTGGACGCATTCAAATCGCTCCCAATGGCCACTACGAGCTGCATGCTGAGGATGTGAAGACTGTTTGTAGGTATGCGCAGCGTATACAAGTAAATATTGTAGTAATACTTTCGTATGCTCGGCAGCGGATGGTGCACTTACAGCAGGTTATCCATTTACGCCCAAGCAAAAGCATGCTCCGGACTATGTACGCGAATACTTGCACTTGCGTGCTCGCGTAGAATCTGTAGCGGCGCAGTTGCGTTTACGTCATCAAGCACAAAGGGCCTTAAATAATTATATGGACACACAAGGTTTTGTGCAGATTAACACACCTATACTGACAAGGAACGATTGTGAAGGTGCCGGCGAGGTCTTTCGCGTTCAACCGGTTTCCGAAAAGTTGCTCAAAGAAATGTCCCGACAGAAAGTGCCGCCTGAGTTAAGCTACTTTGGCAACCAAGTTTATCTAAGTGTTTCGGGTCAATTACATCTGGAGGCCATGTCATACGGCTTGGGGAACACATACACTCTTTCGCCTGCCTTTCGTGCCGAAAACTCCAAATCGCCATTACATTTAGCTGAGTTTTATATGCTCGAAGCCGAGTTGGCTTATATCGAGGATTTGAACGCTCTGACTGCGTTCGTTGAACAAATGCTGAAAACTGTCACCAAGGATCTGCTGTCTGCTAGTGCTGCTGACTTAGGCTGTTGCCAACGTAATGCACAAGGTCAAACATTTGAGTTAAGTTGGTTAGACAATGCGTGGACGACACTTAGCTACGATGAAGCCGCCTTTATTGTAACTGCCAATAAGGATAAATTTAAGACGGCGGTTACACCGGATGATGGCTTCTCCAAAGAGCAGGAACTTTTTTTGGTTGCGCATTGTGGTACGCCAGTTTTCATTGTAGACTGGCCTGCTGCACAAAAACCGTTCTACATGAAAGTTTCACGCACGAAGCCCGACCGTGTGCACGCTTTGGATCTGCTGATGCCAGCAGTGGGCGAACTTTGTGGCGGCAGTTTGCGTGAATTTGACGCGCAACGTCTTAGTGCGCACCCACAGTTTCCAAAGGATCTAGATTGGTATTTGGAAATACGCAAATTTGGTGGCATGCCAACTGGTGGCTTTGGCATGGGCTTCGAGCGCTATTTGCAACTATTGACAGGTGTCAAAAATATACGCGATGTAATACCTTTTCCAAGGTATCCACATAGTTGTAAAATGTGATTCAAATGTTTTCAAACAATCGTTTTTGTTGTCTCAGATTAAAAAATAAATTTAATTTATAAAACTTTCATGAAAATTTAAATTCATTCCGAGTTCGTTTGTACAAATGAATTTTAGAAAATAAGCTAAGCATGCGTAAAATATAAATATATTTGTGTATATTTCCGCAAAATCACTTATAGCAAATAAAAGCTAAGTAATATGGTTTATAATTGGCCTAACATCGGTTTGCGTCCTGGCCAGGCCTCCTTGGCATACTTCTTTTTCTGTGGGCCATTGCGATTGCCGCCCATTTCTCCACCAATATGCGCTTCATCAAAGCGTTGAACTGCAAGGTAAATGAATAATATTTATAACAAATTGTGCATATTAGAGAGCATTATGAGAGTAAATATATTTATACCTTTGGCGTTAGCGATGGCCAATTTCTGTGCAATTGTCGCTGAGACAGGTGCCACAAACGGTTCCTCAACAATTGGTGTCACATCGGGTGCGGGATTTGGCAATAGCAAACCTAATTTGGTACTCATACCCAAGCCGGGAACTTCAAAGTCCCCACTATTGCCTAATTTATTCGCTGCAGCTGCTACAATATATGCATCGTGCGTTGTCGCTGGTAGTCCTTGATACAAGGAGTTCGGTGACAGTGGTGCCGTCGCTGTGGCATGTCCCTGCGTACTGTGTTGCTTTAATTCAGCTATACTTTGTTGGAACATTTGATGACTAGCGTTAAGTACACTACTGGCACTTGTATTGTTCGAAAGTTGCAGGCCCATAATATGATTAGCTTCGTAGCGACCGCGTTTCGCGGGTATGACCGTGGTTTGCACAAGATTTCGAAAACGTCCCACATTGGGGTCAACATCCTCTGGGTTGATAATGATTTCTTCGTCGTTAAAGGTGACGTTACGTTTACGTGCTTGCTTGTTAAGACTGTTTTGTTTCCGCATGTCGTCCGCTATGCCCAACATCGATATACGACGATTGTGCGCGGTATTGTATTCTGTAAGATTCTGCAAAGTATGCCGCATACAATGGGTTTTATATTGTACGAATAGAATTATATATTACATCCAATTCCGTCTGGCTTTCGGGTAGTCCTAGTAATGTGCCGTCGCTGCTCTCATTCACCGGCAAATCTTCCATGATATTCGAACGTTGTCCTGCCACGGGGCGCTCACGCAGTATATACCGACGCGTTGATGCGCCAAAATGAAATGTGCTGTTAATCTGCAGTATAGTAGGCTTGTGTGCCTCCAGCTGCAGAGAGCCAATAAACGTGCCATGTGCTATAATAGGAAAATATTATTCAAATGAAGATATTGCAGTCGGCCAATTTTTAGTGCTAACGACATACTTGAACCCAAATCTACAAGATATGCTATTTTTAAGTGCTTGTGGTAAACAAACGCAGCATGCACACGTGAACAGGATGCATGGTCAATACAGAAATCATTCATTTGATTATTCCGTCCAAATAAGTAACATTTTTTCTCATCCACCATTAGTTTCTGGACCAGTTTGTCATCCTTCAACACATCCAAGTGCAAACCGGTTGGTGGTTTGCCTGCCCTGGAGATTAAGTTATGTTTACTTATATGTTTAGCATTTTAACTGTTTTTTGCTCACCAACTAGGTACATCGTAACTGCTGGCCATTTAATAATAATAAATAAATAAAATGTTGTTTCTCTATAAGTTTTGTTGTTGTCCCAATTTGTTCATGCCGGCATCCCTAGGACCAGTGATGCCAGTGTAACAATTTTGTGGTCAGATTTAGCTCTTTTTGAAGTGTGCTGCCACAAATAAGCGAAGCAGATATTGAAAGTGTATTTAACCAGTCACCATCGTTTCCTTAAAAAAGCAATCTGAAAAACTATATCGATTGTGGTCAAAATTTTCAATATCGATAATATAGATTTCCATGTCGATACTCCCCCACCTCTAGAAGCAGCTGCTGGAGAATCAAAATATAGCAAAATAAACGAAGGTAAAAGAAGTGGTTTGCGTAATTATTTAATCCAATTAGTTAATTCAACAAAGCTTTTTTTTTTGTTGCAGTTCTTTCAATCTATCAAACGCCGTAGTTTTTTGTATTGGCGTTGCAAATGCTTAACAGGACGGATTATATTGAATCATCATAATATTATAATAAGCTGACGTAAAGTAATTGTTGAAAATGTCTGTTGCTACGTCAGTGATAGCTGAACTGTGCATTTATGTACTAACTTGGAATGTCGGCACGCATTCAGGAAGAAACACGGATCTGACTTCCTTGCTGGCCTTAAATGGCAGCACAAACTGCCCAGGTAACAAGTTGCCCGATTTGTACGTAATCGGAATGCAGGAGGTCAACGTAAACGCTGGTTCGCAAGTTCTGGTATTTATGAAATTTGCCTATTCAATTGTATTGCAGAACTAAGCAAGTATAATTTCCAGAGTATATGGAAAGATGATCCTTGGGTGTTGCGAGTTGCCAATTATCTATCGGATCACGAGTTTGTGAAGGTCAAATCAGAGCAAATGCTTGGCATTTTAATCATGATGTTTGCGCATCGTGAACACATTCCACATATAAAAGAGATCGAAACAAAGGAGACACCCACTGGCCTCGGCAATGTTTGGGGAAATAAGGGTGCAGTTAGTATACGAATGAGTCTCTACGGCACTGGGGTGACCTTCGTGTGTGCGCACCTTGCTGCGCACGATCACAAGCTAAAAGAACGAATCGAAGATTATCATCAGATTGTTGATAAACACAAGTACAGCACGAGTCGTTACAGCACGATTTTCGATCATGACTTTGTCTTCTGGTTTGGGGATCTAAATTTCCGACTGTCGGGCGAAGATTCCGCTTGGGATGTGCGCACAGCTGTGGAGCAAGGTAAGTTCAGCGAGCTGCTAAAATTAGATCAACTCGTACTGCTGCGCGAGAGTGGTAACGCGTTTAGTTTACTAAACGAAGATCAGCCGACTTTTGCGCCCACGTTTAAATTCGTCGAGGGCACCAACAATTATGATCTGAAACGACGTCCTGCTTGGTGCGATCGCATTTTGCATCGTGTGCAAGCTGATAAATACCCCGATATTAAGCTTGGCATTGATCAATTGTCCTATAATTCGCATATGGATTACACCATATCAGATCATAAACCAGTTACTGCGGAGTTCCTGTTCAAGATCGAGACTAACATAGGAACCGATGAGGAACTGCACGAGATGACGCACGGCTCGAGCACGGAAGTAAATGTTAGTGTCATACTGCTTTCCCTTTCAATAGTCTTGCGTCTACTGTAAAGAGTTTGAAACTTTTGTTTTTGATTTGCAACCTCTTTGTTTTCTATCTTTTGCCTCTTTGTAGTTATTTAGTGCAAAGCTTGAAGAGCTCCAGTGATATTTGTAATCAGGGTGCCAACGAACAATCATTCTTATGTACAATGTACTTTGGTTCACACAGCAAAAACTTTGTGCCACGTTAGAACACTATAAAGCGAATTTCCTTAACAATCAATCTCAAACATTTGGTGCAAAAAAAACCTTAAAAAAACGAATGCATAATATATATATATACACATGTATAACCAATTTTACTTAACATATCTACAGCAGCTAGTCCTAATGAGGTTGTATTATAATTTTTTGTAAATTGTTAAAGCTGCTGTACATAACCTATATCAGCGGTTTTTTAGAAAATTAATGCATGTCACTCTTGAATCTCTAACACGGTCCACTCGAATACTCATAGGCAACAAATTGAGTACCTTATAGCTGCAATTACACTTAACGTAAGCAATATTAAAGTTGAAATTGTCAAATTGTAAATAAATTAAGCATTTTTAATTAAAGAAATAGCGTAAAAGACATTAGTTTATTGTATATAAATATATATACATATATTGTTGTCAAAATCATATACACATATTTAATTGTTGTGCAAATAAATTTTATTTTTGATACAAAACTTGGTATTGCCTTAATTTACTGTGAACTAGATTAATTAGTTATTTTGTATAATTTAACTGAAGGAAAATCAACAGTCATATGCCACATATCGCTTATAGGCAGTACTTAGGAAAAGCCAAAGTACATTATAGTAACGTGCGACTATGATTCTGAAAAAAAAAATAATTTTTCATGGTCGGGATTGCCCCTAACGATAGCAAAAGGTCTTGCTCCCATTAGCTTAATACGATTACAGATTTCTTGAAAGTCTTCGAATTGCTGATAAGACTTGTGTTTGGCTTAAAGCAGAAGTATTCCACATTTGCCGGAAAGCTCACAGCTTTGGGTTTTCTCTTATTGGAAATCTTAAGATTTTTGCAAAAAGCCGATGATGAACTTAACTCATTAAAAATAATACATATATTGTTATATATATAGAAAAATGTCTCGCTTAGATTAAGAATTCACTAATTTTATGACTATTATTTATAGAGGCAAAGATCAAATGCTGATAAACGCCTTGAGCACTCGAATGCAGTCATTATTATGATTAATGAAAGCCCGCAAATGAAGTTGAAAGCTCGCTTAAAATGCAGCTATTTGAAAGCGATGAGGGCCTTCCCAGGTGATAATGTGTCAAAGTGTAATGGAGTTTTTCTTTTTTATATTTATAAACACCTTGGCAAGAGTTATAGCTATATAAATCATCTAATGACGAGCATGGAACTGAAGTATATTACGTGGTCTTTTAGACGTACTGCTGCCTAATCAGCAACTGCCAGGAGGTATCTACATACATACATTTGTACATATGTGTGTATGCACTTTAATTTACGGAAATGCTAAAGTATGACTTCAGTTTTCTTGTATTTATATTCAGCGATATGGAAGGAATGAAATTCTCAGTTTATAAAATACCAAGTCAATGTGATTTCTTTTCTTTTTTTTGATTTCCGACTAAACGGTACAGCCGTTGCCTTGGTTTTCATTGCCATTGTGGTATTGTTAGGAGCTGATAAATCATATGTTTGCACTGCATTAATCACGTAAACTATGCGAATGCTTACGTATACATTAAGAACAAATAGCTAAAGTTATGTCAGGTTTTTGAAAAAGCTTTTTAAAAGCCTTTTAAACTGACGATGATTGACTGCGACTTTTCTATAGTCATGATGTCCAGAAACAAGTTTCTCAAATCAAACAGGAAAATAATTTGTAAGAAAAAAAAATCGCAAATCAACAATATACATATATATTTGATGTATAAACAAAGCAAATATTTTCAAACAATTTTTGTAGTCTGGTAAAGCACCGTAGCATTTATAAACAAACTGCTAAATGGGTTGAACTGTAAATACAACTTCTGGTCAGAACGCTTTAAAACTGGCTCAAAGCAGCAAAGGCATTTTGGCCTTAATGGATTTATTGCACTTAGAAGTGCTCAATGCATCAACTAATAATTATATTTGCAGAAAGTCTAAGCACACTTAACGCGCTAATTGCGCTAATAAATACATATGCATATGAGGAAATTAGAAAATATTGTGATTTTTCTCAAAGTGCCATTTCGATTTTTGCTAATAATATAACTGTTGATTAAGTCAATAAATTGTGCGCAGCGATGGCAGCTGTTAGCAATTAAAATTTTCACTAGCAAGCAGCACAGGGCTTACAACAAAATCAAAGTTGAATTTTTGTTAATAACCTGAACTTGCTCGGACAAAAGAAAACTTTAAAAAAAACCCCCAAAATTTCTTATTGACTTATTGGCTCTCTGAAAAATCACATATCGGTTGACACATATTTTCACGCTGCTGCTGACGGCTAATATCGACTGATAATTTTTTACGTAAAATAAAGTGGAACAAAAATGTTCAAATGCCAAAGCAATTGTAGGCTTCAAATAGAGAGAAATGCGTTGACACCTGCACGAACTTTTAGATATTATAAATTTTCGATTTTATATATGTAGTTTATTTTACTTAGTAAATAAAAAATACTCAAACATGCACATGTGCGTTCAATAGTCATAAAAACGCAATGAAATAAAGGTTATAGTAAAAGTTTACGTAAGTTTTTGCTGTTTTAAGTGTGTTTAAGCAATTTTTGGTGATTTTTCAAGATGATTCAGCTATGCTATGAATGTGCTATTGTTTGTTGTAACATTTTTTACTTTACAAGCGGAAAGAGCAACTCAAAAAGAATTTGGCGAAAAGCCAGTTTTTTCTTTGCTCTTGTAGACTTGTAGACATACATTGAAGCTCTAAAGCAACTTATTAACAGCAAGTATAATTATGAATATTTTTTAGTTTTTTTTATAACACGGCACATCTTCTGTTTTATATTAATAATGATGGATTAATAATCTATGCGGCATAATTGTATATGTATGCGTGCGTGTTTAAAACTTATTAAATAAATTATTTAAATATTGGCAACAAAATAATAGTCCCAAATATCTAAATAACGTTTTGAATATTTTTTGAAGCATAGCAGTATTTATTAAGTTAATTAGTAAGCAGGCACTAAGGGTATTTGCACGAACTTGTTTGCTGCAGCAGGCCCCGGGTAGATTGAAACAAATGAAACGCCATGCATCATATGCACTCACATACATATGTACATACTTATTCTACTTATGTACAAACATAAATAAGATTATGAGTACAACGCTGCTAATTATTGCGTTAAGCGTTTTAATGTTATCTTATAAGTAAATATCAAAAAGATTAATAACATTGGCCGAAAGTTCATTTTGACTTTGAGTCGAATTGTAAATAATTTGTACACACATATGCGTAATCTTTGGTTCATAACACAGAAAAAAAAAAACAATATCAGACATCTAAATTTGAAAATAAAATTTATTGGTATTTAAATCATTTTATGAGCCCGTTATCCAGTTTGAGCAAATCTTTACTGAACACAAGACAAAAAAAAAAAACCGCACTGTCCAGGTCAACGGTTCAAAACCGGTCGAAACTGCCAATCCTCGTAAACAGCAAAAGCAATTATTAAGCATATTATGCGCGACTTGTGATATTTACGCGACGCTCGTGGCGTAGTGCACTTGGACCTTGTCCTCTCTAGTCATTCGATAAAATTCGTATACGCGCAGCACATCACGCATGTTCTAGAGCGTTCGAGTCTGACAACTTGTAAATAAGAAAAATTGAATCAAAAGCAAATATGTAACAATGCAAACTAGATTTGCATGTTGCTGTTTTCTTCCAAGTTGAATTTATCTTGAGTGGTTTTACATTATGTCATTTAATTATGGTACACTCAAAAGTAAAATATTTGCAGTTTAACGGTCTAGAATTATGATTGTTATCAATTAGGGCATTAACAAATCAGAAAAGAAGCCAATCCCATTTGAGTAATTTTCAAAAAGTATTAAGTTGTCTGTATTCATAAAATATATAGTAAAATGAAATTTAATATTTTGGTTTAATGCGACTGATAAGAGTTTTGAAGAAAGTTGAAAATATGCAATCATATCGTGCAGATATGAAATCAATGCATAACTTCAATATTAATAAATATCATGATGCATTGTCAAAAAAAGTACCTGAGTGTATCAGCACACGCAATCAATAAGTCTAAGTGTGGGAACGTTGCACTCACATATGCACAATCAGCAAATATAATTATCATAATTGCTTAACGAAACAAAACCATGCACCTTAAAAAAGATTTGATTAAATCGCACTATTTTGCTTGCGGGTCCAAGTTGCCGTTAGCAAATTGTAAAAGAAACAATAAATAAACACAAGTGGGTGGCATTATTACATACTTAACGTTATACGAAAATATGATGAATGCTTGCTTATCAGATAATATATATATAACAATACAATAACAAAAAAAAAATATATATATGTATATGTATGTTGTGATTACACATTCAATCAGTTGGGCTTATTGTTGTTGTTGTTGGCAGTCAAGCGAAAAAAAATAATAAAAAAAAATCCCACAGCAGAAAGCTATCGTCGGCTGTTCTGTGCGCTGCGACGAAGCTCATATAAAAGCTGAATGCTTTGCAAAATGTTCAAAATTCATTGAACGCTCGTCGTCAAAGCGGGTCGGAAAACGAACGCGAAACTTGGAGCGCTAACAAAAACAAATTATTAAACAATACAACATTTTCTAAAAAAAAAGCACCGTAAGCGGAGGTGATTCCCCCAAAGTAACTGGAAGCCAAAAAAATAGAGAGAATACAAATTGACTACATCATCTGTTGCTGCGCAAGTTCAAAAGTTGTTTTATGTCTTCGGCAAAAAGCAACAAACTCAAATAAATGTGTTAAATAGTTAAACAAATAATATGTATAGAACTCACTTTTAATAACACAAATAGAAACAATAAGTGCGGAAAAAATTGTGCGTGCGCAAAATAATAAGTAGAAAAAGTAAAACATGCCTAACATCATCTAAAGTGATGCAAAAATAAAAATAATCACAGCCGTAACAATTAAATCGAATTCGGTGATTTTTATGTGTGATTAAGTTAAAAAAGAAAAAAGAAAATTACACACATACATCTATTCACATACAAACTCAATTAAAAATGGGTGTACGTGTAGTTGAAGCGGATGCGTCCGATTCCTATGATGAAGACTGTTCGACATGCTGCAGCGGAAGTTCCAGTGCAAGTTCAAGTTCGAGTAAATCGAGTGCCAAGAAGAAAACAAAAAAGACAACAACAAAACCAGAGGATTATTACTATTACGATGATGGCAAAGCGGAAACGTTGCATCCCACTGCCGCGTCTAGTAGCAGCAGACCGGAGGAGCAGCCACATCATCAGCATTGTTCCAAGGATCTTGTAGGCAACTGCAAAGAATTTCGCATTGAAGTGAATCGTCATGATCTCCGCATCATCGGTAATGGCAATCGTGTACGCATAGCCAACAACACTGGCAATTTGCAGGTCATTGGCAACAACACGAGGCTGAAAATTCTACAAAACAGCGGGCAGCTCAGGTATACCGGCAATGATGGCCGCATATACTTGGGTAGTGATTCGCAGCAGCAATCAGTGGATTATATTGGCTGTAACGGCATACTTAAGGTAGTTAAATCGGCCGAGCTGCAGACCAAGTCCAAGCCGAGTAAATCTGACTGCGATAAGAAGCCAAGAAATGCTGCCACAAATCAAAGTAGATCTACGATATTGCCGCAATTTAAATCGGCCTCTTTTAATGGCGCCAGTACAGTCAATGCGTCACTACCGCAACAACAGTGCGGCAATCTGCAAGCAAGCTTCATTATTGGTAACGGAAGTCGTGTTTGCTTAGAGAAGAATGTAAATAATTTGCAACTCGTTGGCGATAATATAAGACTGAAGATGCACACGAATAATGCTCACGTATATCCACATGGAGTTGCGTCAACGCATTTGCTAAATAACGGTCATGCCATGCCAAGTACCGGTAAAGCGACAAGTGGCAGCACTGGTCACAATGCTGGCAGTTATATACCGCAGACCAGAGCTTCGTTGCCAAATATAAATCTGAATGCAAGCTATGCTCAGTTTGCGAACAAAGAAAATCGTTTCGAAATTCGAAATAATCTAACAGTTGTTAATAATGTCGGCGATAATATAGTTATAAAAAACGCTATTAATGTTAGTATATAAACAATTTTAAAAAATATTTATAATTACAGTAAGGTTTTAGGCAAAACTTAGTTCAATTAACTTGCCTCTAGTATGTACGAGTATATAGTAGTGTGCAATATATGCTGTTCCTAAGAGATCAATTTAACGACGCCAAATATAGTCAGCTCTCTCTATTAGTTATTTAATTGATGTACTTAATAGTCAAATGTGTTTTCATAATAAAATATACATGACATTAAACAAAAGTATTATAGCATATACATACATACATAAATAACTTATCAAATGTGTTTTTTCATTCATAACGAATGCGAAAGCTTTGCTTAGAATATTACTATTTAAATAAGTCATTCTGTGAATGAATATTATGCAAATAAAATCACAATTAAAAAAGAGTTATGGAGAAATAAACAAAAAAGTGGTTAACAAATGTAGTTAAATAATCTCTTTTATTTAATATTTTTATTATTTATTTAAATATTGAATAATTATTTAAATATTTGCACACGTGCAGTTAAGCAGGGGTTCCCAAGCGAAAATGAATTTGCTGTCATCTTGACCGGTAGTTTGTTTTGTTATTCGTTTTTTTAAATGCAAAAAATTACATTCCGGTTCTTTATAAATTATTTGCAATATGATTTCAGTATATTTATATACATATAATTGTATTTATGCATGCTTCTTCCGCCTTGCTTAGGCGTTGCACTGACACTTTAGTAACTGCAAGCGCAGTTAACTTGAAATCAGTAGCAAAGCATTATTCATGTGTATATTCATGAAATGTTTTGTAGTTTACGATTGTATCAGCGTTAGATTAGCCAAATACTGTGTTTCACGCCCCACGGCGTCGAGTATTTTTTTTTGTTTTTAAATATAAAGAAAAAAAGATAAATATGTACATTAGGGGATTTTTATGCCCTCGACGGAAAGGCGAAACTGTTTGCTTTCGAAAGGTTGTTTACTTATCAGTATTAGTGCGTTTATACAATATTTAGCGATAAATAACCAGTCGCCAGTAACTTAATATTGCGTATGATTTCAATAAAGATAGGTATATAAAAGTTTTTACTTGTGAGTAGGCAGCTATCATTTTATAAATCATTTTGAGTTGGTTTTTATTTGCGATAAATAAGAAATAGTTGAAATACTCTTCGATTCTGTTTGTTGATGCGATCAGTCTGAAAGTCTGACTGACTGTATATGTCACGGTTGCACGGTGCATTCATGTACAAATATATTTAAACATACACACATACTTGCTATAAGTTACCGTGGAGGTCTTATCATTATTAGCAGAAAACAATCGGTTTAATCTATAAGCTGTCACATTTCTACAGCACGTGGGTGGATAATTTAAACAAACATATACATTTGTCTTAAAAAGATAAAAACTGTTACAAAATAAGTTGTTTTTACTATTCTTCTTTTTAACATCTTGTTTGCAGAGGGTTAGAAAATCGTCTATTATAATAAATCAACCCACCTATATAACTGTCACCTCTCCGCCAGCGGCCAGTTTGCAAGTTGCAAGCATCATGGAACTTAAACCCCACAAGTCTTCTTCTTTACTACGCTGGCTCGGAAATCACCATAAATCACAGAATACAATTTATTGTAAATGCTAGACAACACAACAGCTGACAGCTGATCTTTACTTGTGTGTAGAGTGTTAGAAAATCATCGAGCAGTTGGCTGTATGCCGCAGGGTATGAGGAAAATTTGGGAACATGGCTCATTTTGATCTCAGTAATTTTGCTATAGAATTATAAGTTACGTAATTTCTATTATTACTTTGTAACAATATATTTCCTTATTTCGATGTTGACTTTCGGTAGTCAATAGAATTTTTTTCAGTATATTTTTTTTTACCACCCTGTTGCGTCATGCTTGTTAACGCGTTTTGTCACACTATTGTGCAGACATAACGGTTCTTTATAATGACTATCTTCATCATTATGAAGAGCAAATTATACATGATCAGTTTAGTCTTGTTGGCGTTTAATTAGAACTTTACTTTTTGTGAAGTTTAGTTTAGTTTTTGTTGCTCCTTATTATAGAAACGATTATTTGCAAAGCGAATTCTAACAAAAAAAAACATGGAACGAAGCGTAAGTTAAGAAAAAATTAATACACATTGTGTGAAAAAAGGAAAAATTCGTTGTGGTTACAGCATATAATTGATGACGCCAGCGCCACAGTGATTAAAGTTGCTATCGAAAGATTATCAACTTGGTGTCAAAGTAATAAGCAGCCAAGTAATGAGATTGCTTATGATAATGGTGATATTTGCTCGTCGACAACGAATGAAACAGATTTGGGGGAAATTGTATATGCTACAGCTTGTGTGGAGGAAGACGACTATTCCGATTACGATAATGATGATGAGTACTACCTCGACTGCGACGAGGATTGTTTCACCAGCGATACGAGTTCGAGCACTGATAGTATTTGCGATGAGGAAGATGAGCATCAGAAACGGTGGGCTTAAGTTAAACCTCTTTTGAATAATTATTTTTTATCAAGAGTACTTGTGTACAGTTACCGGGAAATCATGTGCAGTCTAGATTATTATCGACCTAGCAAAGAACTTACTGTTGCAGCGGAGAAGCAGTTCCCCGACGACGCTTTAATTGCCATTAACCGGGAATACTTTAAGGATTACCTTAAATCGCATAAACTCACAATTGAAAATATGCCGCAGGTGCTGCACATGCTATTAACCATCGAGGATATTACCTGTCTGTCGGAGTATACACCGTTTATAATCAAAGCAGCACAGCTTACAAAATGTGCAAGAAATATTTACGAAGTTGCGGTAAATTTAGCAAATCATGCATAACGTGTTCTTATACCAAAGTTAATCAACGCTCTCCAACCGGCAGCTTCATAATTTGAATGAAAATGCCGAAAGCATTATAACTCCTTTCATAGACGAAGTGGTGATTGTGCCTAAGCAGAGTGCACTTGCTGCGCCAATCGTTAAAGGTTCGATTGAGACGTTGTTGCCACACGAATATGAAAATATTGATGATCTCATCTTACATCGATATGTTGGCACCGTTAAAGAGGTTACGCGACAGCGTGTATACTTTTTTTTCGATTGGAATGAAGGTCCAACAGAAGATATTCTGCGCAAAAATATTGATATAATAATAAGACCCAGTCGCGTACCAATGCGATGCCAACAACGTGCCCTACTCTTACTTGCCGAAGATCCGCAGATGCGTACATATCTATTTCCTAATAAAAATCCCAATCCAACAGCTCCAGTGTGCGCTCCGTGAGTAACTATTGTGTAAATTATTGGTGTCTTATCAGACTGTACTTTTCAAATTTCTAGCTTAAAGCTTATAAATCGCTCGATCGAAGCGAATAAAGAACAGCTTCAAGCAGTGCGTCATATTGCAGAAGGACCCTCTGCATTTGCGCCATATGTGCTTTTTGGACCACCAGGTAGGAAGTTTCGTAACTTCTGCATTTCACAAACATTGCACTTGTGTTTTGTTCTCTTATTTAGGCACTGGCAAGACAACAACCATTGTCGAAGCCATACTTCAGTTGCGACTTCAGAAACCAAGAAGTCGTATACTTGTAACCGCCGGTGCAAATTCCGCTTGTGACACGATTGCATTAAGAATATGCGAATATTTTAATAGCAGTCCACAGCTCAAGCTGCACATAGCGCAACAACAGCGTCACTCACGCATTTTCACCATGGACGTCGCCGCTGATCATCAAATAATACGCAACTATTCGAAAACTGCCTACAACAAGAATGCAGCCAACATAGATCCAATTGTGCTTAAGCATTCGAATTGCAGCACGGGCTCACACGAGAGAATGACTGTGAATCAACTGCGCCAATATGGCATAATTGTAGCCACACTAAGCACAGTTGGCTTATTGGTCACATTAAATTTGGGTCAGTTTAATTTTTTTACGCATGTCTTTATAGATGAGGCCGGTGCCTCGACTGAACCGGAGACACTGGTCGGCCTAATGGGCATCAAGACGAGTGCAGAGTGTCGTGTAATACTCTGTGGAGATCATAAGCAATTGGGCCCAGTGCTTAAGTCGAATCGCGCCGAAGCACTCGGTTTGGGACAATCGATGATGGAGCGTTTACTTACGCGAAAATGTTATGCGATCGACAACAATGGGAATTATGATCGTACACTGCAGACACGTTTGCGGCGTAATTATCGTTCCCATGCAGAAATCGTGCGCATGTTTAATCATCTCTATTATAATGATGAGTTAATAGCCGAAGCGCCTAAGGGTGGGTTGTAAAAGTCATCAATTGTATTGCTTCTAAATCGATTTTTATTCCTTTGATTAGCAACTGTGAATATGGCCGCCAATTGGCATATATTGCCAAATGCAGCTTTTCCGATCATTTTCCAAGCTATACACGGCAATATGCAACGCAGCGAAAACTCGCCAAGTTCTTACAACAGACTTGAAGTGGAGCAGGTGATGTGGTACGTTCGCTGCTTGTTGCGCAATGGCATAGCTGGCAACGCTGTGCAGCAGTCAGATATTGGAATTATCACGCCTTATCGTGCTCAATGCAGAAAAATACAAACTGAACTTGCGTGTCATTCATTTAATAATGTTGATGTGGGCTCAGTCGAAATGTTTCAAGGTCGGGAAAAGAACATCGTAATTGTTTCGTTTGTACGTTCGTTTGCCAGTCTGGGTTTTGTAAAAAACCCGCGACGTCTGAATGTCATTTTGTCACGTGCAAAGTCCTTGCTGCTATTGATGGGCAATCCATTAACTTTACGACGAAATGCTGACTTTCGTTTTCTCATAGAAGAATGCAAGCTGCAGGGCACATATCTGCAAAAAACTCGTTTATCACAGGCGATTCGATGCACCAATCAATCAAATGAAGTCGTAAAACCAACTCCAGCGGTTAAATCTCGAGCAGCAAGGAGAAGGCAGCGGCGCAGAGCTAAAGCACTAAAAGAAAAGTTAAGCAAGCTAAAGCTGCCACTGCCACACAAGGTGTCATTACCTAAACGCAAAGTTCAGTTGCCCGCAAAGACAGGCAAGATGAACACAGCGTCTAAGTTGAAACCGCTTCAGCCGATTGCTGCTAAGAACCAATCTCAAGCAGCGTTGATGACACCGACAAGTCGTAAAGTATGCGCGGACAGCTCACAGGCATTATCAGTCGTGGAAGAGCCTATTGCTTCCCCTAAACATGTAGAAAGCCTTCAGAATCTGAATGAACCGAGTTTGTCGTTTGTCACAGATTCATTAAGTGTTACCGCTGAGGTAAACCGGACCTGGTTGATTTCAGTCAACGCAAATTTACCACAAACGACAGCGATGCCAAGTTTGGAGAATCTCATCACTGCAACGCAGCTATTGCACTTGGGTGACTCATCAGAGGATGGTTTGCCCTCAGTGACCTTTTTAACAGATTTACAAAATGATGGTGAGGATAAATGAGAGAAAAGAAACATTCACTATAGCATTGCTTATTACAGTTAATCAAAATCAACTTTACTTATATCACGGCAAACACAATGATAGTGAGATTGTGTCAGCGATGCAGAGTTTGGAGAATCTCGTCACTGCAACGCAGTTATTGAGCTTGAGTGAGCCGTCCGAGGATTCACTGCCGCCGGAGTCGCTTTTACAAGATTTACAAAATGATGGTGAGAAACGAAAAAACAAAAAAAGAGAACACATATCAATAAACGTTTTGCTTATTAAAGTTAATCTACATCAGCTTTACATATTTTACGGCAGACAGTGGCAGTGGCAGTTATGTTTAAAGGATTACTTTGAGCATAACCAGAAATGTTGAAATTTTTTACATACGTATTATAGTAAGCAACAACGAAAACCATAGCATCTACTGAATAATTATTTTGCATGTGGTTGATCAGCAGATTTTTATGTTAACGTCGTGAATGTTCATTAGCGTCGTCTGGATATGGTGAGTCGCCTGTCAAGGCTCCGATCTTATTTAGTCTAGTTGTTTTAATACTTAATTTAAATTGTGTAGCATACTTTTTGGGAGCACTTTCATTACCACAAACACGTTTTGCAGATTAAATGCATTCAATCAGAGAATAATTTTTTACTCTCTGATTCAATGGATTTTACAATACATATTGAATATATTCAAGTTCTTATAGCATACCTTCTGGTTGAAAATTATGTTCTTGCTTTTTATCGAAAATCCATGAATGCTTGGTTAGGCCACGAGTGGTTGAATTTTCCCTTTTTTAAAAGAGCTTAGTATTAACGCATTTACTTTCTTACGCGTTCTTATTAGGATCTCAAGTATAGAGAGCTAGTCAAATGGGAACTTTTGACATCGTCGTACCTCACAGCATTGGAGTGCATCTATAGGGAACCTAAAGATGTTGAGTAGCAGACTGTAATCGCACCTTGGTTGGCCAAGAATTTTCTCATTCATATAGACATTATTTTTCCTCAGACACGAAAAACTTATTATATTAAAATTAATTTATTATATTTACTACATATTGAACAATTTAAGCATTTTATTTCATAAATATTTTTTTCAGTTTTACAAGTCAGCCAAACTGGAGTTAAGGCTTTTTTTTTGGTCTACTGCATTTTGTATTTATTTTGTCATTGCAGTCAATGTTTAACTTAATGTTGAATGCTTTTTTTTTTTTTTTTGAAGAGTTTTTGTTTATAAATACTTTTTTTTTGTAATGTTTTTATGTCATTTCCCCCCTTGTGAAATTAGTTAAGGTATAAAGTTTCCAGTGTAAAATTAAATTATGGAATATATGTATGTATAAAGTTTTTAATATTTAATAACCAATATACTTTTAAATCACATCCTTGTTAACGAGTTTCTATGTTTTGTGAGAAGCTATTTGTTGATTTTTTTCTGCCTCAAACCAGCACAGGATTCATAAAGGTCCTTTAACTAGTTCAATATTTAAATGAGGCAAGGGCTTCGCTTGGTTACTGTCTGTTGGCAACAGCTGTGAAAACGCTGGGCAACAAGAATAAATTTCACACAATAAATTTTAATTAAACTTAATCGCTTTATAAATTCGACAAGGCTTCATAATATTTTTTTTTTGTTATGTAGTTCAACTAAAGATCGTATATGTATAAAAAAAGAAAACTGCATTTTGAGCAAAACTTTCACTTGAAAATAAATAAATAATAAAAAACAAAAAAAAAACGGTACCAAAGGACACAACTAAACTGTCGGTTTAGCATCAACATCATCGAATAAATGCAGCAGCTCCTGTTCCTTGCGTTTGATGCGCTCCTTGATGTCGGTTATCGACTCGGCGCGCGGCACATTTCGTGTAAGCAGCTCATCCATGGACTTGAGTATGGCGCTAAATCGCATTTGAATATTTAAAAAAAAATAGATGCAACGCGTTCCCTATACGCACCTTTGATCGAACTTGTTAGCACGCTTGTGTGGCTTCTTCTTGATGCAGTTGTGGTCCATGAACTCCTGCAACTCCGAAAGATGCGTGCTCTCGCGTTCCTCGAACGCATTCAGTCTACGCGGCATGTTGCGTTTCGTCATTGGCTGCTCATTGAGCGCAAGCTGCTGCTGTGTGGCATCGGCGCCGGCAGCTTGTCGTGCGTCATTGCGCGATTTCTCGATCTGCTCCACGATGCACTTCGAGGGCATCATGAACTTAATGTCACCAATGAGCAGTTCGTGATTGAGTATCTCTGCTTCGCTCGTTTGTATGCCCAGCTCTTGCAGCCTGAGCCTTACCTCGGCGGCGGCGTCCGTCTTATCGCCTTCGCTGCGTGGCTCCTTATCCTTGTGCTTGCCGTCTTTTTGCTTGTTGGTACGCGTGTCCTTTTGGCTTGCCTTGCGCTGTGGCCAGAGGCGTGGGCGCGTTGCATTTGGCGGCACTTTGCGCTCGTGCACATTAGCCTTAACATTGGCTGCAGCAATGCCGCCGGCCTTGCGCCGTTCTTGTGGCACATCCCATTTAAATGATTTGGCAGTACGATTGCTTCTGTCGCGTATTAAGGACGCAGCCAGGACTGCGTTGGCAGCGCTGTTCTTTTCTTGCATTTTCTTTGCCGTCTGGCG
Source organism: Stegana nigrithorax (assembly GCA_037044495.1). Lineage (NCBI taxonomy): Eukaryota > Metazoa > Arthropoda > Insecta > Diptera > Drosophilidae > Stegana > Stegana nigrithorax. The sequence goes on along the minus strand of JBAMBQ010001320.1, from coordinate 302,649 downwards.
ATTGCTGGCCGCGCGTATGGCCGATGCTATTGTGGGCTTCTCCAGGCGTCCCGGTTGACGTGCCATCGTGCCACCGCCGCACTTGACATGTGAGCAGGCGCTGGCTGCGTTCATATCCGCATTTGATGCAATCATGGCTGACGTCTTTGTGCTGGAAAAGCCTAAATTATCACCAGCGCCGCCGACATGGCGGCGTCGTGTACTCAGCGGAATGGCTGACTTGGAGCTTTTAAGGGCCGACACGGATATTGCGTTGCCGTGTTGTGGGCCACCCGCACGTCTTGGCTGCAAGAGAGCTGCACTTCGCGTACGCGCACCGCCAATTGCGTTCATGCTTGCGCCTGCTTTGGTATGCGGCAAATGGATTTTGATATTGACGCGCACAATTTTTAAAAAACTGTTGCAAAAAATTAGTTTACCCTAAAACTTAAAAATATTCAGAAAGTTTTGTTATTGAGACGTGCTTGTCTGCTGCTGGGCGTGGTTTATTGTAACGTGTGTTTTTTTACAAAAATTTCGTTGCGCTGCGCGGAAGTTCCTTGTTTGAAAATATCTAATAAACACCTTCAACGCTTATTTATTTCTCTGCGTACATGATTTTTAGCCAAATGAAATTTTGAAGCGAATATTTTTGAGTTTGTGTGTTGTCTAATGTTATGATGTTTTACGGTAAAATCAAAGCCTTGTAGATTTCAAAATAACCAAGCTCATGGAGCAAGTCCTTGAACATGTTGGACCAACATTGCAGCAACGGTAAGCAGTCCTATCTGCCAGAGATACCTGAATCCCATTGCTCCGAGCAACGTTTTGGGTAAAGCTAGTCCAAGAGCGAAAATCATATTCAAATATATGATTAGAATATATAGAATCAGATACCAAGAACTATTAAATCCGAAATTTTCTAACGATTTATTAATAAGCCAAAGGGTTTTTGTTTTTTTCCAACGGATGGTGGTTTTTCGGCCAATCATTCCTATGGCAGCTATATGTTATAGGCTGATTAAGAATATACTTTGTGGGACCTGTCACGCCTCTTTCTGCCTGTTACATATATTTGCACAACTTTAATGTACCATTTAAAATTTTTTTATACAGGGTTAAAAAAGTGCAATCAGCGAAAATAATTTTTTTATTTTTTTTTATTGTTACATTCAACAAAAGTTTACATGTTTTTTTTTATTTGGTTAGTAATAATTTGCATATAAGCATAATTTTTAATTATCAGTAAAACTTTATTGCGTGCAAATTCGTTAAATATAATATTTAAAATATTGTAAATATATAAACTTTTTTAATCACTTTATTAAACACTAAGAGCTAAAATTTGAAAGTTTTCAGTAAAGCTTTCTTAAATTTATTTACACCGGCATCTGAAAGAAATAATACATAGATATATAATATATTGTATATAATTTTTAAGTTTTTGTTTTTATTTTTATTTTTAAACATTATTCGTTATTCGGTTTCGTTTTTTGTTTAATTTCTTTTTTTAAAATTTTGTGTTACTTTTTGTTTAAATTTAGTAAAAACATACTTTGCAAAAATACAATATAATAATTACGCATATAGTATATTAAATTTATTAAAAAATTATTCGTTTAGTGCTTAATGCGAGAATCGAATCGCGTTTCGTTTAAATTCGTTCAGTCTTGTTAATTGTTAAATTAAGTTTTAGGTATTAAAAAATATTGCATAGATTAATTTTATTTTTAATTTAACGTGCAAAAGTTTCTCAAAATTTTTACTGCACTTCGTATATTAATTTTGCTTATAACAATGTTTCTGAGTGTTAAAGTTCGTTTAAAAATTGAATATCGATACAAGAATACGGTGTGTGATTTGCGTTAACATCTCAAATGTTTTTATGTTTTCAATTAAAGAAAAAGTAACCATTTCGGTAACGAGTTTCACAATGTTTAAAACTATTTTTGTTTCTAGCGCTTACTCCTAACTCTCATCATCTCCAATAATGCGAATTACGCCAAGTAAATATTAAAAAAAGTAACTAATCAAAGTAACGATTTTATGTATTTCCTAAATTTTTCAATAATTTCTCAAAATTTAAAACTTTTGATATGCACTAGCCAAGTTAATAACTGGCGCAAGCCAAAAATGCATATTACCGTTAATAAGTAATCACTTTTGTAACGTTAATGTAAAATTTTGCAATGAACTTGGACTTTAACTATTTCTTACTGTGCATTAGGAAATTTAACTTATATATGCTTTTTAATTGTTGTTAAATGAAAGTAACCGCTATGGTAACGCTTAGACCAGCAACGTTTACTTTATTTTACTTATAATGCTATTACTTGTCAATTAGTTTTATTGTGTCATAATGCAAAATTATATAATTTTTCGTTTTAATTTATTAAGAAAATATATATAAAAGATATGTTTAAGATAATGAAACAGTTCCAAAAAATCTCATATCAACTACAATGGGTTAATTTAAGATTTTGTATAGCGTTTGTTGCTATTGTTGTTGTTGCTGCTGTTGCAAAAAGGTACAGCAAAAAAAAGTTGTTATTTTATTTTAGCATTATGAAACGTGTACGCCGTAAAAGTTATGCGAATAATAATATGCATAAAAATTTCTACACAAGACGTGTTAAGCTAGTTAAGTAGAGTAACTACAGTACAACTCGCTTAACGCCACAATCCATACAAAATTTAGCATGTTCGATTATGAATTTAGTGCCACATTCGTGACAGAACTTAGACATTTTCATACTCGTGCTCATCGCCGGATTCGAATTGTAATTCGCATTCGAGTTGCTAAGCGACGCTGATGCATTACTGGCCAGTGAATGCGTTGACGACGGTATTGCTCCGCACTCCATGCTGCTTGGATTGTTCTTGTTGTTGTTGTTGTTGTAATGCATAACATTCGACTGTGACTGTTGGTAGCTATTGTTGTTGTTGTTGTTGTTGTTATTGTTATTATTATTGTTGTTTTTATTCGGTCCACCCGGTGACATTGAATTTTCCGAGCCGCTACTTGTAGAACCGCCACTGAAACGACGCTGCCGACTCTTCGTTGGCATATAATTGTTGCATTGCGCAGACGCCGGAGCCTCAGTTGGGGCATTGGACAGTTGCGGACTGGCTGCTGTGGTCGCATTGAAGGGCAGCGTGCGATGGCGCACATTATTTGGCATCAGTTCCCTGGATCTTTGGCGTGAGAGACTGTGTGAAAATAAAAAACCAAAATCATTTGTAGTTTCTAGAGCAAGTTTTTGTAATTTAACTGGGAGTTCAAGAACTGCATTTCTGAAGTAGTTTGAAGTTTACAGGTTTAATAAGTAAAGTTTATTTTAAATCAAAATAACTGCCAGTTAGAGGTTCAAAGCTAGAAAGGCAGGGCTATAGTCAGGCGTAACCGACTATAGAAAACTTTGTACCCAATCCAAAACAGAATATATATTTTTTGTTGCTTTAATATTTTGTATTCATAACGTAAGCAAATCCCAAAAAAAAAAATTTTTTTTTTTTTAGTAAAAGGCATTTTTTGGCCGATTGTTCCTATGGCAGCTATATGTTATAGTAAACCAATATTTATCATATTCGGGAATAGGTTTGGATATTATTTAAAATCATTTAATCCAGAATTTGGTAACGATATCTTTATAAACAAAAAAGTTTTTCTCAGTAAATGTTGTTTTTCGGCCGATCGTTCCTATGGCAGCTATATGATATAATGAACCGATATACATGATATTTGGACATGTAATTGGACATTAGCTAAAACTATTAAATCTAAAATTTGGTAAAGATATCGTGAAAAACAAAAGGGTTTTTGTTACTAAATGTGGGATTTCGGCCGATCGTTCCTATGGCAGCTATATGTTATAGGTCGAATATCGAAAAAAAAAACTTGTTATGCCTATCGTGCCAAATTTGGTGATTGTGGGTCTAACCGTTTCCGAGATCCGTGCGTTCATATGGACAGGCAGACGGACATGGCTAGATCGACTCGTCTTTCGACACTGATCAAGAATATATATACTTTATGGGGTCTGCCACGCCTCCTTCTTGCCGTTACATACATTTGCAAAACTTTAATATACCCTTTACTATTTTTTGGTACAGGGTATAAAAACAAAAAGGTTTTGGTTAGGAAATGTGGTTTTTCGGCTAATCGTTCCTATGGCAGCTATATGTTATAGGTTGAATATCGAAAAAAAATTATGCCTATGGATTAGAAGTCTTCGTGCCAAATTTGGTGATTGTAGGTCTAACCGTTTCCGAGACCCCTGCGTTCCCTTGTTACCCTTTACCATTTTTTGATACTGCGTATAATTTACCAAATGATCATTTTTTTTCTAACTACGAAAAGAACAAGAGTCTCAGACTGTAGCTGTATATTTACCTGCCATATGCTGAATCCGAACTCAATTTGGAACCAACGCCACGTCGCGACGACTGCGATGATGATATGGGATAACTGTCCAAACTACTCAACTCATCTGAGTCACCCGATGGCAAATGCGGCGAACGTGCCACTTTTGCCGAGTGTGACTGCGGATGTGGCTTCATGCCGGACGCTGTACGTCCGTGCGTGCCGGCCGCATGCTCGCCCAGTTGCCGGAAATCGTTTTGCATCTGCTGCATTAGGTTCTTGGCATTGTTGAACTGCACATTCGGTTGCTTTTGCAATTCGGTTGGGAACATGGCTGCCGGTGTTGGCGGCGGTCGTGTCGATCGCGCTGAGGACAGCATGTGGACAACATCGTCGTCGTCATCGTAGCCGCCATAATCGCCGCCAACGTCGTCATCGCTAATCCGACTGAATTTATTCTCATTGCCATCGACTTCGCAGACTTCCACGTGCGTCGTGGCATTGCCGACCATGTGACGCAGTGATTCCGGTGAGATGGGTGAGCGGCCATTCTCGTTTTGTTCCGTTTCGATGCAGATAAAGATTTCACGTTTCTTTTGATCGCCACATGCATTGTTGTTGTTGTTGTTGTGATTGCGCGCATTGGCCGCTGCGGCCGCCTGCTGCTGCTGTTGCTTCATCTCGGCCAGGTAACATTCGTAGGAGAACATGTCACTGTTAATGGACGCATTCGAACCAGATCTGTGAGATTGTTGATTGGGTGTTGACGTTATATGGTTTGTTGTTGGCTTGTTGGGAAATTGAAAATGCGTTTGTGGCGTTGTCAGGAATGCGCTTGTTGTTGTTGTTGTTGTGCTGTTGATATTATTGTTGGCAGATTTGTTGTTATTTGCCTCTGGTGTTGTTGTTTGTGTGTTTGTTGTTGCTGTTGGTGTTGTGTAATTTTGTTTCATGTTGTTGTTCATGTTGTTTTTGTTGTTATTGGCATTTGTATTGCTGTTGTTTAGATTATTGTTCATGTTGTTGTTGTTGTTATTATTATTATTTGTATTGGTGTTGGTGTTAGTTTTTGGCGAATTCGACGTTAGCAACGAACGTTGTTTGCTCGTAGTGCGATTCATAAGAAATTCCCGACAATCTTTAAATAACGGAAATTGCTCATCGTCATTTTCGAATGACGAGAGAAATTCCTCAAAATCAAAATCATCAAATATGGGTAATGGTGGCACAATAGGTGGCGTTGTTGTTGTTGTTAGTGGCTTTTGATTTGGTAGATGTTGTTGTTGTTGCTGCTGCTGTTGTTGTTGTGCCTGCGCACGATAATTCATATGCTTAAACTGTTGCCCATCATATTCCATCGATGAACGATTTGCCTCATCATCTGCCGAACAACACGATGAATCCGGTTCGGGTGAGGCATCGTAGAGAAACTGATTGCGTCCCAGACGCATTTTACGTTTCAACAGATTACGTCCCTCGGCCGAATTGCGTTTGTCAACACTGAACTGTGTTATGGTCGATGCTGTGGATGAGCTATGCGACAATGCTGGCAGCTGTGGCTCCGCCGCTTGTTGTTTTTGTTGTTGTTGCTGCTGCTGTTGTTTACCCAGTGGCAACAACTTGCTCAATTGCGACACTGGCGCACTCGAAGACTCGGACGAAGAGGTGTCGCTGCGCAGGTCCTGCGTACCCTCGGAATCGGAGTTCTTGCCAATGCTGCGCAAATGCATTGGCAGATTATCACATTTGTTTATCAGCTTCGGATCGATGTAGTCGCTGTCTGTGGAGTGTTTGCGTTCTTTGTTGTAGCCGAAACCGGTTTTCGGCGCCACATCGCCGAAGATGGCATTCAGATTGATCGCTTGTTGTGGTGATTGTTGTTGTTGTATTTGTTGTTGTTGTGGCTGTATCACCAAGGCCGGCAATTGCGTGGACCGTGCTGTGGGATAGACCGGCTGCTGTCCACCATGTTGTATAAGCGGTGTGCCGGGCTTGCTCGCTGGGGTGGAGGGTTTCGTCAGCGGCGTGGCAGCCTTGGGTGTGCCCGGCTTGCTAATGGGTTCCAGGCGCAGCGGCGTGTAGTTGTTGCTGAGGTTCTCATTATTCTCTTTAGTGTTATGCTTGTGTTGCTCATATGCTGGTGTCTTCGCTAGGATCGGCAGCTGACTAATGGGCGTCGTTTGTTCCCTTTGCACTGTCACTGGTTTATGCTCGTCGAGCTGCAGGATCTCCAATTTGAGATTCTTTGCGGAGTTTTGCTTGTTGAGCGTGTTGCTCTTGTCCTTCAGCTCTTTGCTGCTAAACTGACTGCCAGGCAAGGTGCTCTGCACAGCGCCAGTGTCCAGCGGCTTGCTGGCATTGAGTTTCTCCAGCTCATGCTCGTACTTAAGGAAAACCGCCAAGGAATCCGTTTTGGCCACATACTTTGCTGGCACCTCGGCATCGGTTTGACTTGCATGCGTGTATGAGTCGCTGCCCATGGCCGCAGCATCGCCTGTGCCAGTTTGGCTGGGTGTCAACGGCAATTTGAGCTTCTCCTTGCGATTCGAGGCGCTCGTGTCGCGGCGCACTACACGCGGACTATTGGTCAGCGCAAAGTCATTGACGCAGACCGAGCGCACGGGCATCTCATCGTACTCCTCCGGCTTGAGGAAGTTCGTCGAGATGGGACCCTCATCGGACAGGCCACGCTGTATGGTTGGGCGATAGTTGTGCGTGAATAGTGGACGACTGGGCAGCATGGGCGAACGACGCGGACCACGCAGCGACGAAGTGCGTCGGAAGTTGCTCTTCGCTGTTGTGCTGTTGCTGCTCGTGCTGCTGTGTCCGTTTAACGTTGTCTTCGGCTGTATGTGACTCTGTGCCATCACTGGCACGCTGCACTGTGGCGCCGATGTGCCCAATGTGAGGGATGTGGACATTTTCGTCGGTATGCTAATATTGGGTGTGCTTGGTGTCAAAGGTGTACTGAGTAGTGAGTCTGTGGGCAACGCTGTTGCGCAGAGATCTTCCAGCTGTCGCTTAGCGGAGAGGAAAGGATCGTATTTGTCGTTGAGACCACTGTAATGTCAGAGCATTGCTTACGTTTTATGCACAATAATACTTCTTCTACTTAAGTTCTAAACATCAAACCAACGCCGCCGGCCACCTTCTTGTGATACTGTCTCATAACTTAAGCTAAATACCAACCTCTTCCTTAGCTCTTCTATTTTACAGTTGAGCAATCTTTGCGCACACACAGCCACACTCGGCTGCAATATGATCTGCTGCAAATCGTCAATGGTTTCGTTATTATCAGCAGCTACTTCTTCCAGATTCATTTCGTTTGCGTTGCGCTCTTTCACTTCCACAGTTGTGGGTTTCAAGGCATTCATGCCTTTCGTGTCTAATGGCTTTAAGCGCAAGTGGGCGCTGCTGGCTGCACGCTGCTTGGATTTTGCCTTGTAGCCTTTCCGTGTAGCACGACAAATGGGCGAAATGGCACAGGCTTTGATCTGCAGTTCGGTTTGTGTTGCAGTTTCTTCATTCTGCTCGCTACTATGACTTGAAAGTTTTGGATGCTGACCATTTCTTGCATGTTCTTCCAGTAGGCAAGTGGCCGATTTTGTTATAGTTTCCTTAGACTTTGCCAATTCTGTGTCTGCTAGTGTTGCTCGTGTGCAGCTTTCTTTAGTGTTGAGTGGCTGGAAGTCAGCTGGCATGTTGGAAAGTGTGTGTTAAGTTGTTTAGCGCACGAAATTTAAAGTTTTGCCTGTTGTGCGGCAACTAACTACTTTAATGAAAAGTCTAGCGCACGTCGACACATTAACTCAACTAGTCAGTCTGCCTGGCATCCCCTAGGAGCAGCAGTTTGCTTTTATTACTTAGCTCCATTACACGGGATACGTGTGTTATTCCATTAAAATGTTTTGCATCGTTGGACTTTCGAATGCTATTTTTAATAATGCTCGCAGTTGAGTTGCCAACGTAGCCATAAAGTCTTCTTGAACTTGTTGCAGTTTGCCTCATATTAAAGCAGCAGAACTGCACGAGATCGCACAATGCTTGCATGAGCCTAATTGCCCACAAGAGGCAGAGTCAGCCAAGCAGATATTGCACTGCAGCCACTGGCTGCTAATCTAACATGACTTTAAGTTGCCATAACGGAAATCATTGCGAAACTTATTGTGATGTGATGCTACAGCTAGCGCAGGCGATAGGCAACTACAGTGGAGTGGCAAGACTTGGAAGTCACTTGACTGCCGGTATATGCAATATATAATATTTAGTATAGGGAAGCAGACTGCGGCACTTGAGTCTTGTTCAACTTGCTACTTGAGTTTTGGCGTTACACAACGTTCTCGAAGCAACTAGAAATCTTCTTTGCATTGCGCAGGTAGCACGTATCTAAATACATATAATATATGAACCTATTCGTATGTATATATCAATACATTGTATTATTTCTGCATAATATATGATTCCTTTAAAAAAAGAGGCAACAATGAAATTCTGTGCTCGTTTGCAGGAAGTGACTTACTGAAATTTAAGTTAACGACCTTTGAGATTCGTTGGGTATTTCTCTTTTATAGCTGGCGAAGTATCAATATTGCAAGGAGCATATTTTAAACTTGGGTTTGACCTACAAAGCGCTAACATGTTCGGTCTCTTAGTTGTGTTCTGAACTCCTAACAAACTACTGTGCATTCTACTGTTACTGTGTGATACGATACCTGTTCCATTCAAATTCACATGCGTTTTATTATTTTTACACTGCAATGTGGGCAAATGCAATTCCTTTCTAGGTCCTTTTTCTATTTCGTTGCTTGATTCGATGGATATCAAGTGTATGTCAGCAGAGTCGTTGGTTTGTTTAGCTGGCGCCAATCGATCATGACTTTGAGCTGCCATATGTTCAATGTTGCCTTGCATGATTTTCGAAGCAGCATCCTCATCCAAACGATCTTTCGATTTCTTGCGTCTTGGCTTGAAGGACTGACATTGATCTTGCATTTTAAGTGGCTTCAATATTTTCGCTCGATATCTGTTTCGATGTTATAATTGATGATAAGAGCCAAGAATGTGGGTTACTAACTGCTTGGGATATTTTAACGAACCAAGGCGAAGTACGGAGTGTTGTGTGTGCGGGAGTACGAGTGTGTAAGAGAGGAGTACGGTGTTTTGGCTACGCGCCTAATTGGCCTAATGGCAAAGGCTACTTATACTTATCATCTAAATAAGAGGTTAGTGCTACATACGAGTTTTTTAATCATACCTTCAGACATTATCACAAATACAAGTTTTTAGTAGGTAAGTTGCTAAGTTAACAAAGGCACCACCCACCTTTCGCTGGTCATCGATACCGACATCTGCTTCGGCATCGTCAAAATGGGACTATCTGGCCGCTCAAAGTCATCGCCGGCAGCGCCCGAGTATTTATCCCGATTAATGGAGCGTTTCGTTCTTAATTTTCGTTAAGAAGATAATAATTAAAAAAAAAAATGCCATTAATAGTTGGATACAGTAAGGGAAATATGGAAATATTTAAATAGGCATGCCTATGCATAGTCAGTGGTGCCTACTTTAAATTGGGAGGTCGATATTGCTTGCGTGCCTCCATGCGTTCCTTTGCCTTCGACTGCTCGTTCGTTGTGTTCTTCTTGGCTGCTTGCATCGATTTCTCCTTGCACCATTCCACATGGCGATCAAAGGCCTTGATGCCGAACGTGCGGTCACAATGTGGACAGCGATCGCCGCTCGACTGCTGCTTGCGTATGGAGGTGCGTGGCTTATCGCGTGTGAAGCTCGACGACGCCTGCGCGGCTGGTGCAGGCGCTTCAGCCGCCTGTGCTGGCAACGACATCGCGGAGGTATTCTCCTTGACTTGTGCTGCCGGCGGCGTGTGCGTATTTGAATTACTCGTAGCCTTACGCATGGTGTTGCGTGCTGTGGCGCGTGCCGGGTCCTCCTGCTGATTCGACTTGCGTCGTGTCAGCACCGGCGACTGCAGACACGAAATGTTAGTGTGAGTGTGCCTGGCTAAGTTTGGGCAGCACAGCTGACTTACCTGATGCTGTAGTGCCGGCGACTGGCCACGCTCGGGTCGACTTGCCTGCGGCGGTGAGTGCACTCCAACCGTGTTGGCGGCATTTGGTAAACCGAAATTCTTTGGCAGCACATATGTGGCCAGTTCGGTGCCTTCGCGTCGCTGTCGCGATGAGTCGAACTTCTTGCGCTTCTTGGTCGCCATCTTCTCGCAGATGCCGATGTGTTTCTCCAATGCTCGAGGATTGAATGTGCGACTGCATATTGGACATGGCGTCAGCTGGCTGCTGTCAGCTTCCGGCGGAATGACCGGTCCTGCGTCTGGGCTCGCAATGGTGTCGTTGTTTGTCACGTTGCTAACTGTAGTCAAAGAAAATCAAATGTGGTTGGTTCTGGTTTAAAGTTTGTTGAAATAAAGCGCTGGATTTTGATTCAAACAGTATTGAAAATTATCTGTTGGCTATATTGCTTAGTAGAATATTTTAGCAAAGCCTTCTGAATGAGAGTTGAGTTGTTAACGCTGTTCAAAAATATGATATGGTTCTGACATTCTGGCTAAAAGTGAGGGCGCAGATGATACTAGTTGACGGTGTGTGCTGATTGATGTTAGTTTAGAGGAGACATAAAATGTCAAAAAAACCTCTAAAGGGGTTCCACTTCCTAAAGTGCAAATATGCTTTGGAGCATGATTACTAAGTCTAAGAGTCTGGATTTCTATCGGTTGATCTTCAGATACACTATCATCTTAGTTAAACGGTTACATAAATTACTTAAAATTCCAGAAATATTTTTCTAAAGAGTTGCTACGATGCGTCACATTAAGCTTTTAATATATATTCAACGTTGCGCGATATTTCGTGTGCAATTTTTGTTGTTGAATTTCCCAAAAAACTATTTTCACAGCATTAATGGCATTTTTTGCATATGTTGTTTCTTTTTCTTTTCTTATTTTTTTTTTGGTCTTTTTTTTTGTTGATTTTAGTGCATTTCATGTTAAACAATGAACTTGTCTGTTTATTTTTAAAATTGTTACATGAGTGCATTGACCAACTGTAGCATAATTTTGCATGTGTGTACACATGACTCATGCAGCAATTTTCAATTTCTATGTAAGCGACCTAAAACAGGCCAAGTGATTTATTTTTAATGTGGCAGAACGTGTGCGCAGACTTATGGGCTCTTGACAAAATTTATGCATGTCTCTGTAGTCAAGAACTTATGCAGAGCATAAAATTTATCTGTAGCATTTCTAAGAAATTAAGAAAAAACTCTATGACAACCATAACATGTGTGAACTATGTTGGCTTGAAGTGCTAACTAAGCTGAAGCCAGCAGCTGGCTGAGTTTCAAACTTAAGCCAATGCCAATGCAGATACATTAACTGTACAATAGGTAAACAAAAAAAAAAAATAAATAAAATAATTGCAGTGTAGGCAGTGAAAAATATTTTGTTGCGCATTGCTGACCTTTATCTATGCGCAGTGTAGTAATTTTTCGCATGCATGCGCTGTGCTTGCATAAAGATACAAATTTATTAAATAAAGTTTGCTGGCAGTGGAGCACGCAACAATGATTCATTCATGCATACAATAATTTATGCGAAAACTTCAACTCATTGCAAATGTTGCATATCAGTTTTAATTGAAATCAGTTGCGAATTGCGAGTGCCAGCAGATGATGACTGCAATTGTTTGTGAATTGGGTGACTTGCTTGCCTATACTTATATGTATGTATGTATATGTCGATGTGTAAAAGTATCTAGATACATTGTCGCACAGTTGCTGTGCTGATGAGCTAAGCACAAATGCACACTGAAAAATCTTATGGGATAGCATATCAAATACATTTCCACGTATTGCACAAGCATTGTAGAAGCTGAGTAAAGAAGAATTAACTCGCGCAGCTTAATTAGCTTCTGCTGTGTGGCAATCATTTCCACTTGTCGCGGCTATTAAACGCTGATATTTTCTGCTTGAATTTTTGCTTTTGGTCTAAATTTTTCAGTTTTTTTAATGCTGCTGGCCACACCAAGCAGGCGTCACTTTATGCTATGTTTTATGTTTTATTTCTATTTTTTATACAGCGCATATTGCCCCACTTGGCATTTTTAGCTTTCTTGCCTCTGACTTGTTCTGCAGCACACGCAACTCTTTGCTAAGTTCAAAGGCATTTTCTTTATGCTGGCGTGCCTTAAGTAGTCGACAGCTTTGGCTACTCGGCATAAGAATGCCCCTAAGTTCGTTGGGTGGTCGCTGGCGTAATCCAGCTAAGTTGCCTCTGTAGGCATGCCAGGCATAGGCGTTGTGCTGCTAAGCGTTTTTCTGGCCTTTAATGCTAACGGTATGTGTTGGCAATAGTTTTAGCTCGACAATATTTTGCTTATTTTTTTTTTATGATATACGATAAAGCATGTCTGTTGTGCTGTTAAGAAGGTTAACTTTTGTATTCACACTTGCGCTGCATGTTGGAGTAAGGTTTAGCGCTAAGTCCCTTACACTTAGAAAAATGTTTAAATAAGCAGTTGAACTGTTTGGTACAATTGCTCAAAAGCATGCGAAAACTCGTTCTCAATTATGCAACCTCTGACTAAGTCATTGGCATTCTCATGAAGATTCAATATGCACACCTCTGTATATGATCATTGATAAATTGGCAAATAATTTTAAATAAAATTTCCAACAAGCAACAGAATGCTTTGTAGGTCTGTAGGTCTTCTGACGTCGATATCAATAGCGATCTCTTATTACAAGGTAGCAGTACATGCCGAAGAAGTCAACGAAGGCGTCAAAGGAATTTCAAAACTTATCATTAATTATGCTTAAGTTAATGAACAATAAGCTCAGCTTCCGCACGCATTAAAGTCAATTAATATTAATAGAAAAAGGAAAAAAAAACAACAACAAGCATAATGCCATAATGACACTACTGAAAGCCGTCCAAAATGCTTATGCCATATTATGAGCAAAGACAATTTGTAATTGAGTTGTTACGTTTGACAGGCAAACGAAAGCAGGCAGCGCAGCGTTGAGATACTTTTGCAACAGATGTACACCTGCAAGCAGCCGCACACGCTGCCATACTTAAGCCAAAAGATACGCGTGAGTACGCCAAGCAGACGCCTACACGCAGAAGACGACAAGGCAGCCTAAGCGAGTGAGGCCCGAAATGCTGCGACTCTTGTGCAAACAAGCTGCCAAATTTAGTTGACGCTCGCGTTGTACAAGTACAAGTTTTCAGACCTAAAGTTGAAAGCAAAAAAAGAAGACTAAAATAAATTAAAATTAAAAAAAAAAAAATAAAAATAAAAATGTATAGGCTGAACTGTCAACACCAAAAGCGGCAGCGGGTGTGTACATTTAAGTCGAAATGAGTTTTAAGCCAACAAAAAAGTCAGTAAATAATAAATATGGTAAATTATAACGCTTTGTTGTTGTCAAAAAAGAAATGTGGTGTTGTTTGTTTTTTCCATGTTGTACTCGAATGCAAATTTCCGTGCAACTGAAATGCTCTTAAATTAAATTAAATATTGCCATTGTTGCTATTTTATTGCAAGTTTGCTGTGACTTTTTTGCAGTTTTTCGCTGCAGCGGAAGTTTTAAGGTTTCTTCGCTCCTACTTGGCACAGCTCCATTGCAGCGCACGGACGGACGATGAACTCTTTCCCAACGACTTTCTTCTAGATAATTTGCCATTTGGCTTTGCTCGTTTCTGGGTTAGCTTTTGCTGCGGCATTTAAATTTGTTTTGGCACTGACTTCTCTGCTGGCTGCTAAGCGCCTTGTCAGCGTTTGAGTGCGCTGTGCTTAGTGATTTTCATAATGAACTGTTCTGGGTTAATTGAAATTCGCAAAGCTCTGCATTTACGGCGCTTCGGTGTTAATTTACATTTTATTTTACTTCGGTTTTTTTTGGGTTTTTTTTTATTTTTGATTATTTTCACTATATAATAATAGTTTTTAGTCTGTTTGCGGTTTTCGCTCTTTGATACACGTACATAATAATGAACGGCAACTTTAATGTTTCATCGCTAATCTTTTTTTAATTTCCGCAGTTAAGTCTACGGTCAGATTAAACGCAACTTATTATTTGTGAGTTAAGCTCATCATAAATCGTTGATGAATTCGTCAACGAAATAAATTTATGGCTTGTGGCATGATTTGCTTTAAGTTTGCTTAGCAACAAACTTATTTTATGCAAACATAATTAAAATTACGATTTGCTTTGACAAGATTATCTCATATTTATTCAGACCCGTCACACATTATGCGACATAATTGAGGTATTACGTTAACGTTAAAAACTGCAAAGCTTGCAAAACTAAACATTGCCACTTAAACTAAGCATTGCAGCTAAACAGATTAGAGCTGTTAAAACTGTATATATATGCATAAAATGTGTTTTCGATATTTAATTATTCATTCATTAATTATTATCAAAAATTCACACTAATATAAACAAACCTCACAGTAAGCACTAGTGCGAGCAGCACATGAGTAGCCAGAAAGGGAAACAATATCAATTGAAATCACATTAACTGCGCACACATAAAACAAATGAAAAAACCGAAATCAAAAGATAGACAAGCAATTGTCATCAAAAACGTGAGTGCGAACAGCACAAAGAGCATAATATATTCATATATTCTCTGCCCCTGTATGATTTTGTCTTTGAAGCTGGCACGCAGTTTTTTTTTCATACCGAGCTGCGCATTCTTGTTAAATATATTCTCTTTAATGGGTGAGAGTGTGATGCAACGCATATTTCAGTATTGTAACTGTTGAACCAACATCTCGTTGTTGCGTTTTTCTGCACTCAAAGCGTCAGTGGCATTTATTTTCACGTGTAGTTTATAATAATCACGCAATTATCGCGTAAATTTATTTATTATTAAGTGAAATATGGTGAATTGTGTGCAAATTGTGTGTGCTGCAGCAGTAAATATTGAGAATCGTTTTGGTTTTCGTGCAATAATTAAAAATATAGTAAAGCATTCGTTATGGACGCTTGTATATGTAAGTGCTACGATGTTTAATAAACAAAACCCGACTGCGTCGATGCGCCGTATAATTGAAGATTTTTTAAGCTGTTTGCTTTGGTTTTGTTTAAATGACTACAGCAACTTTTTAAGTTAATAAACTTGACAAACATTTGCTATGATATGTATGTAAAAATCAAATCTCTATAAGCTTTGCATCTGCATATTGTTATAGCAAGTTGAGACACCAGCTTCAGCTTCACCCACACATATATGTACATATGTAAATAGTTTACGTTTTCATTAAATGCTGCAAAAGAGTTAAAAGTAAGAACAGCTTTCGGAATACATAGCAGTTCAGCTCAACAAAATGCACATTAATAATGATATTCTAATTAGATTAAAAAGCCCTAAACGGTTTAAAACTATTAAATGCGTATTTTACATTGCTCCCAAAAAGAAAAAGAAGAAGAAGAAGAAAGTTAACTGCGCAAGTACATATCGATCAGATAATGCAGCTTGTTAAGTGGTTAAGTAATAGCAAATATATGATGACGGCTGTTTGTAAATATTCAAATGTAGTGCACTGGCTTACAAAAACATTTATGAAACTTGTTGTTTTTCGGAATTTAGAAAAAATGGAAAAAGTAAAAAAAAAAAAAACCAACTGCAATAAGCGAATTTCCACAAAACTGAAATTATGTGAGTGAAAAAAAAGATAATCAAAATTTTATAAAGCCTACTTGGGAACAAGTGATTAGAGCCCAAATGCTTGTATACAAATACACAGGTGTAGTATACGAGTGAAAGTGTAACAGGATGGCACAAAAATTCTCAAATAACGTACGTAAAATGAGAAATTCAAATTGAATACCAGCTAATTAGCACGAATCGAACAGCTGCAGCTAATATTTTCAAATAGGATTGCTGAGAAATGGTAAGTCGATCTGTTATTTGCTTTTTTTAATAAGAATTATATTAACGAAGGTCTTTGCACCAGAGCTTTGGCGAGTTATTTCAAAAATAAACAGACCGCAAAGTAAAGCTTTCACATGCATGCATGCTTAAGTCATATATTAAATAATTGTGCGTGTGTGCGGCTGATAACAGCAGAACTGTAAGGTCAACAAATAAGTAGCAGCAGTCACACAAATGTCACAGAAAAATGTGTCACACTTTGTGAAGAAAAGAAAATAAATAAGTAAGACAAAAGTTATTAATGAGAAAAACAAAAATATATGTTTTTACTGCTAACTTTGCAGTAGACCCTGTGGCACGTAGGACATTGCAGCCTCGGCAGACAAAAAAAAAAGAAGTATTATTAAAAAAGTAAAATTGGTTAATTAGTTTAAAAGCTAAGATTAATGTGTCTTTGGTTAGTATAAATATGCATACAGTAAAAGCACGCAACAACGAACATGCAAAGAAGTTGCTGCATAAATAAAACTACAGCTTAAGCGAGGGGGGAGGGTTGATGCAGTTGCATGTACGTTGTTGTTGGCGGCTTTCACGTTTGTTGCTGCATTTACTTTGTTCGGCCTCATGCAAATTAGGTGAATGCGTTTTAGTAAACAAATTGACTGCATGCGGACGTTTAGTTGTTGTTGCATGTGTGTTGCTATTGTTGTTGTTGTCATTGTTATTGCAGCAATTATTGTTATTTGTTGTTATTGCTGGCACTGCTGCTGCTGCTGCAGTTACGCGCGATTGAGCAGCAGCGTCGCCTGTTGTTGCCGACTCGCCGCTGACCCCATTGTCTGCTTTGCCTGCGGCGGCGAGCGTATTGACGACAATTAAAACCTGCGATAAGCGGCGCGTATTGGGCGCAGTCGCAGTTTCAGCAGCTTCAGCGGCAGCAGCTGCCGTTTCAACTGTTGCTGGCGTTGCAGTTGCAGTTGTCGGTGTTGCCTTTTCTTTTGTTGTTAGTAGCGTGGGTGGCGTTTGCGTGATTTTGCTTTGGCTGTTGCTGCTGTCGTTGTTATTATTGTTGTTGTTGTTGTTCTTGTTGCATTGTTCAACTAAAGACTCACTTGACTTGGCATCGTTTGCTGTTGTTGCTGTTGTTGTCGATGCCGCTGCTGTGGCACGTTTCAAAGAGAACGTACTGACAACACGCGAAAATGTTGACAAATGTTGCTGTGGCATTTGTTGTTGTGGCTGCTGCTGCTGTTGCTGTTTTTTAGTTGCAATTGCTATTGTTGTTGTTGTTGTTGCTGCTGCTGCTGCTGCTGATGTAGGCGTTACTCCCTCATCAATTGCCCCATTGGCCGCTAAAACAAAGCCATTTGCCTGCCGCTCGGCATTTAGCAAGTCATTCAATTGCTGATACTCCTCATAAATGTTGCTGCCGCGTTTATTTAATTTTTGTGCAGCTGTTAGCGTTTTGGGCTGTTTGGCTTTTGTTTTGAAGATTTTATGCCACATTTTCTTACTCATTATGTTTGTGTATTAAGCAAATGTGTTTAACAGTAAAATATTTGTTTTATTACCAAAGATAAACTAATAAATTAAATTATCTTAAACACTTTGTCTGCTGCTGAGTATTTTATTATAACACTAAACTGCTGCAATTTACTTATTCAGGCACAGCAACATTTTGTAGCAACACGTGCAGCCATATGTTTCTTCGAAAAAATTTTCAAAAATATTTTAAAAAACCGTTCTAAAAAAACACTGTACACACATACGAAAACTTCGAACCGTACACGCCGGCATTCACAATCGTACTGAACGCAGCACACAACTCGAAATGAGAGCCAGAGAGTAAAAATTGGCTTCATCTTCCACAACAAAATGTGGTTCATAATAAATATTCCAACAAGTGCAAGCGAGAAATGTATAGTAGCGGTGTGTCCGCACTTAACAGACTGTTTAAACTTTAAAAATGTAATTTTAAAAAAATGATAACGGAAATTGCCTGCAATTCGTGTGGCCTATTGTGCATTGCGTAGCACACCCTGTGCTGCTATTTATCGCTGCCAAGCATTCGAAATTTACAAATGCGTTTTTATGCTCTCTTGCGAGCGTAGGTGTCTACAACAACAACAACAATAATAATAAATTTAACAATAAAAACGGCAGTTCTTCGCATTGTGTTGTTGTACGGCTGCCGTTTTTGTTGCTGCTGTTAATCTTTTGGCTTAATTTCGTGCAAGATTTGTTTCTAATTTAGAAATTTATCTAAAGCAACAACAACAACAGCAGCAATGTTGTGTAGCACGCGTCTTTTTTCCATGCCGTTGCATTCATTTCTTTGCCATTTCGCTTGGAGTCCCGCGTCATGCTAGATTTGCAATTGCAGCATACAAACAGTCTTATGGGCATATATACATACATACATACTGTGTACATATGTTTAGGTGTCTGCATGCTCTGAATGTGTGTATAAGCCAAGTTGTTGGTGGCCACACGGTCTGTGTGCATATGGCTGTGCGATGCGATGTTTGTTGCTGCTGCAAATGCATTTGTTTGTTTAGATTAACATCAAGTAGATGATTTCTTTTCGCATTACAGCAGCAGAAATGCAATTTGCGGTTTGCTTAGATTGGCGATTTGCGTAGGCAGCGAGAGTTCAAGAAAAGAGTAAGGAAGCACAGAACTTCCTTTTCTTTGCGGTTGACAGTGTTTGTGCGGGTGGAGTGCGGATAGACTCTGTGTATGTGTGTGTGTGTGTGTGTGTGTGTGTGTGTGTGCTGCGGCGCAGTTTCCATTCAATTTATTTTCTTAATTAAAAAGAATTACAGTTTTAAAGTGCTTCTCTGCTGTTGCAATTCTTGTGATGTGGGTTTGCTGCTGTGGCTTGCACTTTTTCGATTAGGTCACGATCGAGTTTTGAATTTGCTTTTCACATCTACCATGAAGACATTTAAGTTTTGTATTCATAATGAATGATAAGCTTTGGTATCTGATATCTTATATTGCAGTAAAATACGCAGTAGCTTCTTTTTGTTATTTCACAGACAGTTTTTCATTTAACTCAGCGACTTGTGTTATTGAATTGTGTCATTTGTTATGATGAATTTAGCATGAAAAAGAAATATTCAATCAATCACTATTCTAGAAAGATTTATATGATTTTGAGGCGTCCATCAAACGCGCGTCGAGTATTGACAAAATGACAAAGAAATCCAACTCAAGAGCTCTTTAAATTTTGACAGTTTGACAGTTGATGAGCCTATTAAAAGATCTATGCATTGGACAGCATTAAAAAACTTCCGTCCTAAACTGAATTTCTCATGAATCAACTTTTGTTTTATTGTCAACTATAAAAAATTTGTTTTTACGCAGTTTGACAAATCACGAGCTCCAAATGTTAAAAAACAATGTCACTTTCATATCTTGTTTGCATTTTCTATACTCCACACAAAGACAAACAATTAAGCGTCGTCAGACTGTTGTGTATCTTCCAATAGAGTCTATTTTATTTTTGTTTTTGCTTAGAACCAATTGAGTTCAACAACAACAGCAACAATGATCAAATAATTTCTAAACATTCCCTAACAGATAGCAGCATGAAATTTGCAGCTTGCACAATATCAAAAACAATTTTAAAAAAGTAAATTTTTTTTTGTTGATTTTCTAAACTTCTTAAATTGTTGTTGTTATTGTTTTTTATTTTCTCTGAGTAGCTGCATTTGTTACAATTTAACCGCATGTTGTTGTTTTGTTTTTTACAAACATATGCGCTTTGTCTGTATATAAAACATTTATTTTTATTGTGTTGATTTTGTTTTTGTTTTCTTTCTTTAGAAAGTGTGAAATTAAGCTTTTTGCTGTACATTTTTATTAACAACCACGCAACAGGCACAAAAAGACGAACATCTGTGTTAGAAAATTTCCAGCAAAAATTTGGCTCAGTGCAATTAGCGCAGCGGCCAAAAAAACAGCGGAAACCCATTTAACGTGGCATAGAAAAGAAATCAATTAAGTAAATGATAACTTAAATAAATACGAAAACTGTTTTGTATAAATTTTATTTTGGATAATTATTGACGGCGACGTTTAACTAACTAAGCGAGCAGGTAAGCCGTCAAAATCAAAGATAAAATGATGTCATATTGGCTGGCAGCCAATACGTTGTCATTTACGTCGCTTGGCGTCAAGAAGCCTAAAATGTCGCCTAGCAGCGCGACGTATAAGCAACAGCAACAACAACAACAACAAGAATACATTAAGACACAATTAGGTATAACTGCAGCAGTAAAACAACAGCAACTACTTGACTTTAACAACAAACAAATGCACAGACTGGCAGCCTCAGCAGTGAAATACTCAAAAGTGCAATCGCATTGCTGCGCTACAATTAAAAGATCACAGGCAACAACAACAAAGCCAAGCACAAAAACAAAAAGCACAAGTTTTGTAAGCAAAAACAAAGAACGAATGTTGAGGCAAATGCGCAATAATAAATAAAATGCAGCAACAAATACGCTTCTGCGCTTTTCGTTCATTATTTTTGTTTTTGTCGTTTTATGTTGTCAGCGTTGCCTGCGCTAAAGAGAAAGAGAGACTTTCTCTTTGAAGTTATGCGTGCGACGCAACACTCTCTTTTTTTTTGCCATATCGGGTGCAATTATGCAATTGTTTATCTCACAGAGCAGCATGTGTTGTTACTTGTTTTTCTTTTTTTTCTTTTTTGGCTTGTCATACGCCCAAATCTGGTCATAATTATTTGCACCCTATATTGTTGTAAATTGTTGCATTAATTTGCACACGCTTCCTGCAATGTTGGCTATTGTTGTTGTATATGTACATGGATTTTCACTTTTAGTACTGTGTTATTTTCGCAGTTGCTGTTAATTTGTTTCACACTGCTGACAGTTTTCATTGATATGCCTAAAAACGCTCATCTTGCGCTGTTGCGCATAAATCTTGAGAAGCATTAGATGCCAGCAGCAGGGTGACAAAGAATACACATGAGTCATTCAATGATTGCGGCACGAGGAGCATGTTTACATAGGTCACACAAGGGCTGTGAAGTTTAAACTAAAATAGAAGTTCATCAGGTGTTCTCGTTAAAGAGAAAAAGACGGCAGCCTAATAATGATTTTTGCTAGTTATTTGTCGATCGTTTGTTACAATAATTGTTTTGCATAAAAGGAACGTGCAATAAATTACTGAATACACTGGCAAGCGTGGAATCTATTAACAACAAATTGAACTTCGGTTCGACTTTAGTCTATTTAAAAAATAAATTCTAAGTGAGTTCACAGAGCAATAGGTACCGATGCACTTTTCAATGTGTCTGCTGCAGCTATAGATCAAATATAATGTGTATTGAAAGAGCTGAGATAGTTCTCATCTTATATGTACATCCGTTTTGAAATTTAACACACCGTAAGTTGAAGTATTGACTTATTTAAAGGTAGCATGGCGGACATAGGTCGGTCTGCATGACGTGTGCTAAAGTTTTCAACTTTATACGTTGCACTTCCGTCACTTCTTCGCTTTTGCAGTCACAGTCGCAGACGATTGGAAGCTATTTTTGGGCAAGTAAAAAATAAAAAAAAAAAGAATGAAACCAAACGAACCGTGCGCGCCCCTTTTCATGCTAACGTAAAATATTCTGTAAGCAATACGAAATTTATTTTTGTCAACAAAAAAAGAAAAAGAAAAAAATAAAATAAACTTAATAAAACATAGGAACAGCGCAAGAAGTACTGTGAAAATGAAGCGTGACAATTAAGATTATGATGTTGAAGTTTATTGTTTGTCGTCTGAGTGGGCGCTGAGCAACGTAAATAACTTAACAACAATGGCTGCGCGCGGGTAGCCCCAAATGTGCAACTGAGTTGACCTCAGGCGATACAACAACAACCACAACAACATCTCATGCCAAAATGCAGCATGATGAATGTCATTGCGCGCACCCTGTGTTGGGGATGGTTGGGCGGCATGGGCATTGCCAAAATATTATTATTTGTTTGTTCAATAAAAGCACAAAGTATGTGTGCAGTATGTGAAAATCACAAGGCGTGAAGTTCGCCGCGTGCGTGTTTCAGGTTCATTACACCGCAATCTAAATTTGAAAATATATGTAAATCGTCTGCGCGCAAATGTTAAATAGAATGCATTGCACCCACGCGTCCAATGCCGGTCTTGACGTTATTTGAATTTATTTCATATATATTTTTAATTTCGATATCGTTTTTATGGGCAAACATTGTCAAGGCAACAAAAAACCAAAAAATAAAGAAATATTTACTTTTGGTTTCGCTTTTTTTTAAAGGTTTCGTTATTTTTTTTTTCGCTTAATTTTTTGGTTCATTTTTGTTTGATTTTTTTTTATGATCATGTTCATGTTTGTAGGTTGTTTTTCAAAATTTTAATGACGTTGACATGACATGCAGTTGTTATTCAAATCGTAAAGTTTTACAATTTTATTTGCAGTAGGATATGTACATAAGTATAATTAACGAAAGAGTTTTATTTTATTGCTGCTATGAAGAGCAATAAAAAGAAGACTATTTCTGCTTCTATATTTTTAAGTTATTTATAACTGTCTAATTAACTTTTTGCGAAAATGGAATAAATATATTATTAATAAAAGCATGTTTAAAACGGAGCAACAACGAAATGCTTATATAGAAAACATATATTTAATTTTGAATTTCGAAATTTTAGTCTTTTATTCATTTTTAAGCAATTTATCTTTAAGTTACATATTTTATTTAAACTCTGCTGCAGTGTTGCTTAAAAAGTGCTGGAAACGTGCTTCATGATAACACTCAATTATAGACAGTCAAACTAGTTGTCTCGCTTACTCACAAGCACTGCGGACGACCAGCTGTTGGCAACGCTAGATGGTGCTAGTCAACTATACAGTTTCTGGCATTCATTTCAGCGGTGACCGACAGATGGCAGATAAAAACAAAGTCGCATCAAAAACGAAAATAAAAAAATTGACTGTTAGAATAGAAGACATTAGCTTAGCGTTACACAATAATAGCAAGATCTTTTTTAAGAGTTAGAAACTCAAAGTTGTTGATAAACATTTTTTCCATGAGTTTGTTTGTTCTGTTTGGCTGCATAGGAGTTTGAATTTTAAATTAAAACTTGTTTCAGCAAAAAACTGTAATGAGTTGATTTTTAAATAAAAATACATTTGATTTTTTCGCCGATTGACATTTACAGCATAGCTGCACTTTTTCCTTGACATTAAACTACATTTTACGCACACGCATGATTATTTGCCGTTCAATTGTCATTGCTGTTTGCATTGTTTTTGCCAATACTTGTTAACATTTGATTTGTTTAAAACATTTTATTTGCGCATAGAATAAATTCCAATTTATTTTTTTGCAACGTAATACAGTGACAGGCGCTTTAAGTAAGCCACAAAATATGTGAGTTTTGTTTGGATATTTGCGCCAACTCGCAAACCAGTTCCGAGACTTGTTATGAGTTTTGTCTAGCATTTTTATTAATTGGCAGCAGCATGCGAAGTTTCGGCGTTTCATGTGGCCCGTTGTGCTGCAGGGAAATATCAAAAAATCAAAACACAGAAATTGTAATTAATCATAATCCTCAGCGTGTCCAATGCTATTGGCAATGGTTAATGATTGTTAAATAAGCATTGTCGACAATGTAAAAAACCAAAAGTAATAAGAATAATATCGAAACTTGAGCATTGCTGAGCAGTAAGTGCAAAAATGTTTACTATGAAAATCGTTTTAAATTGTTTACTTGTTAATAAAATTGTTTTGCACGTATAGGCCGTTTGTCGTTTAAGCCAAGACAGTATTGCGTAGTTAGCCTTTTGCGTTAATGTTTGTGGGCTGCGCGTCTACACTTGGCGGCAGTTGAAAGCAATTAGCGTGGTTCACATTTCAGCTAATGGCTGCTTATGATACGGGCTAGATCACTGCTGCAATATCAATGCTGCTGCTGCCAGAGCTAACTTAAGTGAACTCGTGTGATTTGGGCAATGTAAAATTAGCTTTAAAATATTTAAATGTTAATCGCATGCAAAAACAGTTAAGATAAGTCGCAGTGACTGCATATATCAAATGCATAACATTGGCTTTAAATATTCGACTGCTGAAAGCAAAACCATTTTTTATCAAAATTTAAATAAATATGTATGAATGGGTTGTGGGTAATCTTTATTTATAGATCAGAACAGTGGCTACTTGGCTTAGTAGGTACATTTTCATATGTAAGGCAATCAACTCCCCTCGTTGACTATCTTGAAAAAGTCTAAGTATTCCTTAAGCAACCCCTAAATAATTTATTTAGTTAATTTTTTCTTGTTCCGCTTTAACATTCCCTATGTTTTGGAAAGAACCTTAATGAATGACTGTGATAAAAATGTTGGCTTTTAAAGCCAAAGGGTTTCTTAAGGGATTTCAAATAAAGTGTCGCATTGTTGCTTGTCTTTTCTTGGAAAAATACAAGCCACAGTTCAACAACCTTTGCTAATGATAGAACCGGCAAGTTAAGAGACAATTTTAAAACACAAACATAAAATACCGAATCGCCTTGTTTACCTTTTGCTGTTATTAAAAAATATATCTATTTGTACTTAACCAAAATATATTAAAAATGACCGCAGAATGTCAATTAGTTTATATTTTTTTTCATCATAATAAAAGAGTAATAAAAATGCAATAAGCATGTTTTTGTAACCAAAATTACCTGAAAAGATTTTCCGCCTAGGACATCAAACATTCAAAAATCAACTGTGTATTTAATAAAGTCATTATCGAAAAACCATAAAAAAATGCATTTAAGTGCATTTCCTTTAACCAAAAGCAACGCATTATCGCATTCGGCATGCATAGGCAGCGTCAATGGCAAAAGCAAAGGAAGCCGTGCATGCGCAACCAAATAATAATAGAAAAACAATTAACAAAATACACAAACAAAAAATGTATTTTAAAAAAAATCAACAAAAACACACAATGCCACAACTGCCAACTTCCGCGCACAACAATCAAAACAAAAATTAAAGAAAAAAAAAAATGATAAAAAAAAAATCAATAAAAATCCAATTAGATAAACTTTGTATAAGTAGCATAAAAATTTCTTAAAAAACATATAAGCAAAACGAAGACTTTCTAACAAAATTCAGCAAATCACACAAAAATGACATCAGTTTTGGGGATAGCCGCCAACAAAAAGCGCAAAACAAACAACAATTATTTGCGAAAAAAAATAAATAATAAAAAAAAGTATTTTGCGTTTCAATTTTCATACAAAGCAAAGTTTTGGGTGATATAAAAAAGAAACGTGGGTGGATTTTTAACGCCAATGCAAAGCTTGACATATTTTATATTTTTTCTTCTTTTTCGTTGTTTTCTTGTCTAATGTGTGTCAAATTTCCATTTTTGTGGCATTTAAATTGGTTTCAATTGAATTTAATAAAAGCAAATTTTGTAGCTTGAAATTAATTGGAAAAATTCTTTTGCCAAATAATTTTGCTTATTGAATTTATTTGTAAATTTAATTACTTCACTTAATTAATTGCGTCTTAGCTGCATTTTTAAGCCAATTACGTTTGGCATTTAGATACGCAGCTGATAAAAAATTATGCGCAACATATTTGCCATGACAGTCACGTCGAAAATTGCGCCAACGTTTTGTTAATATTTTTGCTGCCTATTTATATATTTTATTTTATTTTTTTTTCTTCATTAAAGTACACTCAATTTATTTACATGTTGTGCGTGATTTTGCGTTAAGAAATAATAAATAAATCACGCACGTAAATTATTCGGTTTGCCTTTTACAAAATGTTGTAAATGGGTTTTGCTCGTTTTCGGGTTCTTGCATGCTCCAGTTTCTTTATTAACATGGAACACTCCTTGCTGCTGCTGTGTCCAGCATGTAAATTGCCTATTTTAACTATAGCTCGGGAGTTATATATATATACTATATATAATAAACGCATTTATATGTAAAAGAAGCAAGTGCCTATTAACGCGTGTAATAATATTTTATGCGACTAATACAAAAAGTTAATGAATGTTTTCCGGCAAGTTTTGTTTTATTTTTTTTAATTCTCAAGTTAAGAAAAAAATAATATTAATAATATATTCATGTATATTTTTTTGTTATAACATATATTCTCAACACTAAAAATAAAAAATTATAACAATATTGTAAAGTGCGTTTTAAAGTCAGGGGCAGTTAAAACTGTAAAATACATATCTCAATTAATAGGATTTTCCTAGAGTTAGGATGGATTTTTTGTCTCGGCAAAAGTATGTAAATTATTACATAGAGACAAACTTCAAAGTAAATGATGTGGATCTTTTGGACTTTGGTACTTCCCAACTAGATTCATTAGAACCATGCTGTTAGTCGTGCATCTTAATAAAGCCTTTGCTTTAAAAAACAAAAATCTTTGACCCAATTAAGCAGTGAAAATGCATTATCAGTTTTAAGTTTTTATTAAGACTACGATTTGGAAATAACCCGTTATAACGCAGATACCCAATTAACAATTTGACGAGAATTGGCAGTTTTAGCATAATTTCGATTTCTGCCCGCGTGCAAGCCGGTTTAGCCCCAAACCTGCCATTTGCACCGTTGCTTAGCTGGCACGTCACACACTTGCCTTGCACACACACAAGGCGCAAAATATTTATTTGTATATACAAATTTTGTTTTAATTTGTTTTGTTTTTTTCTAATACTTTGGTTTACTCACAGAAATCAAAATGATACATGGTTGGCAGATCGCGGGGTGTTGTTCTTGTTGCCGATAGCGGCGCTGCTGACGTTGGCGGTGGCGTTTCTGGTGCTGTGAGTGTCGGCGTCAGCGTCAGCGGTGTTGGTGACGGCAGCGGCGTCGGTGTCGTTGTCGTTGTGGACGGCGATGCCAACATTGGGGCTGACATTTCGACAGACTGCATGATGATGATGATGATGCGCGCAGGCGCACATAAAACTTAAAGCGACACTATGTCAGACAGACAGACACACAGGCGTCGACGCTAGAACTGGCGGGTGTACAATGGTGCAGGGGCATAGAAAAAACTGCCACACAAAATAATTCACATAAATTGCAAAAAAGGGGCAACAAACTTTACTTTTGTCTTTTATGACTTTGTCTTGGATTTGGTTTGTTTTTATTTTTTATTATTTTTATTAAATATATGCAATGCACTTTTCACGCTGACTTTGCACTTTTGTGCTGACGAAACACTTTTCGTATGTACTGTAATTTTAGTTTTCTTATTATATTTTGTTGTTGTTTTTGGTGTGTCGAATTTTACACGAATTTTCGCCTGCAGCTGTTTTTCCTATGCTTTTCTCTTTGACCGTCATGCAATGCGCAGGCGTAAAATTTATTTAAAATATTTACGAAATTTTACCTTAGGCTTTTCTTCTCACAGCTGGCGACAAAAAGGCCACAATTTGGTTTCGCTCTTTTTTTCCTTTTTTTTTATATATTTATTTGCTTAAACTGTAAAAAAGCACGTAGCACGTATTAAATTTATTTTAATTTTTACATATTATTTCATTTTTTTTTTACATTTAATTGTTTGTTACATATATTTGCTAAACTTCAGTCTGCGCTTTCGTTTTGTTAAAATTTGTGTATAATTTCTTTTTCACCACTCGCGACTAATTAATCGTATTTCGCTTTGGAGGAAAATGGTTTCACTGCACTTTCAAAAACTCAAAAGAGATGAAGAAAGAAAGAAAGATAGAAAAAAAAGTAACTAAAAACTAAAATTAAGCAAGAAACTGTTAATAATAAAAATTATTTTCTGGGTTTCATTTGCTGCTTTCTGGTTTAATGATTTTCCATTTTTTGTTTAATTTTTCTTTGCGCCACACGCGAGTTGCAGACCTTTTTTCACTTGAAATATTTTTGAAAAAATATTTTCCTTTGGTTTTGGAATTTTTTAATAAAAAGTTTTATTTGACTTGGCTACTTTTGGATTTCTTTAATTTTACACTTTGGTGTAGCTGTGATTGTTGTTTTTGTTGCTAAGTCGATGATTTGCAAACGTCGCTGTTGTTGTTGTTGCTGTTGTTGTTTACTTCTATGTTGCATGTTATTTGTTGCATACAATTATTATGCAAATTTGTTGTATTCGCTTTGTTGTTGTTATTGCTGCTTTGATGGACTCGTACAACTTTTTCACATTCTTTCCAAAATCATATGTAAATGTTTTATTGTTAATGTTGCGATTATTATTGTTTTTGTTGTTGTTGTTGCGTTATATCGCTTTTGTTTTTTTTTTTTAGTTTTGTATTTGCTGTCGATTTGCAATTTGCATTTGAATTGCAGTTGCACACAAAATTGAAGACTCTGCGCAATATTCAACACGTAAGTGATTGAGCTGAGCTAAGCTAAGTTTGGTTGAGACGATCCGCGTTGCTTGGTTGTCTTTTGTTTTTTTTTTTCGTTTTTTGTTCGGTTTCGATTTGTGCTGAAGTAGGCGTCGTATGGATTTTTGTTCGTTTTGGCTTGATTCTGTAAAGGTCAAAAATACAAATGCTTATAAGTATTGTAAGAGACTCACAGCAGCTTAAATATAAATAAAATAGAATTGTGGTCGCAAACCAATATGAAGCAGTTGTGAAATGTTGAAAAAAATGTATTCTACAACCCATTGGAATTTCGGGAGAAAACCACATAATGTTAGTATAATTTCTTCTTAGTTTACTTTACTGTATATGCGCAATTTTAGTGTAGTTTTTGTTGGAAACTTAGATTGCAGAATTAGATTCATTTCATTCATTCCTAAATGTTAACTTCTGAAGAGATAAGTTGCGTTTATTATACCCTCAAAGCTTATCATCCAAAGGTAGCCAAACTGTACGGAAAAAGATTAAAGTCTGAGTTAAATTAAATTAATGGGCAACACTTGGTTTGCGGTGAGATTGAAGGGTTCTGTTCATTATTAGCCGTCGAAATTTATTTACACGTTTGATTCTTGACTCGTTTTTTTAATACAATAATTAAGAGATAAATGGAGATAAGGCACCTGGACTTATGCATATTTAATGACATCAATTGAGAGAGCTTGGCAAGCAGGTTTTGCTACATTTACCCCAAGGTCCGATATGAACAACTGCGATATACAATTAATTTCTACATCTTCACAACTCTGCTTAAGTTGTAACCTTCATATCAAAAATAAATGCAAAGAGATTGTATCGAATTAGGGTTTTTTAAGTAAATTAAAACTTAAATGGGAATATATTTAGCTTTTTTTATGAAAAAAAAAAAATTCACATGTATAAAAAAATCCAACAGCTTAAATCGTATTAAAACTGACGTCAAATGCTTGCAATTGTTTAAAGTTTAAGTCAGGCAATGTCATGAAAAATCTAGAAAGGCAGGGGCTACAGTGTATAAAAAATTAATAAATAAATCAATAAATAAAAAACAAAAACAAAACAGATTTAAAAGCTTTTTGCTGTTGATATACACAACTAACAGTCAACATGCCAGCGACATTCATCATATGGCAAGTTTTATTACATAGCGAATGAGACGTTGTCACGATTAGCATGGAATGTGCTGCGAAGAGGTTTGATTAAATTGCCATAAAAAAAAGAAGAAAATTTATAAAAAAACACATGTTTAAAAAAAAATATAATTTGTAAAACAACAAAAGAGAAGTCTTATTTAATAAATAAAAATTGACAGACTGCACAAATGAAATAGGAATGACAGCTTAAAGTTAGCGTATAAGCAAATATTAGTTGCATGACGAAAGCGGACCACAAAAGATATATTGCAGCAGGCCGCATAACTGTAATAAAAAGCAGCGGCAGTGGCAGCAGCAGTGGCAGTGGCAGCTACTAACGGAAAGAGGAGGCAACGCATTAGCTAATTTGAAAAGCGAAAAATGAAAAACGGCAAACAAAAAACAAATGCGAATGGATAAGCTAAGCTACACACACACACATATACACACTCACATGCACACACACCATATGCCATTTTACGAGTATCTGGCGGCGTATCTAAGCCCAAACATGTAAAATAATAATATCGTTTTGTATCTAATAATACAGAAAATAGAATATGACGAAATAAGTCATTTGGGCTTGGCGTTTTTCGTTGATTTTTGTTGCTTTTTCTACGTCTACTTTGCAAACTCTTTTTTATACTTTTTTTTTTCTATTTGATTTTTTTTTGCATACATTTTACGCAAATTTACTTTAGATATGAGCAATGTTGGTGGCTTCGTTTAGCCATTTTAGACGTAGATACACACAACTTTTAGGCAATTACCGTTAATTTCGTTGTCTAAAACCAAAAACTATTTATTTTGTTTTTAGCTTTTTTATCTTTTTGTTGCTGTTTTTTTTTTTTGTTTTTTTGTTTTAGTTCAGCAATGCGTTAGCGTTTCATTGTTCGTATTACAAATTTCTGGTTCAAGTTCGTTCGAAAGAAACAATATATGTAAAGAAAACAAAAGTAGGAAAAAAATGCGAAAAACGGAGGCTAATGTGAAAAACAAAAGTAACTGAAACTATGCCGCACGCGTATCTAATAGTCTCCGACACGCTTTGGAGCCGAACCGCGACTGAGATGAGACACAATTGTTTGCAATTGTGCGCCGAGAATACTTTAATGCTTATACGAGTCGTTCTTTAATTTACAACTTAATGAAAGTGATCTTTACTTTTAATTAACAAAATTGTTCGCTCTTCTTTTTCGTATGGCAGACATACTCATGTTCAAAAAAAATTTTAATGCATATATGGCTTTCTAAAGTTTTAGTAACTATGTCGAGCAGTAAAACTTATACTGCTACAATAGTAAGCTACAAAATGTTAAAAAATTAAAAAAGAAAACACAAAAATAACGGAGCTCAAACTCAAGATAACCGAGTACAGATGATATGCGATGCTTGTGCAAATAAATTTGTTTATCGAGCGTGGTAAAGGAATTTTTTCTTAAATATTTATTTTTTATTTTTATCTAATTGTGTAATCGATATTACGTAAATAATTTCTCAAAAAAATTCTAAAATTCCTTCAAGCTAAATTAGTGCAGCCAACTTTACTATAAAATAAAATTTTTATATTCTGCACTTGAGGGTCAAGTACTTCTTAAAAATTTTTTTTTTAAATCAAATATCGATTAATTTCCCATAACAAAATGATGCCATTGAAGCGGCGATTAATGCCAAGACAAAAACACTATTAAAAAACGCATATATTTCTTTGAAATACGTATTCCGAAAAGTTAAAAACAGTTAATTAATTAACAACTCTACGCCAGTCAATGCGAGCTCGAAGCAATAAATCTTCAAAAGGTAATTTATGTTATCGATAAATTTTTGTAAGCGGCATACATTTATTTAAATAAATTTATTTGCATAATTAATATTGTGTGTCTGATAAAAACGCAACATTTAATACAATCGACTAAAATGCATTGATGCGATTTTCAAACACAAAAATGTTTATTAAGTTATAAGTGAAACTTTCCTAACTTATTATGGACATGAAAAAATGTTACATCAACTGCGTCATTTTATACATACAATAAAAAGTTTAGCTGCGAGTATTTAAAGTAATAACTTAAGTTAACTGCTTTGTTTTTGTCTTCATAAACCGCTTTTGTTTGTTTGTTTTTTTTTGTCATTAAAAAATATAAAATATTTGCCAGCATGGTTTGGGTTTTTTTTTGTTCTTGAGTGTAACTACAAAAACACGCACAGCAGCAACGCAATGATTATCCACATTAGTTGTCTCGCCTTTTGTATATTAATTTAATTTTCTGAAACTGCGTATACACACATGTAATTACTTGTATATAATAATATTGTATATATATTTATATACATGAATGGTGTTTTTCATATACACAATTAAACGTCTCAAATAACTGCAAAGTTTAAGTGTTCAGCACTCGGCTGAGTGTGTCCAACGCCTTGAAGTCCATTGATGATGTTGTCGTCTGTCTGTCATTGTGTATAGACATAGACAAGACAAGCTTTCGACACAGTTTGGGTTTCGGGTTGCCAATGTTATGTCGTTTGCAAGACTTGTTTGATTTTGTTGTTTGGTTTACAATTTGCCAATTTTTATTTTTAAACTGTTGTTTTGGTTTTTCTTGTTGGTTTCTGTGTTTGCTACAAACACAAAAACTTTAGTTCAAATATCAATTAATGTTAGTTCTCTAATTATGCCATATTTGGTTATTTAAATTGACTTCAGTTTTGATGAGATGTATGCACACATACAGACATACTTATTATTATATATATAATGTATACTAAGTTAAGAACTCTTGGTGAAGTATGTGTTGAACATGTGGTTAGGGTTAGCATTTTTTTTTTTGTTATAGAGTTAAGCACTTAATTGCTGCTGCGATTAAGCTGCAAAGTACACCGCATGTCAATGGTGATCGCGAATTATTCGATGTTGAGATTTTAATAGGCAATATAATTGATTTTATGTAAAGCTCTTCAACTTTCGGCGAAATAAACTATTGATAAAAAAAAGTCATATATTCTTAGAGGCAACATTGAAATTTTCTAACACCCTTTGCCTCTTTCAAACCACGCATTGAAGTTGTCCCGTTTTCTTATGCCTATTTTGTTTGCAGATATGCTACCCATATTTCATACATTTAATTCACACTGCTTAATCTTCACTTTAATTATTTAAAAAAATATTTATCTAAATCATTACAGTAATTTCTAACGTTTTAGTCTGCGTAGTCTATGCATATATGTATATAAGAGCCATTCTTCACGATTCTGATGGCAGTACTCTTGTTTTCAAGATTCGTCTCATAACTGTTTGGAGCTTTAACTTATATAATATGCCTAGCTAAATATTTCCTCATATCAGTTTTAAAATCTAAATACATTTTTAATATCAAAGAACACATAAATAAACGTTTGAAGTTGTGTAATTCGTATGTACGTGACTGATAAATCAAAACTAGCCGCTCTAATAAATACAATTATGCGTCTTATCACAGCACAGATCTTGTACGTGTTCTACAAAGAAAAAATAAAAATCAAATAAAGAAAAACAAACTGAAAAACAGCTAAGGTCAGCAGACAGGCTGGAAGTAACCATATTTGTTTGTGGCTACAAGCAAATAATCAATTGCAAATTGCATATGCGTAGCAAAAGCCAAAGGCAACCCATAAACGTGTAAAATAATAACAGAGGCACAATGACACCGCCTTTATGACACACACATGGTTTGTAATAAAACCCATAGCCGCTGATTAGATAATCACATAACCAGTTTCTGCTGCCGTGTAAATTTATGCAAAGACAAAGCACAAAGACACACTCGGGGCACATGCCCAGCGTCGCAGACGAGCGGACGAGTCTTTACATCTACGCATATATGCCATATACAATACAATACACCATAAGGGGGCAGCACAATGGAAAATCAAACTAAAGTCGAATCTAACATGAAGCGATAGAAGTTTGCGTGAAACCTGTGTGCCGGGTCGCCAGATCAAACGCACGATTGCTTAATATTCCAGCTGCTCTTCTGTGTGTGCTAATATTTTGTTTTTAATATTTGCAAATTCGATTTTATTAAACACATACATATGCATACATATATATGCATACTCGTAAATACAATATAATGAATACATATACGATTGGTTATTTATTGCGTTGTACGTGCTCTGTTTGTGTAAAATGTTTGCTGCTCAGCTGTGCTCAGCTTGCATTGGCTGAGGCACGGGTGCTGCATAGGAACTAAGCTGGGCCAGTCATGTGCGCTGACATGTAATCAATATTCCTTTATTGTGACTTAATGTCGTTCTGCTTTTTGCATTTATGTTTATTAATTAAGTGCAAAATCAATATACATATTGAAGTAACTAAATAAATTACAACTGGCTAAGTGGTCGACATGTTATCAAACTACTAAATGCTGCGTCAAGTTATAATAAAACAAAAAAAAAAAAAAGTTTAAAAATTAAATAAATCAATATTTATTAATTTCTGCGAATAAGCTTTTCTGTATAAGTTTTCATTACTTAATCCGACTGCAAATTCTCTGGCAATAATATTTATGGTAAAAAAACTTTTTAAATTTATTAATTCGATCTCTTAACTGATCTGAAAAATAAAAGAAAAATAAAAAAACAAACAGCAGTCAAAGACTTGGCATGAATTGTCTATAATACGCATAAACTTAGATTTCAATTCCTGTATGCATTTAAATGAACACTTTTCAAAGTCCGTATTATTATTTTGTGCAACACTGTAAAAATACACATTTCGTTGTAAACTGACTCAGATGTGTATAATTATGTTCATTTAATGAATCAGTAAACAATATTAAGTTCACTTTGTTTAATCATTAGTACTTTGATCTCATTTGAGGAGAGCAATTAGCATAATGACTTCAAAGTAATTTAAACAATTTGTTCTGATATGATTCATGTGTCAAATATCATTAAAAGATACAATTGTAAGTTCCTCCATAAAACTTTCTCGTGTAAATAAACTTTAATGGGGAAAAAAAAACTAATAGGAGTTCCTACAATAAATAAATACTTCAGGGTTGACTAATGTAAGTTCCAAATTATATAAATACTGATTTTTTAATTTAATATATATTCAAAAAATTTATTTGTATTTGTTTTGATTTTTATTTACACAAGTTAAGTGAATCGCTGCTAAGTTATTGAATTCTGTAAAAAAATCCTATTGTCAAGGGTGAATGAAATCACTTAATAAAAAATAAATACTGTTTTTTTGTTTTTTAAACAAATAATTATATACTTAAATGCAAACGTCGAATATTTTTGAAAAGTATATTTTCTGCTTGCGTTTATCGATTTATCGTTTACTGCTTACCAAATTATCGCTTATCGCTTGCCCAACTCAAGCAAACGAGAAGCAAAACAAAAATTAATGGATTTGCATGCACTGTGGGCAAACTAAGTAGGAGTGTACGCAATTCGTTTGCGTTTGACTTTCGAAGGTCAATCGTAGTCACACATTGACTACGAAACTGAATTAAAAAAGGGGCAAGTAGTCGATCAATTGTCTGATTAATGCGATATACGATTGCTTAGCTGTGCAATTAAAGCACAAATGCAAGATAATTGCCTGATGCCTTTAAAGCTAATTGTCCAGAAAATGTATAACATGCCAGGCAAACCGATAACTCCCTTACTTGAGAGTGGCTTGGCTTATCTTTGCTGTCTGTTATCGCACAGTGCACAGACTACATTGCTTGAAGCGTCGATGTCAGCTTATGCTGCAAACTGCTAAATAAATATTAAAAAAAAAAAAATGCTTGCAGGCAGCCATTCAATGATAATGACTAAAGCAAACATCTGTCTTGGCAAGGTCATTAAGCAAACAGCAGACAAGTCGCATGGAAATGCTAACTAAGCGCACGCATAGGAATGCAGATAAGAACCCTATAAGGCACTTTCGAAATTTACGACTAATTGATTACTTTTTTTTTTGTTAGCTGGCACAAATGCATGTCACTGCCTGCCTGCGAGTGATTTTTACATTTGTTACAACTTCTGCTATGCGCGGCTTGCGTCAACTGACACCCTTTGGTGCGCAGCGACCTTCACGCGCAGCAGTTTGAGATACAAAGACAAGTGTGGCGACTGCGCTGCCACAGATAACAAAAAAGTATAAATATTCTAACTCAAGCAAGATTCTACACATGCTCGCGTGTACCATGTGTAGGTGCTGGCTCTGTGCCTAAGTGTGCCAAGTCGAAAGTGAGTCTTCACAGCGCCTACAGCCATGCAAGTCGTCAACTTAAGTCAATCACAACACAACGCAATACAAGAACCACACAAGCAACGGTGATGACGGTCGGCACTTGTTCGCCTTGTTGTTGTTGTCTTCTTTCGTGCAGCAGTGGAGAGACCCACATACGATTTGTTCACCACACTCAAGTTGAAATGTGTGTTTCTGCGCGCACGTATGCGTACTTCTAAATCGGATTGTCACAACAACAATAACAGAAACGACAGCAACAAAAACAAATGGCATGACTTTGCATACGTAAATGTTTACGCTACACGCTACGTAGTCGAGAAGACGTTAGCAGCAGGTACGCTGCATACGAGGAGAGTATGCACGGGTGTGGTGAGTTTCCGTTTGTGTTGGCTGCTTTTGTCTCTGCCCACTTCTTTTGTGCACTTTGGTTCAATGCTCCTTTTATTTATTTTCATTCTTTGCTTTTGTTTTTTTGCTGTTGGCTTTTGGTTTTTGTTTTTGTTTCTTTTTTCTAAGTATTTGCTCTAGTTTTGCTCTTTAAGGGCAACCACTGTAACTGCACCCAATCTACATTGTTGGCATTAACTGGATTGACATGTCGTTTTGTGTATGACTTGTGTCATTTTTTATTCAGTTCATTAATATTGCAAAGAATGGTTGGAAAGTTTAACTTGATTAGTGGTAGAACTAATGCTTTTCTTCTTTAGCAGCTAATGACAGTTGTCATACTTAAATGAGCGCTGTTCTAAAAGCATAAATTCATAATGAAAACGACAATAATGTATTTTTTTTTTACCTATTTTTAGAGAGTTTTTTGTTTGTATTGCTAGAAAAGAAAAACAAAAACAGCAAATAACTTAAGTGAACTGTGCTAAGTAATAAAGAGAAACTTTTCTGTCTGAGCTATAGAATAAGAAAGGGTAACCTAAGTGACCAGGGATTACTCTCTCTTTGTGCCAAAGGTCACATCAATGAAAGTCTAAAAGCTATCTGAAAAATAGGCTGCAGTATATTTTCCAACTTGTTTTTGAATATGTTAACACATGTTATTATAATAAAATAAAAACAAAAAACTTCATCTACAGCTGTTCTTCATATCAACTTAAAGTCAAACTTATATTGTATGTACATGTCATATCTGCAGTTTCATGTAAACTCTAAATGTAAGCAGATATTTGCAAGCAAGTATTGCAAACATTTGCCAACAAAGTCGCACAATATGCAAACCATTTTTTGCTTATAACGTATCCAATGCGATTTGCAATATGGTTTGCAGCATATGCTTAATTTTGCTTTAAACAATTTGCAAAGAAAAATAAAAAAATGAAAAAAAAAGAGAAATATGAAATATGCGGCCAGTAATGCATTCCCAGTAAATATGGCAATAAAATTGGCAAACCTATTAATGTATACAGCAATTTGAGTTTGAGTATTAGGTTTCTTAACGCTCCAAAAAATGCCATAATCGCATGTGAGCTCAAATAAGTCGGAATTTATTTTGAAAAGGCACGACTTGACGCGTCGCAAAACGCCAGCAACAGACGGTAAATGCTTATAAGACATATTAAGCAAAAATAACAACAACAACAGCAATAACAAAAACAAAGCAACCTTGTCTTCGGCTTTATCGAAGCTTTTGCACCATTCATACGTTTAAATTAGCTAAATTACAAGATCTGTGAGATAGCCTCCCTTTCATGCTCTAAATTTGCATAGCGGCAGCATGTGTCGTTAATCTAATAAGATATTTGCTGGTTATCGGATAATTTAAAATTTAAATTTTAAATAAATAATTCCGCCATGAGCTGGCAACAAAATAGATTCCTGCCAATTTTCAGTATAAAATACTAAGAAATATTTTTTAGATCTTACATATTTCCACATGACGAAGTCAGAGCACTTCAAGTTGATGCAGTAGAAAAGTATTTCATAAGCAGTAGATACTGCGCATGGGAGTTGCATTTAAAAATGGCTGTTAATCACGGCATACAATTTTTAGTAAAAGTAAAAACAAAAAAAAAGAAGTTTTTCGTATAATTATATAAAATGTACACACTTATAAACAAATGAAAACATCGTTAGCAATTTATTTGTAATGAATAATTGGCAAACAGCGTCAGAGTCAGCTACACCCTCCATTTTGCCGTCAAATAAAATCAAAGTAAACGACAGCAAAAGCAACAAAGTTAGAGGAAACCTAACAACAACAACAATTAACGTCAACGTCTCGTCTCGTCTAGAAGATTTGTGCCGACTTGACTTGAGTTGAGTTGAGTTTAGTTGAGCTGAGTTGACATTTGGCATAGTTTACAACAACATTCAGATATATTGACAAGCGACAGTGAGCCGCTGCTGCTTCGACAATAGAATGTTTCACCTAATAAGCAAAGCGACTTATTAGCGGCAAACGTGT
This sequence comes from Stegana nigrithorax, assembly GCA_037044495.1. NCBI lineage: Eukaryota > Metazoa > Arthropoda > Insecta > Diptera > Drosophilidae > Stegana > Stegana nigrithorax. Next base: position 264,229 of record JBAMBQ010001320.1, on the reverse strand, counting down.
AGAGTAGTGGAGCATCAAGCTGAGTTAGACGGGCTGCTGCTAGAACCAGCTAACCTTCAAGAACGTGACGATCCTCTCTCTCTCTCTCTCTCTCTCTTTGGAAAAGCGACTTACGATTGGCGACTTGTGTACACTTAACTTGACTCGACTTGACTTGACTGTGCTGTGCTTTGCTTTGCAGCTGTAAAAAGTAAGCACAGTATGACATCAGCGCCTGTGACAATTGCGTTGCGCCGGTCGCCGTCTGTGTCTCTTGCGCCTTAGAACGTAAGCCAAGTTAATGGACATCAACGCTTGTCGTTTTGTATGAACGAATAAAAGTTGCTATTAAATTGCTCAGCTTAAAATTTTTAAAACGAAAAACAAGGCAACACGCGAATTTATTAAATGAGCAACAATTTTTTTCCGAATTTTTTCATTTTTTTTTTTTTTAATTAGTTTATTTTCAAATAAAACGCAAACGAAAGCACACAAAAGAAAAAGTTAATATTTTGTTATTGTTTTGGTTATTGTTGTTAAAAAGCAGGCACAACTTGATTATATTCCATTGTCTGTCTGGCATTGTGCGATTGAGTGAGTGAGTGAATGAGTATCTGTTAGCTGCAAACGTCGATCATTGGCAATCTTAAAGCGTTTCGCAGCTAAACCACAATCAAAAAGTCTCTCGATTCGTACGTATACTTTACGTATTTTTAACGCTCGACTGCCTGACTAATCGTTTTGCGGCTTTGCCAACGTGCAGATTTTCGTGGTTGAGTACAGCACAGCTCAGCTCAGCTCAGCTGTTTGCTGATCTCTTATTGCGTGGCGGCGCTGATCTGTGTTTGTTGTTTGAGGAAATGCCAATGTGGTTAAAACTTAATTAGGCATTGATTGCTTGATGCTTTGTTGTTATTGTTGTTGTTGCTTTGCTACTAAATGCTTGTGGGGAAAATTGTAGCGCATTAACTAGTGTAAAGTGCCATCAAGATTTACTATTACCCAATGTGACGAATATTTCATGCTTATATGGTGGCTAATTACAGACGGACTTATAAGCTTAGCGAGTTAATAGGTCGGTGTGCGGTAATTAACAAAATGCTTAAATTTAAACGCGCACGTACTCACACTTGCAGTAAGCGAGTTGCCACACCACGTAATGCCAACGAAAGTGTGCATGGACGAAAGTAAAAGTAGACGGATGCCGGTTTCAACGCTTTTTGTTTGGTAACTTGTAACTTCTATGTTTGCACAGGAGCCAGCATGTGGGCGTGGCTATTATGGCGTTTAAAACTCATCAAAATTTAAAGTTTATAAAAAAAAAAATTAACAAGTTAGATAATAGTTTACGTTGGGTTCTAATGCGCAAGGTTCGAGATAAGACTTTTCTTAAGTTACTGTATATATTTTACACATTTTGGCATAAAATATGTTGTAGGGTTGCTAAGATCCTCACATTATGTGTAAAAATCAGAGTATATAAATAATATAAGGCTTATTGCTTTATTAAAAAGCATGACAGTCGGAAATCGCAAGTCGACACCGTTGGGGGGTTAGAGAATTATTAACCATATCCCAGCAAATCTAACACGTGCCAGCAGTTTTTGCGATCTAAATAACTTACCCAGCGGGCCGCTAAACCACTTCAAGTCAAAGTAGAGCAAACTAAATATTAGCATTTGTTTTTTTTTTTTTTGTGTATTTTTCACGGATTTATTTTCGAATACACTTTTAGCCATTAATTTTTTTCGCAATAAACAATTAAGCGTCAATACACATTCACAGTGAGTCGCTCACTCGCTACTCGCTTACTTATTTACAATGCAAATTCGCTGAATTTTTGCAATGGCGAAATGTGGTGACAAGCAGCGAAACGGACTTCATAGTTGTGTTTTGTATATGGGTACAATAATGCCGCCGTCGCAGCTACTTAGGTACTTTAATTAAGCTGCGAGAGCTGAGCAACAAACGAAATAAACAAACACAAACTACAACAAACAAACAAACAATAAAGGCAACCATATCGATTAAACATGAAAAGTGTTGTAGCTGCTGCTGCCGGCTGCTCACAGACAGGGAAAGTTCTGTTATAGTTTTTCCCTCAATTAGCCACACGCTGACAGGCACGAATGTCGCGACTGGCGACCGTGCCAAAGGCCGCCTGCCAACAAAGCCGGCTAAAAGCGGCGAATGACGTTAGCGCTTTCTGCAGCAGTTCAGGTAACAGTCAGCTCAACATGGCTGGCCACACCTTGGCAACTGGCATGGCCACCCACAAAATAAAAACACTAATGGCAAAAAGAAGCAACGTCCTTCACAGCGCATTCTCGCTTGTGAAGTTTTCTGCAAAAGGCTTTGCTCCCGTGCTTTGCTGTTTGTTGCTTGGGAGCTTGCTAGGCAGGCAGTTGTTGCTTAATCCGTAGTCATGGACACATACTACTCATACCGCACACACACTACACGTTGCGCGCATGTCCTTTGTAATTGACGTGTACAAACTTTGGCAGCGCTTGGGTAATTTTCCACTTTAGACACAAATGAGTTTGCTGCCCCATACATTGTTATGATAATTTTGCATATGCATGAGTTTGTGTGACTGTGTGTGTGCCAGTGGTTTACTGTAATTGTTGCTATTGTTATTTTAACTATTATTTTATTTAGTATAGTTTTTACATAGCGCAATTATGAACATTTGATTGCGCTTTTGCATGCGCACAAGTAACTTTCTTATTTTATTTATGTAGCTTGGAAAGCGAGTACCGGGCGTGTGATTTTCCATACTGTACTATTCCTGCTTAATAGCTTTTCGTTTTTCACTCTTACTCGTTTGCATTTCCATAATTTGCGCTTCATTAATTGGAGCAAGTCAGTTGGGCCACGTTATGTGTATCTTATCTAAGCGCTTACATTTTGATAAAAATAATTAAAAATTTTATAAGCTGTTTGAGTTTGACTTGGCTATAGGTATGTTAATAAAAAAAAAGACTTGTTTTGGTATTTTAAGACTCATAATGCTGGCCAAAATATTTCCTAGCGTTTTAGTAACATTTTTGACCTTTTTATTTTAATTATATTTTTCATAATGGAGAATTACGTTTTATGCCTGCTTATCTTGTGTCGTTCAGTTGATACTGAGTATGTTTGTATTTTTTTTTTTAAATATTCCTTGTTTATCATGGATTGACTTTATAAAACTCAAGGCATTCTTAAACCAAATTTGCTTAGAGTTGTCGGGACTAGTGCAGAAACTGTTCTAGTGAATGTTCGCGTTGTAGAGACTCTACTGTAGTGTATGTTTTATCAATAATATTGATCAATAATATATAGTACAGCTGACCATATCATTATCTATAAGTGACTAAAATCTTAATAGCTTTTCGTATCATTGGCCGTTAAAGTGTGGCTCTTCACAATTAGATAACCGTATTATTTGTTTAAAATTGCCCGCAATGCAGTTGCATATCATTTCGCTTTTAGCAAGCAATAACAGATAAGCAAGTTTCTATGAACAACGGATAATATTCCAAAAGTTTTGCATATACTGACTCTTTGGCTAGGAGAAAAATATATAAACAGCTAAAGATCACTTTGTCTTTTAGATATATAAATACGTAAGTGAAAAAAAAAAATTAAATAAACAAGAAACAAAAATAAACAGATATTTAGTTCCGAATGGAATTAATTTAAATTTCAATTGTTGATTTATTAGCATTTTTTTTTTCTTTCGGTATTGTTCCAAAGGTAGAAAGATAAGAGAGTAGCATTGTATAAAAGCTTTATGACGCAACAATAAAATAAACAAATGGAAAATAAATAAATAAAAAAAAAAGATTAAAAAAATAATGCAAAAAGTACACTAGCGCTGTGAATCACTTGAAAATGTGGTGTATGGCTAACAAATATACAGATAAACTATATTTAGAGGCAGGGAGTTTAAGTATAAAACATATAGTTCCAACTACTTATTTCAATATAAACAATACTTAGGTACATAAATGTATGCAACATAAGTAATTTTACCTAAAATGTGATCTAGCTTAATTTGGGTATGCTAGAAGTGTTGAATGTTTGTAATATGATCCCAATAAGAACGACTTTTAGTATTAATGAATTATTATTTGATTTATTAATGACATCGAAATAAAAAAGAATTAATGAAATAAAATTTTAAATAAAAAAAAAAAATAACCAGAACACATCGATTGGTAGCATGTATATTTTTTAATAAACCAAAACACATTTAAGCTTGTATTCAAACGACCAACCAAAGATTGTGGAGCTTAATAAATATTATGTAAAAAAAATAATTAGCTGATTCATTATACAAAAGAATATACATCTCACATATGAAAATCAATTTTAATTTATAAACTTTAAAATATGCTGCATTTTACCTTTTCAAAAACTGCTTATAACAGCGATTCCTTTGTAATCCGACACGTTGTAAACTTCACAGGGCGGCGCTGCTGCGTTTGTTTAAATAAAAATGAAGATAAGCGGATTGCAACGCTTTTTTATTTGTAGTTTTTTTTTTCTACTTTGCTTTCGTCATTGGCTTGCCAACAGAGAACTTGTTACAAACTTTTCATTTCTTTGGCGGCGTTTTTATTTTTAATTTTTAAGAACTACTACTGTGCCAAACAAACAGCCATAAAATAAAAATAACACAAAATGCGTAAAAAACGTTAACGGAAAAATATACGCGTCACTGTGGATTAAAAAGAAATTCTTATCTACATATGGGGTAACGGCTATGCACGTAAAAATAAACGGTCGAGCAGTACAGGCTTAAGTGCAGGGGAGCAGGCAACAATGAGCCAGCGCGTGTGCAGTGTCAGAAGCGAAGGTCAATGCAAATTTGCAATATTTAAAATAGAAAAAAAAACAAATTCACAAATTACTATGCAAATAAAAAATACACACACAAGCACATACAAACTCAAAATGCAAAACTTCTAATAATCTTTTGGTTATTTTTGTTGTTGTTTCAACTAGTTTTGTTATTGTTATTGTGTTAAGAGTTCACTTGCGCTCACTACTTTGGTTTTAGTTGAATGCGAGCCGCGCTTTGTGCTGTTGTCGGCGCCACGAACGCGAAACGAATGAAGTGAGTAAACAACTTTGCGCTTCATTATGGAGCTGCTGCAGGTCGCTGCTGGCGTCGCTGTTGCCGTTGACGTTGCCACTGCGTTGACAACAACAACACGAACAGCGGCATCAATAACAATAACAACAACGACGACGACAAATGACGCCACTTCAGGTGTTTGCTGGGTTGTCTCATTCAACAGCTTGTACGTTGCGCATTGACTTAAACAATTTTATTTATTTTCTTTTTGGCAATATGGTTTTGATTTTCTGCTTTAAATATTTTTTGTGTGTGCTGTTTTATTTACAAAATAAAAATAAGCAAAAAAAAAAAAATTTATTGCCTTTGTTATTTGATTTAAATGCTTTTCTGTGACATTTTTGGTGGCGCACGCCTTTTCGCGTGTTTCAAAATTTTTTTAAACTTGGCCATTTCGTATACGGGCTCACAACAAGTTTAACTCGGTATCGTGTGTCATGTACGCGTTTTTGTTGCTTTTTTCGCTTCTTGTGTAGGTGTTGACTTTTTGACTTTTGCCTGAAATTGCATGCTAATAGTTTTACCTTTTTTCACATTTTTTATGCCTCAATATTCGCCTGATATTTAATTATGGCCTGCGTTAGAAATAAGTTTGACCTGTCGGTTGGTTTTCTTTTTAAACATTTAGGAATGCATTTGTTCTTTTGTTTGTTTTTTTAGGATATACATACATAAGTATATTTCATCTGTGTGCATTTCGCGCATTCTTAGCGTTTTTAAAGCACCAAAGTTATGTTATAGGAATTTCATATGAAATGTGGGAGCAGATCTTAATTGCAGAAGTGTGCTGCATTTAGTTTTGTATCTGTAAGATCTATTATGCAAACTAAACGGTGTATTTTTGTGGTATTGGTTAATGACTGCAGGCAAAGGTTAAAACAATTTCACATTTATGTTAATCACAAACAAACGCATTTTAAGTTAATTGTAATATAATAAGCCAGAGAGTAGCACAGCATTGTATTGTATATCAGATCATAATTCCGGCAGTAAGCTCAAGTTTTGAATGTCAGTAACTTTGGCTGGAAAAACCAGTAATCAAACACATGAAGTGCCCTAAACGTGGCCAAATGCTGCAGCTGACTGCAGCCAATAATTTTTCGAAACGTTCCATTAAGAAAAAATAGAAGAAAAAAAATAAATAAATACTTTTTTTTATTAGCTGCGTGGGCGTTCTTATAGTCTTATATTTGCAACGATCGCTGTTTTCTTGTTGTTGTTTTGTTAAATGACGCCTCGGTGTTTGAGTTTGTTGCGGCTGCAAAAGAAACTTTACAAGAGGCCACACGCCCATTTCCTGCATTTAATAAGACCGCTTATGTTGTTGTTGTTGTTGTTGCTATTGTGGCTGTCTATATTTGTTAACTTTTTAATTTATTTAAGCATATTTAAGGCTTTTGAAAAACAAGCAGAAAAAATAACAGAATTTAAACTGCAGTAGCGGAAATATATTTTTTCAAATATGTGATATCAGAAAAGTTGTTGCTATTACTTTGCGTATTTAGCTGAAAAAAAAAAATTAAATATTAGAAAAAAGCAACTGTCAAATATGTCAACGCTGTCATTGCTGCGCCACTTGCCGCGTTGAACATTTACTAACAATTTGATTTGTATTTAAAAACAAACAAACGAAAAGAAAAAAAAAATCATTTGGGAGTCGCCGTGTCTGCATGTGCCTTTGCATGAACACTTGCCATGTCTAACAAATGAAAACGCTGCTAATGTGTTTGAGATTTATGCAGCAGGTGTAGGTTTTTGTTGTTGTTTTTCTTCTTGCATCAAGTCCAATGTGGCGCAGTCACTCAACTGACAGCCAACGTTTGAAGATCTTGAATTTAGGGCATTGGCATTATGCCTCAGACAGACAGCAACGTACTTGACACTACACAAGGATAAAATTGTTACATAGGCGTCATAGGTTGTCTATTTTGTTGATATCTTCAGTACACCTGTGCGTGGCTTGCAAAATATTAAAGACACACTGGGTTTTAGATTAAGTAGCTTTTATATTCATGTGTATGCATATGTGATACAGTCTTACTTAATCACTCGCATGTTGCGAGCGGTAAGAACCTGGCTGCTCACATGTTGATCGCTTTGGCTAAGTGTAAAAAACGCTTGTTGCAGCAGTCGGGTCTTCGTCCCGAAGCTCATATATTCGTTTAAGAATTACAATTCCTTGCCCTCACAGAGCAAAGTTTACACACATACATCACTTTCCATCCCAGTCGAATTATAAAATCGTACAAAACTTTGTTTTTTTGGTTATACATTTTACATAAATAGTTTATATATATTTATTCAATATATTGTGTCTACTTTAACAGAGTAATGAATTTTCTATGGAGTATTTTACATAATTTTTAAATGCATTTAAGGGAACTTTCTAAAATCTTCAAAAAACACCAGCAACAACAAACGACGGCGGGGGGAGTTTAGTACATTTTAGTATAGTTTTGGTAGTACACTTTAAGTAAGAAGAAAGCAATTGTACTAGGAATTGTACACAATAGTGTTAATAAAAACAACAACATTAGGCTTATGTATCAAAAATAATAAAAATATATGAATGTGTGCTTAACAATGCCAATGCTGGCCTGGCTAATGCTGCTTCTTTGGTGTGTAGTAGGTGGAGTGCAGATAGAGACGCGCCACTTCGCCAATAACCGAACGATCGGGTATGCTCTGTGCCTTGCCATATAAAGCCATTTTGCCCTCCACTGGGCGGCCAGGATCCTTCATAAGCACGGCAACACTGTCGCGAACATCCTTGATGAATGCATCGGCAACGCCTGCTTTGGTATGCATGTCCGTGACGCAGATGTGTATGCTGCAAGAAAGAATGAAGTATTAGAAAATGTTGGAAAGCATTACAACAATACCAAGGCATACATACCCTGAGGGAAACTGCAGCGGATTTAGGTTCCAGCCTAATTTACAGAGCGCATCCGACAGGCGGAATATGTCAAAGACTTTCGAGCCAAATGCAATAACTGAAGTAGCCGGCTTGCCAAAGATGTAGATGCCATCGATGCCACGTAGCCTATACAGTAATTAAATGAAAACTTAGTAGACTCCTCTCAGTGCCATATAGGCAAGGTATGCACTTACGCTTGCTCAATGTAGCGTGCCGTGTCCACAATGCGCTTTGTGGCCTCCAGATAACCGTCATAGCCGAAACTCATCATTGTCGCCCAGCAGGCGGCAATAATGCCACCCGCACGTGAACCATTCACCGTAGGCGAGCCATAAACGCCGCCGGGCCAATCGGTGGTCACCGTAAACTGATGATCCTTGTATTTCTTGTGCGAGTACAGCACGACGGAGGAACCCTTGGGAGCAAAGCCATATTTATGCGTGTCCGTGGATATGCTCGTCACACCCTTGACAGCAAAGTCGAAAGGACGCAGATTGTAGCCGGCAGTGCGTATGAGCGCAACAACAAAACTGCCCAGGCAAGCATCCACATGCACGGGTATATTGTAACGCAGACCCAGAGCAGCAATGGCCTCGATGTCATCGATGGTGCCATAGGGAAAGTTGGGCGCGGAACCAACCAACTGTAATACAGACAAGTTAATTAATGGGCAACCATAGTTGGTCTACTGCTAAACTTACCAAGATCGTGTTCCTGTTAATGGCACGCTTCAGTTTCTTAATGTTCACCTCCAGCGTATTTGGATCTACATCCACATAGTTCACGTGTATATTGAAGTATTGGCCACCCTTGTCGAATGCCGAGTGCACCGTACGTGGCGCCACAATATTCGGCCGCGTGATGCCTTTGTGCTCGCGTGCATAGTCCCGATATGCCTTCAGTGCCATAAGTATGGATTCTGTGCCGCCGGTGGTCATGCTGCCGCAACTCTCATCATCGCCGTGGAAGAGTGTGCACGCCATGCGCACTACTTCGGCTTCCATTTTGCAAATACCCGGGAACAGATCCGAATGCAATGGGTTCGTATACGATGCCTTGCCATAGACTTCGGTTACCAGTTTGATCAAATCCTCATTGTAGCCATAGACAGCGCCTGAAACGCGCCCACCTTGCCAATCAAACTCGCCAGGCTGTAGATGATCATCCACCAATTTGAGTATCTCCGCGGCGCTCAGTCCTTTCTCGGGCAGTTCCAATGAATATGACAGATGGCTGTTGTTCTTTATGATTTCCGTTTCGAAATCATGCTTGGCCTTGCTCAGTTCGCCTTCGATTTCACGTCGAACGGCGGGCAGTAACTTGGCAATGCGGAAAAACTGACGTTTGCCTCGAGCCCAAACACCTGTAAAGAAAATGAATTAGAAAATAGTCTGCGCATTTGTGTCATACTTTGAGTTAGTATCTGACTCATGAATTATCATATCTTAAGGCGACTTAGTGGACACTTTATTTTTTTTTTTAAATATCACCGCAAAAGCATTAAATTGCACAATTGTCACTCGATTGGGGTATTTCCTTTTGAATAAACATTTATCAGCCCGCTCCCCTTTTTACTTCACTTATCAGTGCGCAGACTGATAAAAAATAATTTTAATACCCATAACTTAGCTATGAAGCGCAGAAATTAAAAACTTTTTGTACTGGCAAACGGTTTAATGACTTATGTGCTTTATCACCCATGCAGTTGAATTTTATTTATTTATTATTTTGTGTACAAATTTCATCATTGTTTGAGAAAAGCCTATTAACTGACGAAATTGGATTTTAGGTTAAATTACTTTTGAGTACAGAATATCATCTTCTGACGTGTGCACTAAAGTATTTCTGTAAATTGTTTGACTTCATGACTTGCCTTATGAAAGGAGTACCTAAAAATAAAACACATTTGCCTGGTCACTCATTTTAGGAATTGCTTTTAAATTGTCGCACTTGGGTTAATGTATCAATAATGCGAAGCGTTTCAAATTTTTAAGATGATTAATTCTTTGCCATACCTGACTGGGTTTAAAGTTTGTTTTCGCTTTGTAACTTGATCAGGTAGCCATTTGGCACGTGTAGCTGTGTTATGACGATAAATGAAATTTTCTCTGCTTAGTCAAAGATAAAAAAATTATTTTATAGTAAGCATCGGCTTTGCTCTTTCTTCGATTTGCTGGCGCAGACAGTCTTATCTAGTTTATTTCCTCTTTTCATTTTATGCGCTATTCAAACTTTCAATTTCAGCCATTATTTGATTTACTTTTTGAAGTCTATTTGTTTAACTGACAAGTTTATTAAAGCTTATTGCTGATAAATGCGCCAGAAAGTAAAATTTTTGTTCCGACTTTTGAGGAATCTGAATATTCTGTTTTTCATATTTTGTAGTACTTCTAATATTTGCATAGATAAGATTAAAGCCCGTACTACGCCATTGCTAAGCAATAAACAATAATAAAATAATTATGAAATTACTTTAACTGTCTAAAAGCACAATTTATGATGTCAAAAAGCAGTTAAGAAAAGTTATACAGACTGGTATATAATGTCAAACTTATAAACACTTTCGCTTTTGTATGCAGTTTCTTTGTTGCTTTGTGGGGGATTCGCGTGCGCATTAGCCGCAGCAAAAAGATCGTATGATTTAATATTTAGCCAATAATTGTTTGAGCAACACAACTTAGCCAATAAGCCGAATAAAATGAAAAATAAATAAAAACGAATTAAAAACGATTTAAAAAAGAAATCGTTGCTTTGTTCGCAGTGTAACAAAAATGATAAGCGTGCCAAATAGGTTGCTTATCAATCAGAAGTTAAGAAACTTATTGTGCCGAGTACAATATTATATAAAAGTTCAAAGTGTCGTGCTCTTAGAGGTAACACACGCTGCTCCTTTAATGCGTCTTAGCATAGCGTGAGTTTTACTAAAAAGGGTGTCTTATTATTATATACTATACTGTGCACGCTTACTCACTTTCATCTTGATTGATGAAGTTCCAGAGCCAAACGGCGCTCAGCACTGTGGTTGCCGTTATTGCGGCCACTTGCCATGGCTCACGATTGCCAAAGGCTTTGTTCAGGCCAGCGGTGACCACTTTCGTGCAATCGCTCATCTTAGCAGGCGTTAGTAGTTCTCACTAGTGCTTCCGTTTCTATGCCTGCAACGCGTCTAACTAAAACAAAGCAAACAAAAACGCTGTTAAATAAGTTTATATAAGTATATGTATACAATTTGAAATTGTTTCTTTACTTTTTGTGTGCCTTATATTTGCCTTCGTGCCGTACGCGTCGACTGTGCACTCACAACTGAGAAGTTTCGTGTTGCCGCGTAAAGCAGACACCGCCTGCAAAGCACTGACGCCTGTTGTGGCCAGCGCGTTATATGAGTTTCGCGTTGTATTGACTGATAACGCTCACAAGTAATACAATAAATATTTATGGCATGTATTATATTCACAGGCGCAAGTGTGCATTTGTTTTTGTTGCCAGTAATAAAATTTGCCGTCCGTTGTCGTGTTGAATCTTGCAAATGTATTGCATTGTTTTTGTTATGGCTCAGCTGTTGCAGTTGTTGTTGTTTTTGTTTTTGCTATTGATGCGCGTCGTACAATCACCTGTTAGCGAAGCTGTCTGCTAACTAATTGAAACTCGTTACGATTTGCTTTTGTTGTGTGAAAATTAAATATTATTAAACACAAAAAACACTTAACTTAAAAGTGCATTGCCTTAAATATACGCAAAAAATAAAACCGGTTGCATTGCGTTTGTGTAATTATTAAAATAGGCGTTGCCAGACTCGAGTTCAACATGTCGACAACAGCTGTTGACTGTGTGCAATGTTGCCAGTCACAAAGCATAAGCAAACAAAACAAAAGTTAATACCAAAGTAGCCATAATTGTTTTGTATAATCTTAAGAACAACTTTTTCATAAATTTGAAGCATATTATTAAAAATTAAGAAATTTAACATTAAGTTTGATAACTCGTGTTATATATATGAAGTGCATACAAAAGTTATCTGCACAAAATTAACTTTGGGCAACGTGGCAACACCATTAAGATTAGGTAAACAAGCAACAGCTGTTTGTGCATAAAAAACAAACAAAAAAAGAAAAAAAAAATCCAACATGTTGCGCAAAATAACATATACCACATTTAAGGTAATAAATAAATAAATAACAATGCTGTCAGTGCATTTAAAACATTAGCCCGCTCTAGCAACTGCAGAGACCACTGCACAACACTGCGAAATGTTATGCGGCTGCTGCGGCAGGCAAAACGTCGGATTATCTGCAAGTAAATGATTGCGATGGTGTACGTGAGATTGTGCTGAGTCATGCACAGACACTTAACTCACTCTCAATGGACATGATGGAAGCACTGGATTGTGCACTGCATCAGCAAAACGATAACGTCGACTTGCGTTGCATTGTGCTGACCGCCAATGGCAAAATTTGGTCAGCAGGACACAATCTTAAGCATATCGCCGCCGATGTACAAGCGGGTAGAACCACTGAGCACATCTTTGGCAAATTGGGTGACTTGATTTTAGGCATACCAAAGATACCCGTGCCCGTGATAGCTAAGGTGAATGGTTATGCAGCGGCAGCTGGTTGTCAATTGGCGGCGTCATGTGACATTGTTGTGTGCACGGAAAGCAGCAAATTCTCGTGCCCGGGGTAAGCTGCAAAACCATATGCAACACGCTAATACCACAAAAAAAACAACACGTTTTGCAGCTTGCATCAGGGCATCTTCTGCTCAACGCCTGGTGTGGCCATATCACGTGTAATGCCGCGCACAAAGTCGGCATATATGGTAATGACTGGGCTGCCCATCAGCGGCCGTGTGGCCTACGAAGCCGGTTTGGCAACCGCTTGCGTGCCCGATGATAAGATTGATGAGGAAATTGCAAATATAGTGGCAGGCATTAAGAAGTCAAGTCGCGCCGTGATCGCCTATGGCAAGCAGTTCTACTATGCACAGCAACAAATGCCAGTGGAGGAGGCATACAGCAAAGCTGCGAAGGTAATTCGTCGAGGTTCATTGCTGTTCGGCTTTTGTGCAAGTTTTGCTTTGTGCTATTTTAGATAATGTGCAATAATCTGAAGCTGGTAGATAGCAAGGAGGGCGTCAACGCATTCATAGAGAAACGCAAACCCAAGTGGACGCATAAGAACTGAAAGGACAAAGCTTTATTGCCTTAATGGCTGTTGAAACTGTTTTATTGACCAAAAGTGCATTTAAATTTTAGAAATTGAACAAGTAAAGGGAACAAATATATTTTGAATTATATACTTTTAATAAAGTACTTTGAAGCATATACCTTCGACTGTCTCAGGCTGCAGTATTGGGTCGCATCTTGATCCATTGACATATGCCCTTCTGGCGCTTGACCATAGCTACGTTGCAACGCAGCACCTGATACCCATCGAGCAAGTCATATTCACTGATAACGCTCAGGTATTCGATAATGCCCGCAAAGAATATATCTGCCCAAGTCAGCTGTGAAACGAAATAAGCAAATGTCACAGTAGTTGTCACGCAAAAATTAACACGCCACAGACCTTTTTGAGCACCAGGTAGCCATTATTCTCTAGTACGCTCTGTTCTAGCGTACGCATCTTGCAGGGCACCACATTATGCTTGATTTCGTACAATTTGCGTTCTCTTTGGCGTGTTTCATAATCCCAGTAGCACTCCAGTAGCTCTGCATAGAGGCCGCTTATATTAAGCGCAGTAAAAAGGCGGAATCTATGGTGTTGACTTACTCAGTCTTAGCTCGTTGATCTCCTCGACAATGGCATCGATTTGCAAAGCCTCTAGCGGCGTGCGGCCTGCAATGTCGCCCAATGTGCCCAAGTAACGTGCAATGGGCACAACATGCTGTATGATCTTGTCGCCAATGATCAGCATGGGTAAGCGACAGACTGGCATACCTAAGTGATGACAAAGCAAAATGCAAGCCACAGTGGGTCCAATACTTTACATTGACTTACACTTCCTTAGGTTCAGCCATTCCTCATGATTGATGCGCACATCATGGAAGGTGATCTTGCTGTAGGCAAACAGATAACGCAGTGGCTCACCAATGCCACGTTCATCAAAGCAGACCAGCTTGGGCACCGCAGACAGACGCGGTGAGGACATTAAGCTGCTTTTGCTTGCGCCCAAATTCAGTGAGCTCAGCAGTTCATATGACATATCCTTTTCTTGTGCATACATATCGCTTGCCTCGTAGGCTGTCTTATATGACGGCAAGGCGCAGGCGCCTTCTTCCTCTTCGCTCAAGATATCGCTATTGTCATACACTTCGCCATTAGTGTACATGTCGGCGCCGGGCTCTTCTAGTTCGGGTAATTCAAGGCGCAAATGTAAAATGTCATCAGCCACATCGTTGATTATGGTTTTCTTCGCAGCCTTTCTTTTTGTCAATTGGCTCTTGATAAACTGCTTGGCCTTATCGTCGCCGCCTGTTTCACCATCATCATCATCATCATCATCATCATCATCATCATCATCCGAGTCGCTAACATCGAACGCTACGGTGCAGCGGCTCAGATCCTCGGGTAGCATGGCTGTAACATACAGCTCTTGTAGATCGCTCTTATCTAGTTCCAGGGTTGTGTTGGAACTATGTGCACATTTTGTCAACAAATCGTAGGTTGTATCCAATTTTAAGGAGTAACGTTCAACTGGATCATCGTCGTAGTCGTCTTCCTCTTCCTCTTGGCTAACAGCGCCATTGATGTTCTTAAACACCGATCCGTCAATATTTTTGTCGGCAATATTGCAACCCGCAGTTCTTTTTATCAATGAATCAAGCATTTTATCAAAGTCTTCGTGATTCTCATGTTTTGAAATATTGGAGCTCTCCATATTTTTTATTTTAATAATAATATACGGAAACTTCGTAGTTGTTTGGAATCAAAAGGTTCAGTTTTTGGATTGACGAAATCTAAACTTTGAAAGTATATATGTGGTTTGAGTCAGAGGCTACTTTATAGATGTAATCAAATATATAATTTTTGTTATAATACACATTGTAAAAGTGAGAACTCAGCCCTCACAGATTGCCATCCGATGGAACATTTATACAACGAATCGCTTGAACTCTAAAAAGATCGATTACTGAATGAATGCAGGGACTGTACAAGGAATTGGTTGACCAACTGTCAAATAAGCTAATCTTATATTTCTTAAAATATTGAAAGTTCTGTAATGAAATTCAAGCAGTGACTTGTTCTTGCCATTTTTATTCACACACAAAATAAAAAACCCAAATCAAAATATTAAGTTCCAACAAACACAACAAACGATTCAATGATGCCATTGGCCACTGCGGGCATGTGCGTCACCATGTCCGTGAACGTGACCATGACCATGACTTTGAGCATGTCCACGTGGGCTTTGTTCTTCCTTGATTGGATGTGCTTTAATATAAGCCAAAGCCTTCAAAATAGCCTCAGGTGTGGGCGGCGGTGTGGGCAGCAGATCACTATGCGGATGATAGCCATTCTCATCGGCTGTGTATGAGATCTTCACGGGCACACCCTCCTTCGATGTGAAATGATACTCGCCATGCACCTCATGCTCATCGCCGGCCTCACCGGCACCAATGCCATTGGTTATGTCATAACCATATGCAAAGTGGCCATGTCCATCCTCCTTCTTGTATTGCTTCTGCACATGCGCGTGCGCATCATCGTCTTTGGCCAAGACGACTGCCACGGCAGCAATAAGCACTAAAACAAACTGCAAAAATTACGCGTTTTATGTGAGCTAAAATTGTTCCAAAATAATTGAAAAATATTGCTTACAATTTTGCACATTTCGGCTTTACTTGATGCACTCCACACAACGCTTCACAGAACTGCTTTGACATGCAAGAGTAGCTGTCATTTTTATACTTGCAGTTCAAAGCTGGATCATCATGTAAACCAGTCGGCGGAATTTTACATTTACTTGTATACAATTGTTTTATGCACATAAATTAAATATTGACGCAGTTCAGTTTAAGATTCAAATTTAGTATGCGATCTTGATTTCGTTTTCATGTGCACACATTGGATGCGGGCAAGTGGAGTAACGTGATAATGTTGCTACATTTAGATAAACCGATATCGCAGGCAATCCTGTTTCTAAGCTGAGTGCATGATACTTATTTGTTAAATAATTGTTATTGCTTGTTTACCGATAAATTTTTTGTTCCAAAATTAGGACAAACTAATTTGCATAAGCTAATCGGGGCATCATATTGAATAACAAAATATAACGAATAAATGGAGCATTCACACGAATTGCGATTAAGTTATGAATTGTGTTGGGTTTTTGTTGTCCCCTAGTTTCGAGTATTCTCTGCTGGCAGCTTCAAAGAACCTCTCTCACTTTATGTAAGTATATGTGTGCAAGTTGCTGCTCGTGTTTTTAAATTAATATGTAAAACGAAACGCGAACTTCCACAGCATCTCGCGCTTCTAGAGTAGAGTCAATGCTCTTTATTGTACTTTATTGCTCTGGGGTATACTGCTAATGGGTCAGTCCATTTGCACAGCTTAGCGGCCCACAAGCACATATTATTGGCTCAAGATCCTTAGCGCTGCTCAAATGATGCTTCAAAGAAAAAATTATAAAAAATAATCCTTTTCAATTATTAGCTACCTACTATTTGTCATGTCTTGTGGACTTCAGCATATTATGATGAACTATGATCAATTTTTAAATTTGACTTGAGAAAAGAAGTTAGCGAGTTTTAAAATAATTACTTAATTAATAATAATTACACTGTATGAAACATTACAGCCATTTTCTTGCTCAACAGTGTCACATGCTGCCTATATAACATCAGTTTTTAGTTTTTGATGAAATGAAACTAATTTTACATTTTTATTTTTCAAAAACTGTGCTTATTTTTTTTTTTTTGTTTATGTATTTTTTAAAATTGTTTCATATAGTAAAAATACAATTCGATATACATCATTGTCTTTTTTTACAATTATTAATTGTTGTTAAAATGTTGCATAATTGTTTTGGCAGTTGTGCAGTTTATTTGTTTTTTGCAAATGTTGTGCGGTGAAATGTTTGTGCATTTGTTTTTTGTTTTTCTTATATTTTTGTATAATATTTTTCTTATTTTTTTTTCTGCGAGTATTACCAATAAGTGGTGCCAATGTCTTTGCTAGGTAAATTTTTGTATTGTGTGTCTTTGTGGATGGGCATTTGCAAAAGTTCCTAATGAGTCTTTTTTATTTAAATTTTGAAATTGTGGTCGAAACTTGCCCTAATGCGCAACAGATGAAGCTGATGAAGGCGATATAATGAATTTTTTCTTCTTTTTTTTATGATGTTTTAAAAAGTTGTAAGCATTGCCATACATGCCGTTGTCTTTTGTTGTTGTTGTTAGTTTAGTAAATAAATTGTAAACCTTTAAAATTATTTCGATTAAAGTATAATTCAATTTTTCTTATAAGGAGATGTGTGCATAAATATAGTTAAAAAGTTCTTAAGTTAAACTAAGTTTATTTTTTATTTTTTAAGTGAGCGTTTAAGTTTAAAATCTAAAATGTAACAGCAAAAAAGTTTTTTTTTTTAGTTTTCACTTGCATTTTTTTTTTGTTTGTTGGTGATCCGTAGAGAAAACTTGTTGTTGTATTTGCAAAGAGAATTATATGCAAGCAAGAATTATTAAAAAGTATTCTACGTGGCTAGTTCATTTTATATAAAATCGTTTCCGACCCGCACAATTTACCCCGTGCTTTATAAAATATATATAATGAAAATAGTTAATAAAATAAAATAAAATAAAAAACAAAAAATTATCAAATATTAAGAAAAAAATGGTTTATGTAAATATATCGAAGAAATATTTAAAAAGGTGTTGTGTATTTTTGTGATTGTATTTTATTTTGTTGTTACAAAAGCATAAAAGGAACAATAGTGTTTTATTGCTTGTTGCTGTAAATCAATGATTTTGTTGTTGTTATGGTTGTGATTTTGTTATTGATAATGTTGTTGTTGTTGTTGCTGTTGTTGTTGATCTTGTTGGTGATGTAATGCTATGGCATATAAAAAGAAAATTCTTATTGCTGCATGAGTGCCATATTTTTGCGTTGTGCTGCTTATTTCTTTTTGCAATGTATGCCGCCTTAGACTTCAGTCACTGGACGCTTCTCGATCCAAGCCTTGATCGGTTCCAATGCATTAATGGTCTCAACAAGGCCACGTAATGCGGGATACGGCTCCAGGAGATCGCGTTTAACCATGTAGTTCATGTAATCGGTAATACCAGCAAAGTACACATCGGCCCAGGTGAGCTGTAAGCATGCGAATGACAGAAATGAGTTATCATAATAATTGGTTTTGTGGCTTCAGTGCCGGCAACGCACCTTGGACAATGCCAAATGATTATCATTGTCCTTGACGGTCTGTTCCAATTTCTCCAAGTAGAATGGAATGACTTCTGTATTGAGGGTCACCAGCTTCTTTTCTTTGATATCATCCTCGGGCTCATAGGAGACGACTGCAATTTCTATATATTAAAAATCCAGGGATTAATCAACAAACACTGAACATGCAACATCACACATTGTTCGCTACTTAGACGAAAGTCGTTGATCGTATCAACAACAATATCAATCTGCAAATCTTCCCAAGGTGTGGCACCGCACAGGCCAACTGTCTTGGCCAGGAAACGTGCCATCGAGATGCTCTGATGCACGCGTTTGCCATCTACCTCCAGCACTGGCATCTGGCCCATGGGCATGGCTAATCAAAGACAAAGGGAGAAAACACACAAGTCCCAAAAATAATTGCCAACATTCAAAAGCGCAGCAGCCCACAAGAGAGAGAGCTCATGTGCTCAATTTGTCACTCACTTGGCTTTAGTGCAGGCCATTCGTCGCGTGTGACACGCACATCCTCGTACTCAATGCCGCCATAAGCGAAGAGATAACGCAATGGCTCAGCCAATGCTTTCACATTGAAATAGAAGAGCGTATAGGTGTGTTTGATCGGTTCAGCTGGTGCGGCATCAGCTGGCGGTGCGCCCTCAGCGCCCTCGGCGGGTGGTGCTGCCTCACCCTCGGCTGGAGCGGCGCCCTCGGCTGGTGGTGCTTGTGCTTCATCGGCCATTTTGCTTAACTATTGACGTTTCACTTGATTTTAAATTAACTGCAAGCAAGCAAAATCAATACAAAATTTTATTATTTTCTCTGCCAACAACTAATGACAAGATGACTTGAAAGATACAAAAAAAAAAAACAGATTAGTTTTCCTTTCTGGGACAATATACATATATATAAACAATGTTCACTTTTCTGGGGAATTGGTTATTTCTGTTTCAGCTTTCATTAGAGTAATTATTTGGATTAAAACTTAGAGCGAAAAATGCATTTCCAGATTTGAAGTCTTTAGATATACATATACAAGATGCCTCGCTGTTGCTTAAGTTTTTCGACATTTTGTGTTTGTTGCTAAGCATTTGTGGCATTCAACAGTTAACATCAAAAAAACCAGGGCACGTTGCTTATCAGGCAAAATTTTCTAAAGATATGAGTTTATCGCGCAATTCTGTTTACTTTCTTAATGGTTGGGGGTATTTATGAGCATTTCTGTGACGAAATTTATTTTGTATACAATATGAAGCGGCTTTTATTATGCCATTATATTTGCAATCATGACACGCTTAAATTAATAATAATTACACAACTTAGTTAAGTAGAGATGTGTGCGATAAGCTTAGTTTTTATTGAAGTACTTTTTGAAGTATTTTTCATTATCAAATCGAGCTGTTTGTGAAAAATAAGTATTTAAGTATTTTTTTAGTATTGCTGCTGGAGACATGTGTGCAAGATAAGCTAAAATAACGGTAGTTATCGACTTTATTTGAAATCTTGACTATTACCCACCTGCAACTGTCGATAAAAATTGTATAAACCACAAATATTTTTTAGTTTCTGTTATAAGATATTCTGTTTGTGATATTTGAGTACTGTACTCCCACGCCCTGTGTATCTCATAAATGTTAATGATTCATTGAATCGTAAATGTTAAGGCGCCTTTTCTAAAGACCAGCCAGCCATTTATGTCGTCTAATATATATTGATGACGAGTGCTGACCGTGACCGCAAATGTGAAATGGCTGAATATGTCAACAGAACTTAAAATAGCACAACTAAATGCGCAAAACTGTTTATCATCATATATCATATAGATAAATTAATTCTTTTATCTAAATAATAATAAGAAGAATATATCTATAAACATATTATTTGCGTACAAGAAACACATCTAATAAGTGGCGTGTTACCAACGAATAAAGTAACTAACTGCTAAAGTACGTTTATATAGACTGCCATGACTATCAGAGACTAGCAGAGATAAAATAATATCTCATTGACGACAGCGAAGCCTTTCGTACCAGCTGTAAAAATATAAGCAGAGATTTATTTATGGGAACTGCTTATCGCAGGCAATGACCCATTTGTTGAGTTTGTTCATAACATGTTAATAATTAATAAACAACAGATAAATGGTGAACCAATGCATGTTTCCAATATTGGCAACACTGTAAATTTGACAGCAGTTAGTCTGTCAACAGAAATTGTTAATATAAGCTATGAACTTGGTATTGAACACCCTTTACTTTCTGTACTGTCTGTACTGTCTTTTATCGTTTATGTTGATTAGCTTAGACTTGCAAAGGTTTCAACTTGTTTTAATCCATCCCACCACGAATAATGCATAAATCAGCATATTCCTTACATAAATAAATCAATGAAATTTTATTTAAATATTTCTTTTTTGCTTTTGTTCTTACAAATAAATGCAATGCAGTCATTTGTGCAGGCGTTACGCGGCGTTTCCTCAACTGCGAAAATGCAATTAAATTTTCAGCCGCCAACGGAAATGCATCGAAACGACGCCACGACACGGTGAAAGACACAACGTTGACAATGACTGCACCGCGCCCACGCTTAAAACTTAACTAAGCTGTGCTAAAAACACAAAAAAAAAAAAAAAACAAAAAACAAAATGGGCGTAGAAGAAACCTTGCAAAAAAAAAAAAAAAATTTTAAAAGAAAACGAAAAATGTAAAAATAAGAAATACTCGTAAGAGATCCATTTAAAGCGTTTCTCTGGGCGTTGGCGCTTTCCAAGACCGGCATGCATGTACGAGTAACTACGTTCTTCTGCTTGATTGATTCAAGTTTGTATCTGCTGTTTTTTTTTTGTTTCTTGAGTCGTGTATCTTTTTTTTATGCCATTTTTTTTTATTTTATTTATATTTAAGGTCTTTAAGTGTCTACGATTGCCAACTGCATTGCTGCCGGCCGCGCGCTGCAGGTCGTTGACGACAGTAGCGTAGTCTAATTGATATTTTGCCAAAAGGAGCGAATTTAATTTTTGACAAAAATTTAGCTGTAGAACCTAACTAAGCAGATGTAAAATTTACAGATTATGCTAACGAAAAAATCAATATATTTTAAAATTAAACCTGTGAGAAAGTAAGAAAGAATATTTTAAAAGAATCCATAAACTTGCTGCTGAAGAAGGAGTTTAAATTGGAATAAAGTCTTTAAATAATAGATCGCTTTCGGAATTTACTTCTTGTAGCATATAAGGCAAGTAAAATGTTTTGAGTCAGTAATTAGCCGAGTTGAATCGATGGAACTTTATGCTCAAAAATAAACTGAAGCCGTATAAGTATAGAACGCTTTTCCGATTGTAGTACCTTGAACAAAACTATAGTTGATTATTTTTTAGTTTAAAGAGGAAGGATATTAGTTTGTTACATTTGTATACAGCATAGAATGTTATCTGAATTACTAATAAAAAACAAACAAATTGGAAGAAAAACCTTTTTTCTTTTTAGCTAAAAAATTATGCAGTTAGATAATGCAGAGTCTTTGTTCAAGCTTCTTAATGTGCATTTATGTAAAGAAGGCTAACAGCTACTGAAACTGTTGCCAGGCGCTTGATCTCCTATGAAACTGAAACTCGCCATATGCGCGTCTGTCGCTGCTCATGCTGCGCGTCTGCACATGCGCATGTGGGCAGTTTGGCATGAAATGCCGGCATTGCCGGCTAAACGCGACAGCCAATTATGTAGACTTTGCGAAAGAGGAAATCGTGTGTCTGGAAACCAGTTTACGGTTTTCGCGCTAAAAGCTACGCCACGGCTCAGGGTCAGTGCAGATCAAATACATACATATATTGTACACACGCTGCAGGGCATGAGACTCGCAAGTAAAAGACACTAAGTGCATAAAACAGTCTGTCTCTTTGTCTGCCAGCCTGACCAACTATCGATTTGTTATTGCTGTTGATGTTGTTGTTGTTGTCGTTGCAGTTTCGATTTCTTATTTTAAAGCGCTCAATTGGCATTTTGCCCAGTCAGTCAAAATCTCTGCTGTTGCATTGCATTGTCTGCATTGTCGCATTGTCTCAAATTGCAAATGATTCGTTTTTGTTTTTTTTCTGCTCAATGATCGATTAGTTTATTGCAATAAAGCGCACACCGTCACCCCCGCAGTAGCCATTGTGATGCGCTATGCTTTGCGCTTCGTACCTTCGGCTATTTCGTTTTCTTTCGAAATTCGTTTGAATATTCAATTAAAGTTAATTTAACTAAGCGAAATCTCATTTTTTTTGTCAATTTCTCTTATTTTTTTTTTCCTTTTTGTTGTTATTGCCTTATGGGGGCAGGCGGGTGTGCAGCGTAAATTGTCTTAATTAAATTTAAATTTAAACTGATTTCAATTTATTTTTATTTCGATTTATTTGGCGCTATGCATTGTTGTTGCTTCTAATTTAATTCGATTTGATTACTCGAAATAGCTCAAAGGAGAATTATGCAGTATTGAGATGTTATTTCGATTGTGGGAATCCAAGTGCAGATGAGCATCAACGTGCGACTGCAAATGTCAGCACGAAGGCAAATGTTTAATTGGATTCGGTTCAATTTCTATGCTGGCACATTTGTGTAATGTATTCCATTTGACTGAGTGCGAATTTAATGCTTTTAAATATTGCTTAGTCAGCAGTTGCCTACAAGGTTCCCTAGATAGGCAGGCAGTTTAATTCCGTTAGATTTTTTTGATAAAAAGTTGTCCATGCATGAATTCATAGTCACTTATTATGAGTTGAGCTTCATGTATTTAGCTACGCTGCAAAATGGATGGATTCATTATGTTATGACTAATACAGCTGCCATAAAATTAATTAGCTAACTCATGCCTATTACGTAATAGAAATTAAATATATCTCGAGGCTGGCTAAAATTTCCATGCTAAACACTTTAATGAAACTAGACAAATTAAGCTGAACTTGGTACCAATCTTAGAGTATCTCCATGTTGAAAGATTACATCTATACTATGAGAGTTTTAAGAATTTGCTGTCCATATATGTGAAATTTGTATAGATTAACCGCAACATTAATTGAGTGTCAAGTTTATGAGGCAGTTAATGTCGTAATAAATCCAACAGGTAAAAATTGTAAATTTGGTTTAAATTTCTTATCATATTGCTATTTTATTTAATTATCTACATTTAATGCTGCTATAGGAAAATTCCTATGCTAAATCTTGTCAAGTTCTTCGGAAAAATTTGGCAAAATTTCAATTTTGCTTTGTGCGAATTCGTCGGCTGCATGACGTCAACTTTGATGCCGTATACTGAGACGACATTTAATTAAAAGTGTCTTTTTTTTAAATATTTTTACTTAAATGTTCTGCTGTCAATATTAACACAGGCAATCATTGCTGTATGCAGGGGTCAAGGATCTAACGATTAAGGTATGAAAAAGCACGTGCTAAAGAATTTTTGCACAGTTGCTTGTGAATGATTTAGCAATTGTCAATTGTTTCTATTCTACCTAGAGTAGATACGCATGCATGTGTATAATGGAAGCACAGATGATGATAGTGCCAGCTTGAGACACGCTTATCAGCTACTGCCTGGCAGCTGTGTGCTCAGTTTGTTGAGCAGCCTTTCAACTTGGGCAGATTATCAATTAAAATGTGATGAAATTATTTCAGTACTCGGTTTAAATTTTTTTTTTTTATGTTCTTGCGCACAAAAAGGTATTTGTTATATAAGTACGATTGCTTGTTCATATAATAGATGCGAAATACTTTGCAATATAGAGCTGCGCGTTGTTTGATTAGCAAAAAAATTGTTTTCATTTAGAAATTATTATTTTCGCTTGCTGTTTGTCATTATTATTTTTGTATGTTCTGTTTTTTTTTTTTATAATTCGCGAAGTATTTTCAATTAAAGTAAACATTGTGTTGCTTTTCGCACTGTTGCTTCAGACAAATATATTTTTCATATTATTACACTGTGAAATATTTTTGCATTACCCAGACTGTAGGCGCAAGGTGTTACCTCACTTCACGATATTCGTACGCGCACTCACTTCTCGCACAGTTTCCAAAGCGCAATGAAAGTCTTATCTGCGTTTGCGAACAGATTTCGTATTCGGCGAATGCTACATTGTCCTTCACATGATTGCGATATGTGTCTGTGAGTGTCTGCGCGTGTGTGTATGTGTAATATGCGTAGCTAAGTAAACCGAAACGAAATTAAACGAGTTCAACACTTTTTTCGAGTTCGAAATCAATTTGGTTTTTTTAGACAATTGTTGCTTTTTTCCTTTTCTTTTAATTTTATTTTGACCCAAAAAACCAATTGTCACCGTGAAGGTGCGAATGCATTTGAAAAAGTGAAATGTTAAATTTCGGCACACACATATTTATACTTCTCGGACACTGCGGCTATGGGCTTTCCTTTCTTCGGCTTCTTTAGTTGTTCTTTTTGTAAAGTTCGAAAGTAAATTTAGATATTTCGAATACCTTTCGATTAGACGTCAATTACTTTGTAATGATTTTATATTTTTTTTTTGGCGTTTGATTTTGAAATTATTTTGCATGCTCGGCAATTACATCACACGAGATTCTTTTTAATTCGAAATCATTTATTTAATTCAACTTTTATGTTTTATTTTTTTTTGTGTGTAACACGCTGTGCTTACCTCAAAAAATCCAAAATTATATGTAATACCAATTGTAAAAAACTAACTGGCGCTGCCTAAGGCTCCAGTTAAATGTTTAAGCAAATTAATGTTGTTGAAATTGAAAGAACACAAAAAAGAATCACTACAAAAACCGATCACAAAAAACGCCTGCACAGCTGAACCAGCAAATGCTTATGAAATGACTACGCTTGCCTACTCGCAGCGTATTCTATTTTATAGGCAACCAACCGGCTGTTGATGATAAACCGCCTCGCAACCGTAAACACACCATAGACGGCCTGTGAGCGGCGCAGACTTTATGCTCCACAAGTGAGCGTCGAGAGAGTCGATTTCCATACACACTGTCCTCTCTTCAAACGAACCTCCCCGGTTATGGTGGAGAACAGAGATTTTATTTGGTTGTTCTAATGCTTACTCCCTCGTGGCGCCAGTGTTCTCTGGCGCTAATCGGTGTGGTGAGTATAAGGTGAATATTAGCCACATGCCGGCGACGCAATTGCGGCTTTTTAAGTACATATGTATATAAAGTATGCATCCATATTTAATTGTTTGCCGTCTATATTTATTGGAATTACATATTTGCTGCAAGGATTGCTCGCCTTTAATCATATTGTGAAGACAAGTAAAACATCCCTTTTCGTTTTTAATATAAAATCTGCCAACCCACACTCTTCTTGTTGCATTTGCTGAGTTAAATATTGTTTTTTTTTTCAATGCTTGTTTTTATTTTGCGATACTTTTTTGTATCGAGTACCATTTGAAAATTCAATATTTGTGTTGCGTATTTGATTTGCAATTATGGTTTGTTGAATGTCTATTTTCGATGCGTGTTTGTCCATTAAGTATTGAACTTTAATCGAAATAATTGATCGTTAAACAAATTAAATTTTAAATTTCGAAAACAACAGCACACGGTAGTTTGCAGGTAACTTCCTTGATTTAACTGATAGAGCAGATTAGGGAAGTTAGAATAACTTCTCTTGGTTTAGTTTTCAGATCTGTCATGTTGTTTCTATGATTTTTTTCCATTTAACAGCCTGGAGGACATATAATAATAGCACTATATAAGTAGAATCATAAAATCCACATGTTCAAATATTTACAGGCTTCATAACACGTCATAAGATGATATAATAATGTATGAGATCTTCACATAAGCTACATTTATAATACGAAAAGTAGATCGAAAATATTGAAGAATTCTTTTATATGTTATGGAAACTTTTATGAATTGCAAATTTATTCAGTAGATCAATTCTTATTGCAGGATATGAATTCAATAAGAGAGTCATGATAAAAATATTTATTAGCCTCTTTTAATAACCCATATATACTTTATATAATATGTTATAAAAGTTGAAATGCATACTGGCATATGTGTGAAAAAGCATTTGCACAAGGTTACATTCATAGTAAATTGGGTGGAAGCCATATATAATACATTAATAGAATTTGATTTAAATGCTTGCCAGATGTTCATCCAAAAACCGTTTGTTGCTACATGCGCAGCCTAAAAAACAAATTTGTAACCAAATTCTTATCAGGTCATTAACTTTTTAATTAATGCCCTTTGCCTAGCATTCGTTGATTTTTATCATGAAGTTTCTTTTTGCACCCACGCACAGTCAGACTGCGTTTGGGTTTCGATTTACTTCGTGACAACGTCGTCAGTTTCTAAGCACATTTTCAAGTTGTGCATTTCACGTTTAATGCACTTTTGTTTACCAATTTCCGTTGAATGTCTCGTTATACGATCTAATTATTTAGAATCAGTTGTATTTTGTTGATATTATTTTTTAAGAAAAAAAAAACAATAACAAAGTGACGGAGGAAACAGAAACTCCTACGCACCTGTGCATGAGTATGTGCTTTTGCCAGCTGGATGGTTATTTCTTTTTGTTACAGAAGTGCATGACTCTTGGAATTTTAATTAAGCATTTTCGGATTATTACTTTATTTATATTATATTTAGGGTAGAACAACACCCAACTAGGATGCAGTAGAATTAGCTTTCGAAAAAGTACATAGATAATTTACGAACTTGCAACAAAGATTTTTTATAAAATATCAGAATAGTATTATATATAACAGTATATGTATTTATAATATAGCTAAAAGTTGCGGGTTCAATATTTTACTGTTGTTTATGGCAGATAATGTTTGTTGATTCAAAACTTATGTTCTTGTATTAAGCCCATTAAATTTAAAATGAGCTTAAAACATACATTTGTTATTGTATCTAACATTACATATTGTCTGCATAAAGCACAAATTCAAACTACCCTCGTTTGTGCTTTATTGACAAGCTCATAACAAACTTGTAAGCACATGACCTTACCCGCATCAGAGAATATGTGTGCATGCATTGTTATCGATTTCTATGTGGTCATGTGCAATGGCATTTGGTCATGTGCGCGTAGCAATTAACATAACTCAAATGTGTCAAGTTTTTGATTTTTGTTTTACACACAAATGCAAACGGAAAACAGAGTGACTGATCAGATATATCATTTTATTGTCATAGTTTAGTTGCATGATTCCCTATGGCCCTACCTATGAACAATGTATGTACATATGACTCACATAAACATATATACGCGTCATTTATCAACTAATGGCTAATAACTTTACGTGCCAGTTCGTTTACTACTGATAAGCTGAACAAAGTGTGGGGGAAGTTTTCAAACGTCATAAAAATAATTTCATAAAAAAAATAATAACTATTATTGATTTGATCTGTATCCAGTGCTTAGGTTATTCCCCTAAACTTGTGAAATTCTGACTAAAAATACACCTGCACCTTTAAAAAAAATGATAAGATTCGAATGCCTGCCATGTGTTGGGCCTGGTAAATATTTAATGAATTTTTTCAATGTTCACTTGATCCGTATGCGTTGTTTTGTGCTTTTGCCGCATATTGTTGTTATTGCTGCTATTGCCGGTGTTAATATATTTTAAAATTCATGATCAGTTTGCAAAAAAAGTGCTGATAAGATAAGCTTATGAAAAGTGCACACTTAGCACATGAGAAAAAGGTAACCGTCTGCGAGTATTTTAAACATGGTGTGAACAGGAAAGAGAGAGAGAGTACAGAAGAGCAAACAAAGCTTTTTTTTATACTTTTGAAGTAACTCATTGCGACTGTCCAAATTATGTGTGAGAATGTCTATTCTTTTCTTGTTTTTGTTTTTTGCTACTTGAATTGAATTGTTGTTTTTTGAAAACTTAATATTTAGGTCTGCGGTTACCGTTCCACCAGTTGATGCACCACAAAGAAAATGTTTAGTTATAGTAATAAAAGTATTCAATGTGTTTGCTAAGATCAAAGTTTTTTTGGTTTTATGTCAAGGACCAAGTTGACCAATGGCTATAAAAATAATATGCTAACTCATCTGAGACTATAACTTTTATAGTTTCTAATTTAGTTAATCTAAAAAGTCTTTCACAATCTAATTACTAAAACTTATCATTGGGAAAATTATACTAACATTTTTGCTAGGGCGCATGCGGTACTTACAATTGTTCAACTGTAGTGACTTCAGTTGCGCGACGGCAATTGTAACATGCGCAGACTAATTAAGAATTTTTCCGTATGTAAATGTAAAACAAAGACGACAATAAAAGCGCAAAGATAAAAACGTCAAATATAAAACAAAAGAAGACACAAAAAAAAAAAAAAAAAAAAAAACATAGGTGTAAATAAAACACGTGAAACGTGCAAGCATAGCAAGAACAACAAACACAAGTAAAATCACAACACCAAGCCAAGAGAAATGTTAGAAAAATTTTGAAAAAAACAACACATAAAAGAAAAATTGGCTTAATACACTTAGGACTGTAACTAAAACAGAAACAAAAGCAGAAACAACAACAACAACATATAAAAAAATTTTCATATAATTATAATAAACGTAGCTAAAGCCAGCGACAGTAAACTAAACAAAACAAAAAAAAAAAACAACCTACAGAAAACACTATAATAATAATTGCAACAACAACTGATACAATGATATTAAAAAAAGTGATGACAACAACACAAACAAAAGCAAAAACACTAACACAAAAAAACGAGACTACAAACTTGCAATTTTTCTCAGTGCGAATTCATTTGCGCAGGTGAACAAACCTCCATGAGAGTTTGTGCGGACGACGGAGCTAGACCCGAACGACATCAATTATTTCAAACGTACAAACCGAATAATCGAATCGAATGGAATCAAATTGATCCGAAGTCAACGAGTTAACGGTTGTGCTGCTGCGATTTAGCGTATGCGTAGTAGAAAAAAAAATATCATAAGAGTTTTTTTTCTGTGCTATGGTTTTACAGTTTACTGTTGACAGTGGAGACATTTGAAAATTGTTTACGCGTGACATTTATGCGTGACTTTTATTTGTTGTTCATATTGTGTTTGCAGTTGTGTTTTTCGGTGTTCTAATTGCAAAAACGTGCACGAATTAACAAGCGAATTTTTGTATAAAACGCGTTAACGCCACATGCGTTGCTTTAACAGGTAATAAAAATTATTATTTATTCTTGTTTTATGTGTCAAAATGTGCTGAAACAATAAAAAACTGTAAATTAACAAATTGTGGTGCAATTCAAATAGGCAAAAAATGGTGTTTTTAAATAAAAAAAAAAAACAATTTGCGATCGTTTATTAAGTACGTGATAAACTTGAAAATGTTTCGCTTCAAAATACATATATTAAAGTGATTAATAAAGTATTCACTTATCATGTAACAACTGCTAAATGCGCTTGTAGACTAAGTAAACTTGTGTTTTTTCACATAAACAAAATCACAAGAAGTTTCTGCTCAAAAGTGTGTGATCAGCTTAAAGTTGTTAAAAAAGAGACGTTATTAAAATTTTTGAAAAGAGATAACCTAAAAAATAAAAACAAACCAAAAAACAAATAAATTAAATATGTTATAAAAAAGAAAAATATGTTAAAATTATATTAAGTAAAAACAAGAAAACGAAAAAGTTATAAATATGTAGCACATAATCATTTAAAACA
Organism: Stegana nigrithorax; assembly: GCA_037044495.1. Taxonomy (NCBI): domain Eukaryota; kingdom Metazoa; phylum Arthropoda; class Insecta; order Diptera; family Drosophilidae; genus Stegana; species Stegana nigrithorax. Next base: position 234,153 of record JBAMBQ010001320.1, on the reverse strand, counting down.
AGAACAAAGGAAAAATGTGATTAGGCTTAAAAAACAATTAAATCAAGATAAAAAAATAAAAAAAAAAAAAATAAAGAAAGGGTTAGAACCACATTAAAACAAAATATATATATGCTTATATATAAATGGGTATCCATGTATGTAAACAGCTGTATATTGTGTTGGGGAATAACCCACGTTATTCGTATATTTTTTAAAAACTCATGTGTCCATATACTTATCTACAAATGCCATTATTGCCTTAATTTGTGTATTTCCCATTTTTAAAGTTCATAGGTACTAAGTATTATTTTGAGTAGCCGTAAATGCAAATGTGTACTACTAAACTTTGGAGTCCTATCATTTAAGGAAACAAAATACACAATTGTGTTGTTGATTCTAATTTGCAAAATAAATAATTCTAATACACAAAAGAAGAACCGTTTATTTTAAGCCTTAAGCTTATTAAATTCTAAGGACTTAATTTTTTATAAGCTCATAAATCGTAGTGACACTTAATTTATATTGTTGCAACATCTAACCGGAAATGTAACTCATGTAATAGATAATCTTCATGGTTAAAAGCTCATAAAATAAGCTAAGGATGCACAAAGGTAATAAAATTAAATTAAATAAAGATTAAATGGAGTGTAAATAATAGCAGGAAGAGCTTTGTTATCTGTCTAAAATATATTTAACATTCAATTTTTGAATAAAAAATTGTTCTTAGTCTTTTCTCTAAAACTATACTAAAGATTGCATTTTAAATTGCATATTATAACTATTAATTTTTATTGTTATAAAAGATTTTCTATTGTTTAAATGCAAAACTGAAATTAATTTTTTATAACAATTAAAAAAAAATATAATTACCAAAAGTTAAAAATATAATACTAAACCTAATGACGGATATACCAATTTAAAAAATAAAAAAAAAAATTAAAACTGTCTAAAAAAAAAAGCCAATAAAATATGAAATAAATGAAATAAAGTTGTCCAACGCATTTGTTATGGCAGCAAAACTTTGCACTTAAAAAATTCCAACTAAATAACAAATTAGCACTTGCGCACTGGGCGAAAAAAAAAACATTTTGGTGCGCATTCTGCTCTGGTGGGCTCGGGGGGGCATTTAACGACTGCTTCGCCGTGCTTTGGCATATGCTTAGTAGCGCGCGCACTCCTCCTCTCTCTTTCGCCAAGCTGTGCCCTATAATGCGAGTTAATAGGCGAATAATTTTGTACCTTGCCGTGTTAGTTGCAACTTGTGCGATTTTATTTGTTTTGAAATCTTTGTTTTTTTTTTTTTAGTTTGTTTATATTATATATTGCTCTAGCTATTAACGCTTAGCAAGTGTTGGCAGTTATGCGATTTTCAAAGAAACTACACAATCTATCAGTTAATGACGGTTACATATTACCCATGAACTTTTACTAACAACAATTTGAAAGCTAAATATTTTTATAATTAATGTGTGCAATTTCACTGTCTAAGCCCTTGAATATTTTTTTTTATTGCATTGTGATAAAGCAAAAGAGAAAATCAAAAAAGTCATAAAAAACAGGAAAATTATTTGCAGAAAAATTTGAGCTTTATTTCTATTTGCTTTGGCTTGTTGTTATTGTTGTTGTTGTTGTGTTGTGTTGTTCGGTTATGTAAATTGCATTGAGTTACCGGTTCGCAAATAGCAACAATGAAATTGCAACACAGACAGTTGCTTTATTAAAATAATTGAATTAATAGTAACTACACTAAAGGGTGTTAAGGCATGTACACCGACACACACACACATACACACACACACACACACACACACACACACAGAGAGAGAGAAGGCGCATACCAATTGTGGGAGTTGTTGTGTTATTATCATTACAATATTTGTAATCAGCACAGGAAATGGCCACGGTTATGTCATTTCAGCTTTGCAACTGAATTGTTTACAAAGTCCAATAGCTGCCAAATCCAACCATGCCGTATAAGCAATTCAGCAGCTTAAAGCATAAAAGTATTTCTGTGTGTGTTTGTGTGTGTGTATGTGTATGTGTGGGTACAAAATACAGACATGAAATTTTTGTTTTTATTTAATGCCTACACGTCATTTACTTGTGCCTACGACAACGTCGAAATTTTAGCTGAGCAACAAGTCATGCTTGAGTCATAAACAAAAATACAACAAAAAACAACAACAAAAAACGACAATGAAAATTTATTTTATGCACTGCCTAGTTTCTGAAATTTTTCAACAAATCTTGTCGTGAGTTTTTGTTGTCAGCTTTTTATGATTTTTCGTTTCTCATGTAATGCATTTTTTAAGTAAAATTTGTTAGTAATTTTAACATGAAGAAGCAGAAAAAGTTTAAACAACAAAGAACCAATTTTTTTAATATACAATGACTTTTGCATATGTACTAAGCTGCTCCGTAATATTTCACAATTAGAACTGTAATTGGCGTTAAGATTTCCCGCCATGTGACCGGTCTGTACTTGTTTACAGCGATTCGCATAAACTTAGAATTGTACGAACGACTGAACTGAGCTCGGCACGACTAATTAAAAATTTTAAATATTTACATTGAATTGAAGCGAGTTGAGAATGACAGCAACAATAATAACTAATATAAGTGCTAATGAGTGACTTGATACCCAACAAACATATAAAGTTATATTCTAAATCATTCCATTATTGATTTAAGGAGACTGTAGGCATCACTCATGACTTTAAATATATCTTAATTTTTTAATACAAAAATATAATAATACACTTTAGTTAGATTATTACATATATATAGTCCAGAGTACCTATAAACTTTATTGCAGTCAAAATTCTGCTCTCAAAGTAATTATTTATATTTAAATTTTAAAATCCAAACTCCAAAACTGAATATATTTTTTTTGTTGCTTTAATATTTTGTATTCATTATGTAAGGATATCAAGAAAAACAATTTTTTTTTTTAGTAAAACCCATTTTTTGACTGATCGTTCCTATGGCAGCTATATGTTATAGTAGATCGATATTTACTATATTCGGGGGTATGATTGGATATTATTTTGAATCATTAAATCCAAAATTTGGTAAGGATATCTTAATAAACAAAAAAGTTTTTCTCAGTAAATGTTGTTTTACGGCCGATCATTCCTATGGCAGCTATATGATATAGTAAACCGATATACATAATATTTAGATATGTGATTAGGTATTAGCTAGAACGATTAAATCCAAAATTTGGAAACGATATCTTAAAAAACAAAAGGTTTTTGGTTGGGAAATGTGGTTTTTCGGCCGATCGTTCCTATGGCAGCAATATGTTATAGGTTGAATATCGAAAAAAAAAATAAACTCGTTATGCCTATGGATTAGGAAAGTCTTCGTGCCAAATTTGGTAATTGTAGGTCTTACCGTTTCCAAGATCCGTCCGTTCATATGGACTGACGGACAGACAGACGGACATGGCTAAATCGACTCGTCTTTTGATGCTGATCAAGAATTTATATACTTTATGGGGTCTGTCACGCCTCCTTCTGCCTGTTACATACATTTGCACAACTTTAATATACCCTTTACCATTTTTTGGTATAGGGTATAAAAAAAAGAAAATAAATCAATATAGTTTGTCTATTATATAATATAAGAGTTTTCGTATTACATACTCAGTATAATTAACTTAGCAAAACAAAAAGTTTCAGAATTTTAATAACAGTTAAGCTTAAGTTTTAATTACATGTCTACATATGTATTATATATATATATATACATACGTATAATGTCCGCACAATTAAATTCCATTACCTTGAAACGTGTCAGTTCAATTTTTCGATAAAGTTCAATTTTATGCGCCTTCGATTCGTGTGCAATGCGAGCCAATGCGCCATTAAAGTTGCCGCTTATCAATTTAGGCCATTAAAGTGACTAACTGATTGCCTGAGTGCTCGAACGTTAGATACGTTTAATTGCAATCGATTTGGCAAATAGCGATAATATGTTGTATAAAGATGCAAACTAAAAGCGATTTGTGTGAAGATTGTTTTGCTTTGGTTCGAACTGAAGAGTTTGTGTAAAATACGTTTGTGCTAATTTGATAAATATAATATAAGTATATATATACATACTATAATGACTTACAGTCCTTGAAACAGAAGCATCACTTTAGGTACTTAAGCAATACTGAGTAACGTTATCGATAAGAATTGGGTTAATTGACTTACCCGTTGAAGCGAAAACGTTTGCAATATTTCTATAACAAAGTACCTCACAAAATCAATGGGCTGTTCTACACCAGATGTAGTATTTACTATTACCAATGACACTAATCGTTTTACAGTTAATTTACAGACTTTTGTGTGTGCTGCATTTAGGTTCGTGAGGATCTATGTTCATATTTCTCATAGTTACTTAAAGTTCCTATTATTATTATATTAGGAATTGTCTACATATTATAATTTTCAACTTGCTGTGTAGTATAGCTGTGTGCACTAATTAATTGGGTTGTTGAGGTAGTGTGCAGCTGAAAAATCTATATTATACTGCTTTTAAAATGAATGAGTATCAACATAACATGACATCTCCTTAATGTAAGTGTATTATAGCTAAAACAATTTTTTTGTTTTGTTTTGTTTTGTTTTGTGGCACATTTTTGGTTAAACACTTAAAACAGCTTTTTAAATAAATCCCATAAAAAAATTTCCAAATTTAAGTTGTTGCTTGTTAAAGCACACAATAAAACGTTAACCTTAGACAATTTTGACGTCAAAAGAAATATAAACAATACATGTGTATATTTAGTACATTGAAACACTTATGTCAGTGAAGTAGACCGAAAGGGGCGCAAACACTTCTTCATCTACACAAACTAAATTTGCAGTTTTTTGCTCAATATTGTTATAATATTTACCTTTAATCTCTCTTGTGTTAATATATTCCTTATTATTTTTAATGTTTGCTTTTTTTTTTTGTTTCCGACAAGTAACATCAAATCTTTGGCTTTTGTGTTTCCATAAGATATGTATTGTCTTTATACGTTTCCGCATCTTTCTTCACTGAGTTTACTCTATAAACGTACTCTAGATAAGCTGCGATATAATAAGTTACATAATAATTTGCTTTGCTAAAGATTAACCATCACGTGTTTTATTTGCTCTATGCTGGCCCATGTGCTGCTGAGCGTTGTTATGTTTTTAAAATGCAAATAAAACGTTCTAAAATGCCCGCAGCATAATGTTCACAGTTAGCATATGGCAAAATTAAGCTTTAATGCGTTTAATTTACAAAAAAAAGAGAAAAATATATTTATGGTATTTATAATGTGCGCAATAAAAAATAAAAACAAAAAACCTTGTCTTATCTAGCAACGGCAGAAATTTATTTACCTGACTAAAAATAACGAAACGTGTAATCATAGGTAAATAAACAATATTCAGATTGAGCGAACAAAATTTCGTACTTTTATTGATATAGTTGTATGTTAATTGATTAAAACACATAATACATACAAAAAAATTAAAATGTTTTTTCTACTTAATTTCAGCAGAACACAACGAAAAATGCAGAAAGTTGTTATTTTGCGCGGGTGTCAAGCTTATACGTGTTTTAAATAAATGCGATATTTATAAGAAAAAAAGCAAAAACCACAAAAAGTCAAAAAAATTGAGAAAATAACAAACAAAAAAAAAAAAAATTTAAAATAAAATTAATAAAAATACTTCTAAACCCAAAAGTAGCAAAAATAGCAACAAAAACAAACAAAATAAAAAAAAATTATTTTGTTTAAAAGTTGAAAAAGCTAAGAACCTGCGGCGCAGAAAAGCTTCGCGAGTGAATTTAGTCATTGAAAAGAAACGAAACGCGTCAGACGGAACACAAAAGCGCGAATATTAAATAAAGGAACGAACGGCATGAAGTGTAATAAAGTGTAAAGTACGTAGATAAAACAATTAGCGATACGCTGCAGTGCAAAGAAGGCAAGCAGCAGCAACAATAATAATAATAACAGCAAGAACAAGTTACAAAAGAAGCAGCCACTGGCGAAGCAGAAAGTGCCAATTGAGTTCCGCTTTGTGATAAACAACTGTTAACTGTGTACGACAGTGAGAAAGTCGGTGACGCGCGCGTGCGAAAGATAACACGAGACCGAGTGAGAGTAAAGAGAGCGATTGAGAGAGAGGCGCACGCGTGTGTGGGAGCCAGTGAGAGCCAGCCTTTGATAGTGAGAAAGAGAGTGAGAGAGCGAGAGAGAGAGAGAGAGAGAGTGTGCGCCCGATAAACATTCGTGCGTACTTACGCTCGCCGTTGCAGTCATGGCAGACGAAGACCTCAGTCCGCTGCCGTTTCGGCGTGAACGCAATCTAAGTAACCGTAATTTCAACAAACGCAACTCCAGACGTCGTCAGAGCATCGAGAAGCACAGTACTGTGCAGCAAGAAATGTCATCCACAGCAACAACAACAACAACCGCAACGGAGGCGACAACTGCAACAACGACAACGACAGCAACAACAACACAAACATATCTAACAGCCAACAATGAGGATAGTTCGGCGAGTTCAAGTTTTCAGTTATCCTACTCCGTTAATTCGGACACGGAGAATGCCTTCAATCAACGTTCATTGCTTAAAATGCGCTCCGCCGAGGAGGAGCCCAAGACTGGGCCAGATCCGGCGCTGTTGGACGTGCGCCAGAAGGTGCATCATTTCGAGGCATTGAAGACCACAATCGGTTTCATCAAAATGGAAAGACTGAGTTTAAAAATGCTGCCGGAGCAACGCGAACGGACGCGAGCTGAAATGCAGAATAAGGAGAATGCACGTGACAATGGCAGCATACCCGGTCGCTCCTCCGTGCTCCTGGGTGAGCTGCGCAGCAAGCTGGGCCATCGCAATAGCATTGAGCGGCACAGCATGTCCTCGACGAGCGTGCAACAGAGCAGCATCGATGAGGTACGCTCCGAGGATGAAGTTGACAATATTTCGGATTACGAAGCCGATCCCGAGGTGGCGCATGAGATGACAGAGCACGAACATCCCACGGCAGTGCCGGGCCTGAACAATTCCATGAACTCTGATGTCAGTCCCGATGTGCCGGAGCTGGGCATAAATGATTTTGGCAAAGTCGAGGTGCTCCAACGTTCAGCCAGTGCGGAACACAGTGCGGCTGAGGTGGTTAGTCTTGGTGGCGATGAAGTCTCGGAGAATTCGGTGCAAAGCCGTAAGGACTTTCAAAGGTAAGTCTGGTCTTTTGTTTTTATTTTTTTTTTCTATAGTTTTTGTTGTATATCATTGATCAGGCAATTAGCTCCCAGCTTGCATTAGTCATAAGGGCATAAGTGCTATAATATATAAGTTCTTAGGAACTCCATGACGCTTACTTTAATTAACAAAGTTCTTCTTAATGGTCTCAACTAAATGAGTAATAAAAAATTGGGTTGCCATATGTCGGACTTTTCTGATAAGAAGTGACGCGTTGTAGGCCTCGCGTTATTACGTCAATTGTGTGGATACGTGATGTGGACATTAAGTCTTCTGATAACGTGTGCGGTAAAAAACCAATTGAGAAGCAAAAATGATGGAACTGTTTTTTTTTTTACCAACCTTAAAATTGTCTTAGGTTGTAATGGCAATTGCCTTCGCAGTATGTTGGATTCAAAAATGCTCTTTAAAAAAAATCATTATATTTTTTTGCCGTTTAGTGATTAGAACAGACTGTGGGTCACTTTTCCATTAAGTGTGTGATATGTTTTTTTTTAGTCCATTTGAAGCCTTAGAAAAAATATTGCCATGTGAAAACAAAGCATTATTACACATACAATATTATTCAAATTTAAAGAAATTAAATTTTCAAACATTTCAAACAATCTCAGCTGGATTAGATACTCTTCGTGGCTTATCGAGTTTTTGTAAAATCAGCTAATCTATAGAATAGTTGATAAAGTTAGTTGAATAGATAATTCTTCTTTATTGTTGAGCAAACTTATGAATATAATATAGAATAAAGAAACATAGATAAGGTTGATAGTTTATCGTCGTTTGTATGTATCTTTAAGATACCGTTAGCTAATCAAAGAGAGCGCTTCATTGCAATGCAAATATTCATTTCCAATTTATATGCTGCTCGTACGAAAAGACCGAATTAATAAATTAGGTCAGCTGCATACAAATCCGGTATTTGTATTATTCAAAACATTATACAGTTAGCGAGTATATCAAACATAACATATCCATATACATGTGCAAACTAGTACAAAAGCCATTCAAAGCCCAGCGTAATAAGGCGACCTTCAAGCCAACTGCCAACTGGCAACTTCCTTTTCAAAAGTAATAAAACTATTTCACCAACTATGTCAGCCATTTACGCTAATGGCGAGTTAACGTTTTTCGCAATTACAATGCATACGCCTGAGCCAAGAGCGTGAAACGAGTCAAAGACAAAGCAGAGCAAAGCAAATACAAAGGCAAAGCAGGGCCAAAGCTAAGTAAAGCAAAGCCAAAGCCAAACCAAGCCAATCTGAGCCATGCCAAATCGCAGCGCCTCAGTGTAATTGAAGAGTGTTGCCAATTTAACAAATTTGGTGTACACACATGAAGTTGGATTTTGGTTTCGTTTAATTCGTTAATGTTGTCACATTGTGTTGTTGCTTTTGCGTTCTTATTATTATTATTGTTGTTGTTGTTGTTGAGGCTGCTGCTTGCTGTCTACCGTTGTTTGTTTGAAAAAACATTTGAAATGCTTAAGCAAAGTTTTTATGCATTTGCTTTGTTGCTTTGCTCCATGAAACCAGTTTCTATTTATATTGGAGGTGTCTGTGACTGTGTCTGTGGCTAAGTAGCCGTCTGAGCAGCAGGCGGCTTTCAACTGACGTCATTTGCGTTGAATTGTTGTTGACAGTTGCTTTGTGTTTGTTGCCTTACGATTTGCGTTACGTGTATTTGCTAACATTTCTTTTCAATTTATTTTTTAATGTGTTTTCGGTTTTGTTTTTCTTCTCTTTTTTTTTTTTTTTTGTTTATTTCTTTATTTAAGTTGACATTGAACTTCATCGTGTGAGTTTATATAAATCATACTAGATTGTATTCAACTATATGAGTTTATGATTGTTGTGTAAGGCGAAACTATTTTGTATAGATGTCGGATTAATTGAATTACCTTTTGTAAACGTGTATTTTATTTATTATTTTTTATACTGACTAATGCGCACAGGTGAATGCTTAATGTGTTTAGTTTTTATTTAAGAACATTTTTACCAGCGAAAAACAAATCATTAGTAGTTAAAAATGGCAACTCTACATTAAACTACAATTCATTGTATTTCTTAAGCCATAAGGCGGAGCAATTGTATTGACCTGTGCTATACTAATTAATGTGTTTTAGTATTGTTAAGTTAGCTTTGTCGAAACGCAATTGTGCACAGCTGCTGAACATTTATGCACAGCATAATATATTTTATTATATATGTGGATCGGTATAATAATAATAAAAACTGTAGCTGATCCCCGCTGTACTGCTGTTAAGCATTGCTTCGCGTGGAGAACTAAAAATCATCACAAGGCTCTACGAGCCTTGTCGCCAGCGCGGAGAGTCGTCAAGAGATTGGTGGCGAACGCGCAGGCTGCATCCCAATTAGACCTGGACTTCAGCATAAATCCCACCAAGTTGTCTGCGTTGGCGGTGTCGCCAGACAAACGCACAGTGATCAGCGTCCTCGACAGCCTCGCCCTCGCAGGATGGACACAACGGCGAGTGGTCATGGTCAAATCGAAGCAGGTACGTCCTGAAGCAACCGTGAGCGCTAAGGAGCTAGGTCAAGAAGAAGTTAACCTCATCGTGTAGCTTTCCGAGATCCCCGGGTTCCCTGCATGAAATGCTGTGCATACTGGAAAGCCTTTTCCCTACGCTCCCAGACGAGAAGTCACTGGGCATACTCGCATTGCAGGCCTAAGAATGGAGTACAGGATGCATTCGTCGCAAGCTCAAGGGTCATTAACGTCGTTAAACAACCTTTCGAACAAATCCTGTTTGAGTGTTCGTGGTTTGAACCCACTTTGAGTGTGGGACCATGTTCGCCTGGTGGTCGCTTCCTGTAAATATATCGCTTACCTTCCAGTTGGCCGAGTTGTAGTTTGAACCACTTACGAAAGTCAGGTCGATGACGGAACCAGTGCCACCTCTGGTGATCGTGTGAACCAAAGCCACATTCAGGAGCGGTTTGTCTAGTATGGTGGAAGGTTCGTGCAATGACCGTTCTCTGGCGTTGGTACGCGAGTAGCCCCATTCCGTTGCCCACGCATTGAAGTCTCCTGCAAAGAGCACCGGCTGGTGTTGCCTAGCATCTTGTACCAAATTTGTCCAATATTCTGCAGTAGTGCTCAAGCGTGATATTTGGCGGCAGGTAGCAGCTGTAAATCCAGAAAATCTTGATTTGTGCCCGGGCAAAACCAAATGCCGATCTCATACTCTCGAGTATAGCTGTTTGGGGTGAGCAAGACAAAATAGCTGCTTTGCCCTCTCTATCGGTGCACCAGGTGTCAATTTTGGAGCCTTTATTGGGCTCACTCAAGATGGCCAGATCCACTACTTCTTCAAGAATGATTTGAATGAATAGATCCTGGGCTGCTTCGCAGTAATTAAGATTTAGCTGGATGAACTTCATCTTAAGTGGAATTTTTTGACAGCTTCCCGGTACAAAGGGCTCTTTGAGCAGCCCGTAGAGTGCGGCGTGTTCATAGCTCCTTTCCCAGTGCATATGATGCACCTAGGAGCTTTGAAGCAAGAATTTACCATATATCCTGGCCGACGGCAGTCGAAGCAAACCCTTGATAATTCATTGGAACTGGGAAATGACTTTGATAGGTATCCAAATCCAGCAGTTGACACAGCTCACTCTTACTGTGCCCGCCAGTACCAATTTCCCAGCGAGGGTTGCAGGCAGCTTGCTTGTGGCATTTTGAGTCGCTCCATATGCCTTCTTCATAGCGATCTGCGCTTCTGATGGGAAGTGGGTGCCCTCCCTGCGGGTTTGACAAGCCTCGAAGACTTCGCGTGGGGTCGTAATGTAATCTAGGTCACAGACCTCGATGAGACCCATCCCCGAAAGCTTTATGGCCTGTGCACAAAGCTTTCTTGTCATCTCCTGTTCAAGGGACTCGGTATTAGGGTCTGCCGCTTTTATCATGCTAATGAGCAGATCCCCTGTTACCGTTTGTCTAATAGCCCAGACACCATTGCCAATATTCTGGATATCGTAGTCGCCACTGACTGATTTCAAAATATCGGCGAAAGATTTCTTGCTGGACACCTTGACAATAGGCATCTGGCCGCGAGGGTTTTGTTCTCGGCTCGGTTTTTTTTCGTCGGTATCAGTTGCCACTTGTCATCCTGACTTGGTCACAGGTGAGACTCGGACTATGTGGGGGGCAAAAATGTTGTTCGCGACTCTACTCATGGTTTGATCCGAACTAGTGGTCGCAGCAGCTATGGTACGACTGCTTCTGATGATTCTTCTGATTTTTTCCCGTCTTGGAACCAGCGTTAGCTGAGTTGGAGTCAGTGCGTGCTGCATGTCTTCGATCTCGGTGAGCCATAACTTTACCATTGCGGCCAAATGCCGGATTTTGTCAATGTGGGAATTAACCATGCCGATCTCCGCGAACTACGGCACCGGCAGAGCACCAAAGCCGTAGCCACCCGCTTTGCAAGTATTGCGGAGGTGCTGAGGCGAGTGAGCAACCATATTTCTCTCCATAAGTGCATGTACTCACTTATAATTGTTACACTTAAAATAAACTAACTAATAAATTAACTACAGAAATCAAATAACAATCTTAACAACAAATAGGTGCACTTTTATTATTGTTTACCCAAGGCCCCAACGCCCCACTTGAGACATTTTACGATAACACATAAGTACACAACAATGAAGTAGGCAGGTAGAATATTCGAACTAAGTAACTCTTGCTATAAACAACGTTAAAAAAGATTGCTATGAAAAATGTAACCAAAATAAAAGAAAATACATTTTTTTAATAAAACAAAAAAAAAAAAAAGTGAAACAAAACTTCGTGCGGTTCAATTTCAAACATGTATTTCTTAAGAATATTTAAGAAATATTTTTCAATCAAAAAGATGAACGAAAAAGAGAAAGCATCTGAGAAGAAAGACAGCACCGTCATACATATAAGCGAACCGCCCACAGAGATATTGGAACAGCAAGGTTCATTACAAGTCGCTTCATCGAAACATCTGCGACGTTCAACGATCGATAGTAATCACGAAAAGATACAGGCATTATCCGAAGGGGTGCGTATACACACACACGCACACACACATACACACGTACACACACTCGCATAAGGACTCTCAACAGATCATTTGCAGATCATTGGCTGCATTGTGACCGCATTCGCGATGGTGTTTCTCATAACGATATCCTGGATAGTAACTGTGCAATTGGAAATTCTAATCAAGTTTTTGAGCAGCCTGGGGCAGAAACTTTTAAGTATTATGCGCCTGGAGCAGGATAAATATGGAAGTGCAAACGACACCGAATTGACGCTCACGCATAGTTTGGATACTAATTCAGTTCACATGAATTTGACGGCAAGCAATTTCACACTTGGCATGCATGAACTGTTTTGAAGTTTTGTTTTTATTATTATTATTGTTTTCTAATGTTTTGTTGAAAATCTTCATGTTGTTGTTATATATTTTTAAAAGTAAATTTATATATGTGTTTATATACGCATACAATCGTTAACATAAAAATAGTTTCTGCAGTTGAGTCATAAACGAAGCAGTTCGTAAGCGCCACACAGATAAGCTGTGAATTATTTATTTTTCTCAATTTTTATTTCGTTTTGTGTTTTGTTTTTATCAAGTCTACAATTTATGTCTGACATTGTTGGCAAATTGTGTTTTCTGTTGTGTTTGTGTGTTGCTGAAATTCTGTTTGTTCTTATTATTTTTCTCTATGTACTTATACTATTGGTTTTTGCACTCTGATAAGAGTTTTATCAGCATTCCTACTTGTATGCGTGCGCATCTCTTGAACCGTGCGTGAGTCATAACAACAAACTTGAGCAGTGTGTGGCAAAAATACAAGCAAGTTAAAAATATCAACAGTCAAAGAAGTTTCTTCACCTAATCTGAGGCGCGAGCTTTGTACTACGCGGCGTATGAGAAATATAGCAAGGCAAGACCGTGTCATGTGTGGCAAAGCACGACGTTTTCCGGTTTGTCTTCTTATTTATTCTTTCTTTGAAACAATGACAATTCGCTATTATCAGTTGTGCTGCATATGGTTTAGTTATTGAAATGCGGTTGCTTAGACTTGTGTGGTTAATTATTATTATTTCAATAAGACACAGCAAGCGTCATTCAATTAGACACACTTGCACAATTAAGTTTATACAACAATAAAACGACGCGCCTTATATACATGTGCAATGGTGCGAACATTTCAGTAAGCAATATGTACAATTAATAGTGGACAATAAAATTAATGTCAGCGTGTTTTTGTTAGAGCGATTTTTTTGCATAAATGCTGTTATGCTAACAAAGGCACAGAGGATGACACAAAGGCACTTGGCATAGGCAGCTGGAGATCTTTAGACACGGACAGTGACAGCGGAAGGTGAATATTTCTGCAGGGCATAGAGGTTTTGGTTTATGCATTTTTAGAAGTAACCTTGACCCAGATTTAATAAATTGAAATATTAACTTTAACAAATGACTTTAAAACTGTTTTTTTTTTTTCCTTTATAGAAATTATCGCTCTGCACCGAGACGTAAGACTGAAGTTATTGGCACAACGAATAAACAACTTATTGGAAAGTTTCATTCCTTGTATCAGCCCAAAGACGAGTAAGTATGGTATACAGCAACAACAAGAACAACAACAACAGAGCTTAATACTTTTATGCAAGTTTCCAACTGCATATAAAATATATATATATATATTTGAAAAACATACCCCTTTATTGCCTATTAATAAAGTCTGCAAAGTCTGGCAACTTTCTTGTTTCAAGTGCGCTTCATTACTTGTTGACTATCTCTGCAAAACAGTTGTTCTTTGTTACAGTTTCAAATAAACATCGCGTAAAAAATAATTAGATCAAGTTTAGTCGAGCAAAGCATGCAAACCGTAGCACATGAAGACGTTGAAATGTCGGTACTAAGCAAGAAATAATTGTAAATTTGTTTTCATCACGTGCTTTTTTTTTGCCCTTTCGCCACAGTGAGAATGAGGAGGATGAGGAAATCGAGTTGCGCGACAAAAGTGACAAATGCGTGCATCCCATACTCGAGGAGCTCATACACACCGAGGAGGCCTACGTGGAAAATCTACGCAAGGGCATTGAGAACTATGGCAATATATTCCAACGCAAGGACCTGCCATTGGGCTTGCGTGGCAAGAAATATGATCTCATGGGCAATATCGAACAGCTTGCCGAATTTCATCGTGATGTGTTTCTGCCAATGCTGCATCGCAATCGTCGTGATCTGAAGCGTTTGTTCGATGAGTTTCTGCAGTTAATCGAGGTAAGTGCCAGGCAAATACTGAAGCAATCAAACGATTCTATAATTTGCTTAAATCTTTTGCAGGAGAACTGTTTCTATGGCTATGTGGTCTTCACCATGAATAAACAAAAATCGCTGAAACTGTGTGATGTCTATAAGAACTATTTTAAGGTTTGTATCTTGTTAGGAATTAACAAATAAACATGCTAAAGTTTATTTTCTTCTACAACAGCTCATACAAACGGAATTAGATGATAAATTGGGCATCAACAGTTTCCTAGTGCAGCCCATACAACGCATGGCACGCTATCCTCTGCTGCTCACACAGTTCATTAATGTAAACCTTTATAAAATATAAAAGCCCATTAAACTTATTTGTGTACTTTTTTTTATGGCAGACATTCTTTAAGAATCGTGATATTGTTATGAAACCCTTGATCGAGTCCTGTTGTCGCTTGGAGAAACGTTTGCGCAATCTACTGACGACCACCAATGAATCGGAAATCATTAATGACATTGTCGATTGTCATGAGGTATGTCAGTCTAACTATTTTTTATTTTGTAATTTTGCCCCTTACATGACTATCTGCTTTTTTTTTCAACAGTTCAATGTCTTCTATCAGGGCAAATTCCGCAAAGTCAGCGAATTCCAGGTGTTTGATCACACGCTGAAACGTCATTACCGCGCCAAAGTCTTCATATTCGATAAGTGCATTATCTATACGGAGATTAAAGGCAAACATTTGGTTTTTCACGGCCGTTACCCGTGCGAGCATATCGGCATAGCAGCAAAAACCAAATCATTTACGCTTTTCTATGAGCGTCGCAAGCAGCAGGAGTGCGATTTTATAAGTGATCCAACACAGATCGCCACATGGCTAGAACTTATACGTGATATGATCAGCAATTTTGCAAGTGAGGAGCGCGTGAAATTGCAGGAACGCTACACACGCGATTGCGATCATCAGCATCGCAAAGTGCCAAGTTTATCGCTGTACCGTGATTCAAATCGCTTCAGTTCAGACAGCGGCATTGGCAATATTTGGGTCATGCCCAAACCCGATGAGGAACAGATAAATAATCGTACCACTTGGTATGCTACTTCATAGTCTCGTGTAGTCTGTACGCCAATGATCTATGTTTAATCTACAAAGTTATTAGCCTAGCCTTAGTCTCTGTTTAAGTTGGGGTTTATTCTTTAAGTATATAACGATGCCAAATATTAATTAAATTAGTTCTAATATATTGTACTATATGTATATTACCTAGTATTGCCTGCCAGTTTGTGGCTGAATGTGCAACATGTGCATATGCAAAGGAATTGTATTGCTAGAGCGTAAAACTCAACAAATTGTTAACAAAAAAAAAAAAAAAATATTAAATAAAAATATGATCTTTAAAACATGTTAATGATTGAATAAATTATTAAAAATATGGTTTAAGCATTTAAATTAGATAGGTCACAATTAGGAGTGTTAGATATGAAATCAATTTATAAAAGGATATCTTTAGAACAAATTTCACTTAGGCTCAGAGATGCCAAATTATTTTATATAGTTTTGATAGCAGAAAATAACTATAGTGCAGAAGTACCTTTTTATAATCAGTCATTTAGATCTTTGTTAATTCGCAGAGACTAGAAATGATAGAAGTGCAATTGATTCTATAATAATATGCACTAAATTATAGAAGTTACAATATAAGATAATATAGGTTCAAGATTTTGAGTAGCTACGAATTTTGGCGGCACTAATGATAAAATATTTTTTTATTAATTTGAAATATAATCTTGATTGATACTTAGATCCTCACCAATATAGGTAGCTTCTTTTTGCTGTATATTCATTGTAAAGAGGCTAATATAACACTAAAAACAAAAAATTATATATATAGTATAGATAATGCTCATATAAAACAGCCATACATCATTTAAGTATAATAGAATCAATTGTGTGGCCAGCATTCAAGTTTAAGTTTATGTGTTTTATCATTGACAACAACGTTTGCAGCATTAACTGTAAGGTCATTGACCGCACATATGTAAATCACACAATGATCACAAATGAAATGAAATTACTCAGAAACCCGTTTCAAGTGATCTGCATAGAAAAACGAAAAGCAGTTGACAATTTATGGCTACCAAAGCAATTAACATATTTATGCAGAAAATCGCTTTGTAAACATTAAGTTAATGAATTGAAAGCTTATCTGTTTAAACACGATCATTAATCACGTCAATTTAGTGCTTGAATTGATATTACTCAACGAGACATGTAGAGGATAGAGGGTGACATATACAGACCATATTTATACAGTATGCGTGAAGCACTATGATAAGCTAAACTTCTTCTAAATAAATTAATGATGGCAATGAGTGAACAGCCGTTTACCCAGCTTAACTAAATAATAATATTTGTGTGTAGCTTTTTAATGTTCAATCACTCTATGTTTACTTATTTGCAGACGTGTTAAACAATTATGAAGGCGCATAATTAATTGAAATAAAATAAATCGAGGCGTTGCTGTCAAATTTAAATGAATACCCGCACTTGGCATATGTGGCGTATACATTATTTTTGTTTACAGCTGCTCTACATATGCCAAAGCACGTTGTTAATCAAATTCCCGCTGTAATATTTTATTTCATAATACAAATTATATTCGCCTTTTTTGTTTTTATTATTAAATTAAATCAACTGTGAAAATATAAAAATTTTATGCGCTATTTACAAAATGTAAACAAACTACACACATGCAATTAAAAAAAAAATTTTTTTTAATCAAAATTAATAAATCATGCTATGAAAATATTTTCTAAAATAAATTCTGACCACTAAAGAATTTTGATTCAGAGGTCGCATGCTGTTCTTTGGAATGTAAACAAATCATATAGACTCATGACGACATAGCAGACGTACAACAACAACAACAACAAAATGAGTGAAACCAACTATTTTTAATAAACTGATTGCCAAAGGCTAGCAAAAACAAATTCAAAAGCAAAAATAAAAGCAAAATAAAAAACCGATTCACGCCTGAATGATCACTTGATTGTCTTCATTTTGCGCTCTTGCACGTTGTCTCTCATGTTTTAAAAACAATTTTTTTCCATTAATTGTTAATGCAACGCCAGACTTGATCGTGACATCACTCAGAAAAATTAAAAATAAGTATTGCGAAAAAATCGAAACGTCAAAAATTTATTTAAATTATTTATGCAAATGAATACGTGATCGTGTCTGCCGCGAGTTGTGTGCAGCGCTTCAAATCGCACATTAGTGATCATTAGGAAATGCAAGTAGATTAAAAAAATATAATTGAATAATAAAGCTGAAATAAATTTGGTTATGGTGCAGTTTTAATGCGCTACAGGCTTTGTCTTTGCATTATAAAATTTTGTCCCACGTATGAAGCGAATTTAAAGCAAGCTTTTAGGCGCATTTATACGCTTATGTTAGATATACAGTAATGAGCAGAATAACTTAAATTCTTACATGTATGTGTTTGTAACAAACATTAAAGGCAAGGAGCATATATGTATGTATATAAATATTAATGAAAATACTTGTGTTGAGTATATTCTCCCATTTCAGTTAGAAGCATCTTCTGATTACCTATATTTTTTTTCTATAGCATTTATTATATAATAGGTTTAATAGCTGCTTAATGGCAAGATCAGTTCAAAATCTATGTCTACAGTCCATCAACATTTTTGATATAGCTTAATCGTTGAAAGCAAACTAATTATTGTTAAATTACATTATAAGTAACTGAATAGATGAGTAACCATCTGCACTTATACATTTCCATTTAAGAAATGTCATAGAGGTGCCAATATAGTAAAAAAACAAACAAATACAAATAAAACCATATATGAATGTATATCAATAAACACAAACCAAATTAGCAATCATTTACTTAATGACTGTATTTTGCGCATTACAATTAAGGCTGACAGGCGTTTAACAGAGCAATGGTTTGATTTTGTTGAAAATCGCATATATATGATATCAATAGCGCCATATGCTATTATCAGGAATCATTAATATCAAATAAGCTACCATATAAATGCCATAATTGTTCACTTGTGGTGCTGTTTTATTCGAATTAACCGTCTCAGCTGTGTGTTCTGCAAGCATTTATGCCCATGAACATTGTGTAGGGTAAATGAAGCACAAAAGACAAAATACATTATCAAGTAAAACGAAAAGGGGAAAAAAGCATGCATTAAACACTTATCTGCCGCGCTTCCAGCTAAAAATACTTATGCATATATTTATGCGGTTTTTTCAGTATTTATTGATATATTTTGAGGCGTGCTGCTGGAAATTTTCGCTATTTTTTGCAAGCAATTGTGACAATTGGCAATAATGAAAGATTTCGTACTTTTTTTTTTGCAAAACTTCATTGTGCTGTTGACATATCGATATAATGTGTGAGATCATCGACTCGTTTTGAAATATATGATATTTTTCGAAGTGTTTCTGTGGCACTTAGAGCTACAAATTTTTTAAAAAATACTTGAACTTTGTATAACAACAACAAGACAATCTCAATTGACCAGTAATTAAGTTTATGGTTCAATCGCAAAACGCTTAAAAAATCGTGCACAAAAACTTATAATTAAGTTCGAAAACAATTCATTAATGAAATTATAGGCTATGCAGTAGCTACAATAATAGATTTTAGCATTAATCAAAGCATATTAATTTGTGTTTTCATGCAAAATGCTACAGCGCACAAATCAAAACAAAGCAAAACAAACAAAATGTAATAATTTATGCCAAGCCACAAAATTAAAACACACAGCAACAAACTCAATTAAGTAAAAATCATGGCAAAATACTTGAAAGCAAAAGTGTTACGGCAAAATAATTTGTTTGGACGGCAGTTTAACCGAAACATGTCGTTTTTTGTTGTTTTTATAACTGTTTTGCTATAATGAATATAAACAAATGCTGCCAGACGAATAAAGAGCTTCTGACTGTCTGCCAACAAGAGCATGTGGAGTCGAAGTGATAACAAGTGCCACTGGGGCACTCTCTCCATCGACGAGAGAGCCAGTTTTCCATATAAAATTGCCCTCTCTCGATTTCGTACGCGGCTGGATTATAAAAGTGTTTCGCGGGAGAGTATTTCATATGTTGACGAAGTGAGAGCGTAAGTTATTAATTGAGAGTGCATGCAAAATATTTTTTATAGCAGCGATCGCGTCAAGTTATGGCAATTTGACTTACAGAGTAAGCTTTAGTTCAGCACTCGAAATCGACGCGAAAAGTTGTCGCAAAACGTTGACAATGGCGGCGTGGGTGTCACGAAATTGACGAAACAAAAAAAGTTAATTGAAAACGAATAAAAAATTTAAAATATTTAAGTACGCAGACGGCAATTAATTAAATTTGCCTAAAAGTCAACAAGTTGTCTAACATGTGCGTAAATTGTTAACAAAGAGAAAAAAACTAGCATAAAATAAGCAACAATTAAATAAAAATAAAATAAATTTCAATATTATTTAATATTTTTTGTGTGTTGCCAGAAAACGCAAACGAAAATGTTCAGTTTAAATTGGTTTGATGTCGTTTCCGTTGTCAGTGCAATTGTCGGTGTTATTATAATTAAATGCATAAATGTCATACTACAAACGCCTATAACGGATACAACAGCAACAACAAACTATGCAACCAAAACGGATGCGACAGCTACAACACCAACAACAACGCCAAAAACGACACCACCAACAACCCCCAGTGGCACATTAACAAAAAATGGCCACTTAGAAAAACAAATCAGTCTTGATTGTGAAAAGTATGTGTAGATGTTTATTGCCAAAATATGCTTTGATTTTTAAGTAAAAAAACAAAAAAAAAAAAAAAACAAAATATAAAAAATAAACAAAAAGAAAAAATCTGAAAAACGAAATGTTTTTAATGGCTGCTGACAGCTGCTCATAGGCGCATTACTTGTGTTGTTCTTTGTTTGCAACTTTGTTTAAAAAAAATTAATAAAAAAAATAAAAAATTATGCTTCTTAAAAGGTTTTCGCAACTTATTAGCACTTAGCGATGGCATGGCCATTCTTAAATATTTTTATTATTGTTTTTGTTTAGTTTTGAAATCATATTTGTGCATGTTTTGTTTTGTTTATGTTTTATATTTTAATTTGCTGTTTTATGTTTTTCATACCATGTGTGTTTATCAGTTTATGTTTTTTAAAAGTTGTTCAACCGTTTTATTAATTTGATTTCTCTTTTTTTTTTCTTTTTGTGATTTTTATAAACAAGTTTGTTTTTTGGTATTAGTTGAGAGTATTACTTGTTTTGTTTATTAAATGACAAATATTTCGAATATTTGCATTGTAGTAATAGAATTTGATTTCACATACTTATAGCTTTTGAAAATATCATCACATTATTAATATAAGCAAAAACTATTTGTTTATACCGTAATGCATTATTTTCGAAATAGCACATAATAATTGTATAAGCTTTTACTTAGTAGCACTTAGTAGTCGTTGTCTTTTTGATTTAAAAGCACAATAATTAGCATTTTTTCTTATTTTACAATAGTATGACGTGATATTTTGTTTTTAAAATGTTTTTCGCCTTTAGCGCAGCTTCATTTTAGGAATTCCCTTCAATTTTCAGTTTTAATTTAATTTTTTTTTTTAATTTTTTAATAAAGGCAGGTGGCTACAGTTTATTTTTTACATCTATTTTATGTATTATATATATTGATGAAAATCAAAGATACTTTTGAGCATTTTATAAATTAAAATTTTAATTTATTTTTTGTACTTTTGCAAAATGTTTTTAGTTTTTTTTTTTAACAAATAAACAAAGCATGTCTTTGTTACACTTTTTAGCGACCAAATTCTTGCATAGCAACCCATTTAACAGATTTCTTATACAACTAATGACGACTGACAAACTGCTGCATGTCGACTCTCGTTATATTTAATTTTATTTTTAAATTGAAAATTAAGTTTATAAATGGTGTTATTATTTTTGTGCTGATTAGATAAAGTTAGCATGATAAGTCATGTGTCGACTTGCGACAACCTGCATTTTGAAAGCGAGTACGAGTAAAAAATGCAACGTAAGCCGGCACGGGAAGTCAAAACTTGACTCAATTAGCAGTGCAACTTCAAAAAATATATATTTTTTTTTTTGGATGGTCACCTAAGTTGAATAAACTTTGGCTATCTCATTAGTGACGCAAAGATTTAAAATAAAATTATTGTAAAGAAATTAATGACCTTTTTAATTAATTAAATATTTTAGCTCTTTTTTGTGGTAGCAAATTTTGACACTTTAAGCAAATGTTGTATTATACTATATAAAAAACATATTTCTCGCTAGACAGTGCCAGTGTTTGGCTTTTAGAGGAGTATCCGGGTATGGGTATTATTAAATATAAGCAGATATACTAAGATGTAAGAGAGAGTACTAATAAATATACTTCAAACATAGCCGTTAGTTTGCCTCCTACGATAGATAACCACTTAATGTTTGCTTAAATTTTTTTTTTGTTTATTTATTTACCAATATACAATTATTTTTCAATTTATGCAAGTCATTTTTAATTCACAGAGAATTTTATGAGAGCGGAAAACAATTTATTGCAAGTGCGTGGTTCATAGATAAAAGCAGATATCATATTAAATAAATATGTTTACTTACATCCCACAAGGTTTTAGAGCAGGCTAAATGTTAATTTAAGTACAGTAAACATGAGTTAAAAGTGACTTTGTCTCAAAATGTTTGTACAGTATGTAAGTAAATTCTATCATATATTATTTTAATTTTTTTATATTCCCTGTGGTTAGGACAAACGCATATGCTCTAATCTGCTTGGAAATGAAATAAATAATGCTTTGACTTGCTAATCATTTGTTTAAAAGTTAAAATTAATAATGAGCTCACTAAACCTTTATGACTTTATCACATTTGAAAGATGTTCATACGCAAGCGCTGATAGGTTTTATGACTTGCGACCAGATAATCGTAAGAACTTTAGAATTTTATTACATATAAATTGGTTTTTTCTGCCTATTTTTGTGCTGATTAGCAAATGTTATCTATCAGCTGCTAACAGTATCACAAACTTTTGCATCAATCATCTGCATACATACAAATACGATGAGAGTCATGTTGTTTATGTGTTGGAATGTTGTTTTTTTATGTTTATGTCTTGTTTTCAGTGGCATTTCATCATTATCCCCAATAAGCACAACAACAACAGCAACCAACTCATCCACCCCGAACTCATCCCCAACATACAGCATACACAATGGTTTTCTGACACACACGCTTAGCTTCGATACGCTGGGCGATGAATAGTAAGTAAACATACACAACTAGAGAGAATGATCTACAGATCTATTTAAATAATTCCTGCACATGTTATCAAATCCCATTAATGTATATAACATAACATTTTTTCACTACTTCCCATACAGTCATGAGGATGAGGACACGCTCTCATTGGAGAATCTCTTTCCGTGCGATCAAACGGAGATTTACGCTTCGAAAAAGATCAGCTTCATTATCGACGAGCTCATACAGACCGAGGCGAACTATGTGAATAATCTGCGCAAAGGACTCAAACATTATGGCGGCATACAGTCGGCCAGCGATCTGCCGGAAGCACTGTTGGGCCCTGAACGCCAACAGCAATTGCTGACGAACGTTGAGGAGATACTCGAATTGCACGAGAAACACATTCTGCCGCTGATGTTGCGCAATCAACGCGATCTGAAGGGGCTGTTCGATGAGTTTGCGGCGCACTTTGATGTAAGTGACATGCTGTTTTATTGCGTATACTTATCTGCGTAGACGATTCGTTTCAGCTCATTATGATTTGTTTCGCTGTGGTGTGCTTATGATTTTTATTGACTTTACTTGTAGCTTTGCGCATGCGCATTCTCAAAAAGCCATTCAAAGCACAGTGAGTTTGACAAACATCATGCCCAAAAAAAATGTATAAACAAAAGAGAGAAAAAATTAAATTAATGATTGTGATCTAAGTAGTTTAGACAGGTATTTTTGTTTATGAATTTTTGTTTTATTAGCATTTATTATGAGTATGCACTACAATTTCAGTATGTTTGGCATATGTGCTGCAAGAACAAGTTTAAGCGAGTTGTGGTTAATTTAGATGTATGATTTTAAGGCCGAAAGGGCTAATCGTACTCAGCCATGGTATCAAATGACTTAGGCTAGAAAGTAAACACAGTCTCTCATTTCTCATATATGTACATGCCGAACTGCTTTTTCTGTCAAGACTTTTGTTCTGTTACCTAAGTAGAATTTTAAGCTCCAGAATTTTAACCAAAAAATATACCCAATGCAGCACTATTGTACGTCACAAGTTAGGACCCAACTTAGAAAAAAATTCGAACTTGCAATAATATTGAATTTCCAAAATAGATGTATTTCCAAGTAACCTTATAAAGTTATTTCTTTATAAGCATTCCAAAGTTCCTTCAGTCTTGTGTATGCGTGTAGCTCATACAAGTGTCATGTAAACCGCACCCCGTTCTTGTGCCTACGTCGGCCGCTTTAATTTGTCGTTTGAAAATATGGGTGCGGAGCAGTTTTAATTGTTTATTATAGATTTTTGATGTGGCCAACAAAACAAAGTCTTAAGTGATTTCACTTTAGGTCTTTGCCAATGAGTATTTATTTTGTCTTACTTAGCACTAAGTACGCATTAAGAAATTTATTTATATATTATATTAAAAACAAAAAAAAAAAAAAAATCATTTGTTGTGCTGACCACAACGTATTAACACCTGTTAGCTTTTGCGTTTTGCAAAGATGCTTTCCTCACTATTTGCATTTATAATTTTTTATGCAAATTACACAACGTTCAGAGCTAATCACGGGGTCTCATGCGTTGCAATTGCCTTTGCATGCCGTGCTATGCCGTGCCGTGGCGTGTTTTAGCTTGGCCTTAGCTATTTTTAGTGTTTGAGTGCTTTCAGAGAGTCAGCTCATATTTAATGGAAGTTATTTGTAAATTTGCAGTGGCCTGGTGATAAAATTTACATTTTAATGTAATTTATGCTCTATAGGAGTATGTACGAAATCAGGTTCCTCGATGTAATAACTGCAATACTAATTCAAATTTCATCCACATACTTTTTATTTTGCCCATAAATCACACCCAGACCTCAGCTTGGTATACGTGTGTGTGTGTTGTATTCGTAGAAATGTGCTATTAGACATTTTTGTTTCACACTTGTTGACAATTGTGGTCTTTGAGGTACTTAATTGGTATGCCTGCGGTCTACCTTGTGGTCTGAAGTATTTATGTCAAGAGTTTTGAGCTTCAAATTGTTGCACGGAATTGAAAATGGGCTTGTGTCAAGATATTATGATTTATAGATGTTCAATAAATTTTATACTTCATTTACCAGGAATCACTATGAATTTTGTATTCAAGCCAATATTTTGGTTATAATAACGAAGCACTGAAATGCGGGCAAATCATTTTATAAGTGGTAAAAAAAAAGAAAATATTATACTTCAATATTTGATAGGAAAGTAATGCGTTGAGTGTCGTGTCTCTCATTTCAATTTCACAACCTTTTACAGAAAGCAAATATCTGCCCCATTGCCTTGTAGTATAGTGCAAAAGCTAAGTAGGTTTACTTACATTTGTTTGAAGTATCAGATATTGGTACCATTGGTACCAAAATTAAAAATTGTGTAACAGCTGTCTCTTATCGGCAATTAGTGCTTAACACACAGGTGTATAAAACAATTGCACCTACCAGCTGTGAGTGTAAAAGCCTTGAAACTTAATTGCCTCTTGCGAAATACTTTGATTCATAATAAATATTCACACACTCTATGCTGAACTTGAAGCAGCATCTCAGCCACAAATTCATCATATCTATTAACTTGAAGTCGTGAGTTTGGCATTGAGTATTTATGCGCTACTTTACTTGGGTACTTCAACCAAGTACTTACGAAGATATATTGAAATTGTATAATTACAAAATGAAATAGTCGACAATCCCATGCTTTGTGTCTGTGCTAATTTCTGAAGCGCAAAAGATTTTTTTTTTTGTTCTGTTAAATTATCACAGCAGTTTAGTCATTATTATGATAAAGTTTATTTGAAATTTTTTATTTTATTTGTTTTTTTTTTAAATGTACGTCAAG
The DNA here is from genome assembly GCA_037044495.1 of Stegana nigrithorax. Classification (NCBI taxonomy): domain Eukaryota; kingdom Metazoa; phylum Arthropoda; class Insecta; order Diptera; family Drosophilidae; genus Stegana; species Stegana nigrithorax. The sequence continues at coordinate 208,499 of JBAMBQ010001320.1, read as the reverse complement.
CTGCCAAACATGGTTCGACGTTTGTTGTGTATTTAGTTTTCGCGCGCAAATGAAAAATATTTGCGGACTAAAAAATTATTTGTGCTCAAATTCGGTTACCAAAAAAAAGGTTTGTAAACATTAATCAGATTTTTTTTTGTGTCGCGCACGCAAACCGCAAAAAACGTGCCTTTGATAAGTTTTGGTCACGTTAAGCAATTTTTGTTGTTTCACAAATGTGCTCTATAAAAATAAATTATTTATTTTTATTTATTTTTTGCAGCGACAAATTTACACAAATATAAAAGCACAAAGAGAAAAACAAAACATTTAATCATGCATATCCCTATAACAAATAAAAAAAAAAAAATGTTAATGGAAAAAATAAAACTTAATTTTATACAAATCAAACAAGAAATAAATAATTTAACCTTCCGCAAAAAAAAAAAAGACAACAAAATTATACAAACAGCGCCAAATTAAAATAAAAATAATAGAAGAGCGTCCGATTTTTATGGTTTTATCAATTTGGCTAATTGTATTTAATATTCGCATATAAAATTTTTTGGCAGCAATAGGTTTTTTAGTTTTGTGCTGAAGATGATTAGAATTGTTATTATAATCTTTATTATTATTATAATTTAATTTTGTGCGTTTCGCCTTGCGTTGTTTTTCATTTTTAGTTGCCTGTATGCATATACATATACACATATAAACTCATGCATAAATATTTTTTGTTTGAGTATGCTAGCGTGTCAAAAAAATTTTTAAGAAAATTCTAAACTAAAATTATCATTTGTCTTTTTTTCTACCGCGACAGACAAAGTTTAGCGAAAAAGAAAAAAATATTAAGCATGTTTTAGCTAATTTATTAGTTTTTTTCAGTTACGGTCAGCATATTTTGTTGGCCCCAAGTTATATATTATATACATAAATAAACTTTTTTTTTTTGACAATTGAAAATTTCGCGAAATCGATGATGAGTCAACTTGGCGAATTTTTGCAGCAAAGTGGTCGCAAGAAAAATGCAAAAAAAAAATAAAAAATATTTGGCAAGTGGTTCTTATATTTTTTTTTAATTTAAAAAGGCTTTAGGCATGTTTTTTGTAAGTCAGGCAAGAAATTGCGCGCATAAATAAGCCAAAAGATTTGATTTTTTAAGCTACCTGGGGCTTGTGGCCAAGGAGTCAGTCGTGCCAAGTCGAATCGCATAAGCCAGCATGAAAATCAAAAATAAATAAATTTCAAAATGCCAACAGCTTTATTGAACGTTCGCATGCACACTTCGCATATGTACAGTTTTTCCACGAATTGAACCTAATTGACATTGATTTTATTCTTTCAACTGCCATGCTTAGTTAAATAAGCGATGGCGTAATGAGTATGATGCGCCAAATATTTGACAAACAAAGCAGCATGAAACATGTGTGCTATGGAATTTAAAAACAAACGATAAACTTGTTAAATAAACAAAATAAAATAAAATGGAAAATTATATTCAAAAATGCATGCAAATTTTTTTGTACGCTTTAATTGTTTTAAATTGCTGTCAACGAAATTGCTTTTATGTATATATTTAGCCGACTATTAAGTATTTCTGCTTTTTATTTTATATACACATCAGGCTTTGCCATTTTTAATTAAAACAAACAAATAATAAAATTCAGAGAAAACCAAAACACAAAAAAAAAAAAACAGAAAACAATTTTAATTAATAAAATTAACTGTGGCTGTAAGTTATTTTTATTGATTGGTTTTATATGTTTACAGGGCTGTACTCTGCGCTTTTGTAGACAAAAAAAAAATACAGCCCTAATACTTTACAGCAAAGCTGCTTTAGACAGTCAACAAGGCATGTACATATGTAGCTATACAATTTTCACAAAATTCGTGGCAAAAAGCCGGCAATCTACATAACAAATTTATATAAAAATAATTTAACAGACAAACATGCGACTTCTTATCGTGTCAATTATCATGTGCGCAGATTTAAGTGTTCACTGTGTGTCTTATTATTATTTTTATTTACTTTATTTATTTATTTTTTGTTTTTTTCTTGATATTTATATAAATGTGTGACGGGCGGTACTTGTGGTTCACAATATGTACAGTGTGTTAGTCAAACAATGGGGCAGTGAATTTATTCAACCATAACAAAACATATGTACATTTGCCCTATTCAGTTCCCACAATTGATGTCTCAGTTTTCATTGCGTTGCTCATCGGCACTGCTGTAATTCTTCTCCGTATGAGTATCGTCACTTTAACGATTGTTTAGCGTGACGTCAGCCTGGGGCGCCTGATAATACGTTCCGCATAAAATTTATTATTATTATATTTTGTTTTTATACTTCGCTTTCATTGTTGTTTTTGTTACAATATTACGTATGTGTTTTATTAATCTGTATGCTTTTTATATTATAATAATCAAGCCCGAAACTCTAATGTATCTTATCAATTGTGTGTAATTTGTTGACAGTTGGTTCGTCATCGGTTTATTTTAAAGAAGCTTTTTGAGAGTGACAAATATAAAGCAAAACAAATTGTTTACTAAGCTATTACCGACTATTGCGACTTTAACTATGAAATATTAATTGTTTTTTTTTTTTTTTATTTTGTTTATGTCTATTTGTTGAGTTTGTCTGGGAATTACTTTTATCACGAATTTTAACCTCATATATATTTCGCTTATCGGCTGTTCTTTCATATAACATTTCATGTTAATGCACATACTTGGACAGAGAATTAAATAATATGTATTAAATAATATGAAACACCTGGCATACTGCCAGGAGTTCTCTATGTTAAAGTACCGTCACACTTAAATTTTTTTACTTCACAGAACACTTCTTTCAAGTTAGCTTATGGATTAATGGATTAATGCTTCACAAATATGCATAAATTTTGAGAAAATCAGAGAGCAACTGTTTTGTTTATTATGAACTTGAAAATTTCCCAAAAATATACACACAGCGTACTCAAAAACAAAGCAGGCATGTAGCGTCAATCCCACTAAATCGCTTTGCATGTTATTGGCATTATTAGCTTAGACTTTGCCCCCTTATAGCTACAATGACAAAATGTTTTTCAAATATAATTACCCATGTGATTATAGACATTTCACAATATGCGCGCGGCAATAATTTAATTTATTTAAATTTGCTATTAAAACAATTTGCCACAAGTAAAAATATATAAGAGATAGCCACATGGCAAAAGACAATATTGGTTCATGATATATGCAAATGACAAAATGGTTCAAAAATAAAATAAGGCAAGAAAGTCTGAATAGAAAATTAGTCAGTGTGAAATTTTCTTCGAGTTTATCATGTGGCAGACACAAACGTGTACGAGTAAATTTCTTGAGTAAATAAATTTGTTTTTGCATAACAATTGCTGTGTGCAATTTTAGTGTATTAAATATGCTTAAACGACAAGAGATGCAAATCGCCTTAGCAGGAGGGAGCACAAGTAATAATGAACTCGCACTCATGCGATATATTTGTATCTCTACGATACATATGAGTATGAATCTGAATTTGAATCTGTAAACTGCATAAGCTTGTGTGATAAGCGATTTATAAATGGCTTAGTTACCTAAGGCAAAGTTTGCACATGGCAAATATTTATACAACAATAACAACAACAGCGGCAACAATACACACACACAGATTTGTCAAGGAACTTGCGCTGCAGTTTCTTATCCTGCTCCTTTGGCAAACTCCTTCTGCTGTCTTGCATTGCCTTGGGGCAGATAATCAAATGCAAATTTCTGTGTGAGCATTGCTAATGGATTAATTGAATTTAATTTTCACCTGCATAATAAGTTTGATTTATAGATAAGTTTAGTTGGGGGTTTTTTTGTTTTTTTATCTTAGTTTCATTTAATTTTATATTTGTTTTTTCTGTTTGTTTGGTTGCTATGCTCTTGGCATACTCTTCATTTCAAAAATGTCGTGTTTAACTAAGCAAAACCAAGGCAGAAAGTGAAGTGCAACAAAACGTGACAGAAATGCGAAAAATCGTAGCATTTCATGTTTTGTTATTTGTTTTTTGTCTTTTCAACGTGGTTCAAAGCCAAAATTAAACAGCCAAAGCCAAAAGATGAAACAAAAGCATTAGAGATAAAAAAATAAAACAGAAACTGTGCAAATTGTTAAAATTCAGTTTAAAAATAAAAGTGAAATACTAATTAGGCATGCAGAGGAGTAACTCGTGCCTCTCAAGTTTTCATAATGTGGTTTTTTTTTTTTTTCTTAATGTACGTATAATTTTGTTTTTTTTTTTCTTTGGTTTGGTTTAATATGTTCGTAGCGTATCTGTTACGTTTAAGTGAATGCAACCTTTTAAGGTGCGGCACAAACATTTTAAGAAAATTATTTTATACCTTTTTTTTTAAGTTTTTTTTGTGAACTGTTTTGTCGTGCAGTTGGGATTACGTTGTTAACAATTTATTATGTGTCATTTTTTGCAATACATCCAGACGCATGCTGAAATATGCAGAGGCTTGGCTTTGTGAAACTGATCAAAAAATGTTTGCATAGATTCGATATACAGAATACAATCAAGCAGGAATCAGTTAAAATATGCATTCGCATCTAAGGCACTACGCAGCTGTTATTTTTTTACTCTTTTAACTTTTGTCGGCACTAATGACTGCAGCAGCTCTCAGTAGCATACAGATATTTAAAGACCGAGGTCTGGGTCTTTACTTAAACATTCAATAGCTAGAACTTATATTAATTAAAGTATGCCATGGTTAGCTTTCAATTTGAATCCACAAATGTCTAGGCAATACCATTATGCAGTTTAACAACATGTACAATTTCAATTATTTGCTTTTAATCGTTTTTCTTATAACAATTTTTGCAATTTACAGAAAAGCAACTTTTATTGTTATGTTGCCTTTACAATGGGCAAAAAGGTTTCCATGCAGCTGCGCCAAGAAAATCGTGAATGGTTTCAGGTAAGCAAAGTTAAGCAAATTGAGTTTCAATTCTTGCTTACTGACTTCTTTTGTACTCTTGATGACAGCAATACCAAACACAAGTCAATGACAAATTGGGCATCGACAGCTTCTTAGTGCAGCCCATACAAAGACTGACCAGATACCCGCTGCTGCTGCAGCAGTTCATATCTGTAAGTACTGTCGTTTATATAAACTCTAATGGACTGCCTTTTAAGTAATTTTGCTCTTGTTCTGGTTTTTCTGTGCTGTAGGAATTTTACAAAAGCGGCATTAGCTGCAAACCCGTATTATCCTCTGTGTGCAAACTGGAGACGCGCATGCGTCGGCAGCTTGAGGTGGTTAATCAGGCGGAGGAGATCTCCAGCATAGATGATCTTACAGAGGTGGGTAGCTTCGTTTATTCCTTAAGCTTTACTTACTAATGCATTTGTGCATATTCACAGCTGGATCTACAGGAACAGGGTAACTTCCGCCGTGCAACGGAATTCGAGGCACATCACTTTCCTACACGCAAGAAATACCGCGCCAAAGTGTTTCTCTTCGATCGTTGTCTCATCTGCACAGAGGTGCGCAAGCGTCGGCTTGCCTATCGACAGCATTACTTCTGGGAGGCATTGGAAATACAGCGTCCCATAGTGACGTCTTCAACGAATTCGACGTGCGTCAATAAGAGCATAACGCTGCTGGTAAAGGGTGAGAAGGGCACAAAGCGAGAGGAGTATTCACTGCAGGCAGCCGAAGCGGCGATTGTCAAGCAATGGCTGCAGGCAACGCACAAAATCATCGAAATCGCGCGTTATGAGTATTCACAGCGTGGCAAGTTCTCGCTGCCCATGGATCTGATATTGGGTGTGGGTTTTGCCATTTGGCTAATTTGGCGATATCTTTAACGAATTACAATAAGTTCTTTCGTGCCTTCCTCGTACAATAAAGTAGTTTTTAAGTTTTAAAAATTCGAAATTGACGTTTTTTCTTAGCTGTTTTTCTATCACAGTATAATTCCACAGAAGTGGTATGGGTAATGCTTCAATAGTGTATACCTAAACTTGGTGATAATTACATATACCGTTATTTGCTTATATACTTGTCGACTTAAATCACTTCAACTTGGTTCTCTTAATGGGATCACGCAAATATCGACTCGACTTTTATTAAGTAGGGTAACTTTCCATACTCGGAACTTGTCAGTCTTGAAGTAAATCATTTTTTGCCAGTATTTCAGTCTTTAAGTTTCATAAATAAATTGCCAACGAATTATTTTCTTTTTTTTTGCCGCATGTTGGTGCACATGTCATGAGTGTGTGTGCGCTTTGGTCAGTCGGCATTGCATCTATCAAACATCCATTATTATTTTGTCTCATAGCCTCTGCTGGCATGCGTTGTCTTTCTCTCACATATGTTTGTCCAAGCGTAAAATAAGTTTGCTGCACACAGCTTTAGTTTTCCTTAAGATGTCTACAAGATTTTCTTTTCTATAGCTTTTTTTATTATTATTATTTGTTTTCATTTGGTTTTCTTTTTGTTTTTATTATTTTGGCTTGGTCTACGCTTGACAAATATTTATGATAAATTGCCTTTTTCGTTGCCGTTGCTGTTGTCGTCGCAGTCGTAGTCGTTGTCCTTGCATATCCTTTGCTGGCTCGCTTGCTGCTGATTCTATTATAAATAAATGCAAAATGTAAATAGCTTTTCGTCTTTTGTGCTCGTTCTGCTTCAGCTTTCAGCTTTTCACATGAAGCTGTTTCTTGGCCGCTTTTAGCTTTGGCATCGTTGGCACAATCATCTTCATCATCATCATCATATGCATCGTCTCCGCTTGGACATTTGCATGCATACATGTCGCACATCTGCCGAGAGCAGTAAATTTGTTGTGTGCATAAAAAAAGCGCAAAAAAAAACAACATTCGCACGCATGTATATGAACTCAGAGCTGCACAGTGACATGAGTAGTTGACATTTTACTCTGGCATTTGTTCATAAATGTATGTGAAAATTATTTATGACACTGAGTGTGCTTAGCACCCGGCCTAGGCGACTAGACTGTGCCGCACATGGCAACTGTGCAAACTTGTTGGCTTGTAAATGAGTTGTCGCAAATCATTTGGTCTCATTATGGGCTGAGTGTTTTTCAAGAATTTAAAAGCAAATTTTAAAGCAATTGATATTTTTGACAGAAAATTTATTACTTTAACTCAATTGCTTGCAGAGGAAAGCTAAACAAATTTCATACAAATTATAAACAAAGATAATAGGATAAACTTGAATTAAAACGTAATTAAAAACAGAAAAAGAAGGGAGGAAAAAATATGTTTATATTAGAGTGTACTTCTAAACTTCTTGATAATATATATATGCTATTTATGTATATGTAAAAGAAATATGAACCCAAAATTTATCTTTCGCTTAGCAATTCGAACCACTGTTCTTTGCATAAGAACTAATTTCCCATAACGACTCAAAATCGGCTAAGCCCAAAAATCAAGCAGCTGATTTTCCGGTCACTAAGCAAATTGCTGCAAAAAATCAAAAGAAAAACCCTTTGCCATATTAACACCAACAAAAGCAACAGCATGTGAGCATATGAGTACACAGCAGCCAGGCAATGTTGTCTTTGGCGTCTGCCTGGGCTTATGCATAAACTCGTTGAGAGCACAAACGAGTGAAGGCACATAATCAAACACTAATGAAGAGTAACGCCTCCGTGTATGCAACGAGCGGGACTCGGCCGCCTTAAGGCATGTGAGTGAAATGTTTCGAGTCAAGCGTCAAGCGAAGCGAAAAATTTGCTTTGGTGACAAATTTAACAAAAGCAATTTGCTTATTTCAAACAGAAAATGTCAACTGACAGCGTATGTGCTACAACAACAACAACAGTAACAACAACAACAAAGATACTGTGCTACTCTAAAATAAGAAGCAGTTGCAAAATGAAATAAATAAAAAAAAGTAAAAAAAAAGAATCTACGCTCTAAGCGCGTCGCAAATTTTAATGTATGAAATTTTTTGCTTTATTATATTAATGTCATTTATGTTGCGCTAAGCTAAGCGTACAAACATGTAAACATGTTGTTGTTTTTGTTGTTGTTGTTTTTGTTGCTGCTGTTGCTGCTCCTGTTGCTGTTTTCTTACAGGATAATGCAGCTTATGACGTTGAAGCAGGTTTTTCTTTTGCTTTTGTGTTTGCTTATGTTTTCCTGCTGTGAAGAAATTTTATTCAGTATTTTGTCGTTGTTGTTGTCATTGTTGTTGTTGTTGTTGATGTTGTTGTTATCGTTGTTGTTACTGTTGCTTACTTAAGTGTATTAGTGTCTGTCAAGTTGTACACAATGCTACCGCCGCCGTTTCTACTGCTGCTCTTTATTGTTGTTGTTGTTGCTCCTGTTGATTTTTGTTGCGTTTCTGAAGCGACGTGTATGTAAATGATTTGACATTTTTATGATGTGCAACCCAAAAGCAAATAAAAGCGAGATAAAAACAGCATGGATACACGTTATATTTTGTTGAAAAATGACAAAATTGCTGAGAAGTGACTTAAGCGTATAAAGTGGTTTAGCATTTGTTGCATTCTGATTTAAGCTAGATTTTGTATATATAAAAATTTGTCATTTATGCGTGCAATACAATGTACTTACAGTTAGCGCAGCATAGGTGTGCGATAAGCTAACATGGCAACTACTAAGCAAAATAGTTTTAAGAGCACTACAAATGTGAGCTGCGAATGTAAGGAAAGATTTATGTGTAGCTTTTGCCACTTATTATAAATTGTAAGTATGCAAATATACAATAGCAATTATTTAGCTAAACGCATGTTAATTTATAAGGTTGCTAAATTTAACACTTGCCTTACTCGGCACTATATGACAGCACAGTTTGTTAGCCACTAGTTCAAATGCGCAGTTTTAAAAGCACCACACGTAGAACATTTGCAGCATAGCAGCGTCATTATGCATGCACGAGCGAAAATTTCTGCTTTCCATGGCTTGTTTCGACTCAAATGCTGTTAATAACATTTAAATTCTTTAAAGCATTGCCAAGAGAATAAGCCAATTTCAATTTTAACATGCCGCACACGTAATACGACGTCGCCACATGCGCTTTGCTAAATGCATAATTTGCGCAGAGAAGAAATAATCAGAAAAAAAAAAAATAACCCAGGAAAAAATAAGATAAAATTGTTTTTGGTGCCACATAATTCACAACGCTTGGCTGCCTAAAAGCCGGCATTGCTAGTGCAAATAAGATATGTTGAAATACTTGAGGCGCAAAATTTAGTTGAATTTTCTATGCTAGGTTCGGTGTTTTCTCAGGCGCACATTTCCCTTTTTCTCGTTGTATTTTTATGTTTTTTTTTTTTTTGTTTTGCAGACACTTGCTGTCGTGCATATACTTGTACTCGCATGAAGATATATACATATATACATGTGTGTGAGTGTTTGTAGGCATGTGTGCAGATATTTTTGCTTAATAACGCAAATTATTGCACGTACGCGAAGACATATGCTCGACACACAGCCTTGTCGGCTATAGACAAACTTCTTTTTGGCAGCAGTCGAGCACTTTACACAGTTTCGGCTGCTTCCTCTTTTTCTACTATTTTTTTATTTTTTGTTTTATCCTGTGTGCAATATTTTGTTCTATCGTGAACGCTTTTCATGCTTCATTGAGTTAACAAATTTTCTTTTTGCCTTTTTTTCTGGTCGAAGGGTGCCAACAAATTTACGAGCATTTTTTGTTCTCGTTTACTTTATTTTTTGTCTTTGGTTTTTTTTTTTTTTTGCGCAACTGTTGCTAATTTTTACTTAATACGCACCTCAACGCCTGACAAGTGCAAAGTGTTGCCTCATGGCTCATGCCACATGCCACATGCGTCATGTCGCTCATACGGCAGCCATGTGAGCCAACGTTTTTGGCATTTCTCAAAATATTTCTCTACTCGATTTCATTTTTCTATCTTATCTACTTCATTACTTTTTGTTCTTGGTAAACATTTCATAGCAGCTTTTTAGGCGTGTTAGCACATACCAACGCATATTGACACCAAAGCCATTGGCTGTGTTTTGTCTGAGTGTGGGTGTGTGTGCCTGTCTTCATATAAATTATCCCATTCACGCCTTGCATATGCTACGCTCGCATGTGAGTGTGTGTATTTTTGTGTGCTCCATGCTCCATGCCTTGTCATTTGACCCTTCAAATATGCCGGGGAGTGTGTGAGTACGCTGTTTGTATGTGTGTGTGCGTGTGTGTTTGTCATCTACCCTAACGCCTTGAGCCGGCTTTTGTCTTGACTGTAGTGCTTAGTACTCGGCAATGTTTGTAGTCGATTGCTGCTGCTGCTCTTGTTGTTGTTGCTGATGTTGTTATTGTAGTTGTTGCTGTCCTTATAGGCGTACAAATTGTATTATCCTGGCGCATGTAAATGCTACACTTAGGCACGCATTTGCTGCTGTTGCCGGCGTCTGCACGTCCTCACTCCCACTCCCACTTCTACATCCCACTGCGCCAGGCTGCGGCTGCTGTTATTTTGGCAGTTTTCGAGTTGTTTTGGATGAGTGCTTGAATGGATTGCTTTGTCGTTTTGTTTATTTTTTCTTGCTACATTTGGTTTCACGTTTTTTCTTTCTGTTTTTTGTTTTTTTATTTTGCCGTTTTTCGTCATTTTTTGCTGTGTGAATTGTTTTGCAATTTGGCAGAGGATCTCAAATGTGGAATGCTCTTGAGTGTTTTACGTTAATGCGATTTTCTTAATAGAAAAATGTCTAACTTAAAATAGCTAAAGAAGAAAGCCTTTACCTATTACAGCGGAGGCATAACTAAACTTTGAAAATTCGCTTAAAAAATTATTTCGATTTTGTTTGATTAATTTTAGAAATGGTTAGGACATCCGCTATTTAATTTCAATTGATATAAAAGCAATTGAGCTCTGAAATATTAAGTAATTGGTTCAACATAGCTCATGTTACAGTTTGGGAATCACTGCTGCAGCACCAGCTAACACTGAGGTCATCCTACAAACCAATCCGACCAACCAAGCAGAAAACGCACACATAAAATCGTGCACAGCCCAAGGCAAATGGCATAAGAACAAACGAATGTACGTACATATGAGCGCAGGAATCCAGGAGCAAATGTGTGAATTTCTTGACGATGACAACTGATAATAGATCGAATTACATGGCAAAGCATTTCCGCGAACTCTACGTAGATTTGTATGTCGGGGGGTGTTGACAATTCGCACGCTCACGTCGTTCGCTTTGTTGTATTTCATTGCCGACCGACCTTAGATGCGCAGATGAACCCGAAAAATGGCAAAATGTGCTCTAACTGCCGACAAGCAAAGAAATGGCAGCCCGGCACTGAAGCGAAATATCGTAAGACGAGATGAGCGAAGAATAGACGTACTGATGGCTGATAAAAATAAGAAAAAAAATTACATACATATATAAAAAGAAATGCGCATAGGGAAACAAATAATAGAAAAAAACCAAAAAAAAAAACCGAATTTGTGTAATTCCTTAACGGCGCAGTTGAACAGCAATTGGCGAAAAAGTAGAAATGCCTTAGGCCAAGCAAACGCGAACGTGAATCGAGCATAGAGAGCGCAAAGGGCATAGATAATCACAACGCAAGGCAATGCTATGCCATGGCATGGCATGGCGTGGCAAGGTGGGATGGGTTGGGTGGGTCTGAGGCCTGGCTTGGCAAGGAAACTGCAACGTCATGTTGTACGAAGGCGTCCGACATGTCGACGATTGAATATTGTATGTTAATGCGGGCAACGCTTGGGTTCAGATCACGTATGTAATGGCAGCAGCGGCAGCAGCAGCAGCAGCAGCCACAGAGGAGCTCAAGGCTAAAATGGCAAACGCAAGGAATTCTTCTCGCTACCCATATTCGTGACGGTTTGATAAATGTGTTGAGTGGCTGGAGGTGATTAGATTGTACAAGGTGCTGCGCAGAACCTTGAGTGACATTTCAGTTAACGGCAAACAATGCGTTTTGTTTTCTCTGCTTTCTCTGTTTTCGCTTGTTTTTTTTTTTTTTTTTTTTTTTGGCTTTTTTTGTTATGCCACATCTTTCGATTTCAGTCAGCGACTTAAACATAAACAGCATGTCAACAGATCGTGCTGACGCTAATAAATCGTTCGCAACTAAATCGCACAGGTGGGCGTCTGTGTGCTCAGTCCAATGTGGCCAGGCAAACTCATACACACACACAAACACAGGCCGGGCACAGGCACGCAACATATGGCCATGCATGTCAAGTGAAAGGTTACAAATGCCTTGCATAGCTTAAGGCGCAGCGTTAAGTGCAGCAGCATGTCATTGAGCACAAATGCAACACTGTAGGCAATAACAAAGAAAATGAAATGAAATCCTCAGTTGCACATAGCCGAGTGTGGGCTCATGTTAGCTGCTGCAAAGAAAGGTGTTGGCTACTTACATTATGTGAGCGTGTGTAGGTATGATAGCTGGGGTCGGTGGCAACTCCTTTTGCGCGCACGCAACCAAATTGAAATTTAAAACGAAAAACCAATAAAAATGTAAGACGCCATGTCTGCCAAAAGGACATACGAGCATATGCAAGGCGTTGGCACCCTAAAGCGCGACACGGTATACGGCATGGCACGGCAATGCGAGCAATACAAATTACTACGACGACAGTTAGCAGCAAAGTGCTCAACCCTAGACAAACACACACACACACACACACATACAGTGGATAGTCTACGCTGAATTCAGCATCTACTTGGCATGCATATAAATGCAATGGCAGTCTACAAGAGAGCCTGCAGTGCCAGCCATGTGGCTATGCCTGGCGAATGTGGCCCAAGTCGATCCAAGTCAAGTCAAGCCAAGTCGAGGCTATAAAGAAAATCCCAAGGAACGTTGGCAAAATATAATTCAGCTCGTTTGAAGAATAATGGCCTGTGTCGCAGTTGGCTGTTGCCTGTTGGCATTATGGGAGTCGTGCGGGGCGTCTTGCATTAGGCAACGTGTAGCAACTGCCTTGGCCAACATAAAATGCTGCAGTCGTCTGTAAATTGTTGTTGTTGTTGTCGTTGTAGCTGTTGTTGGTGTTGATGATGAGTCTGTTGACAGCACGCGCTGTTGGCTTACATGCCAACCTTGTGCCCACGTCAGTCTTCCCAGCGTATTGCCTCTGCTGGCATGTTACGTCGACAATGACAGGCGATTTTCGTAGCAAGTCTGCTGTGCAAAATTATTTTTCTTAGCTGCATAGCATTGCCATGGCCATTGTGGCTATGGCTAGTGTAACGACAACCAATTTTAAACACTATTTGGTTAGGTAATCGCTAGAAATTTGTCGCTATTTAATTCGTGTAATATACAAAGCGCTGTGGCACCTTTAGCTACACATACGGAATATTTGTCGTCATTGAATGTGAATTTTCGTAGCTCATAATTCGGCTTCTATAAGAGTTTTATGAAATTGTATTAAGCTGCCATCTACAATTAAAAATGCTTTTCTGCCGCAACATCACAAAGTTAATGAACTTATTAGTAAGACAAGCTGCGGGAGTATAGGACGATAATTTTTTTATCTATGTAGCATCGCAAGACTTCTACGAAGTTAGCATTATTTTGCTATTCTCTATTCAATTTTGCCTGCTACAGTGACTAATATTTACTTTAAGCTAATTAAAACAATTCGCTTGTTTCAATCAACGCTTGAAGATCTTTTTGTAACCACCCTTAAGGACAGGACTTCTGCCTAGCTTATTTAAAAATTCCCAACAATATTCTCGTATATTCTTAATGAACGAAGACAACTTTCAAACTGCGTAACGTCGTCCAAAAAATTGTTTTGATTTAATTAATTCATATTCGACATAATACACTTAGCAAATTGCTTTGTTAGAAGCACTTTTATTTATTGACCGTCAAAGTGGCACAAGAAACGGCAACAATTGTCTGTTGCAGAGGCAACAATTACTCGCAAATTAATTACTTCATTGCTCAGCCGCTTAATAGACAATCCTGAGTGTGAGCGCGCCTGGTGTCTGGACAACAAAGCCAACTAAGGCGAAACAAATCCTGTAGGAAGCATAAAATTAAGACTGAAATACAACAGCGGCAGGCAGCCACAGCGGCAAAGGCAGCTTCAACGGCCAAAGCATTAAAAATAATTAAAAAGGCGACTGACTTCGCTACGTCTGCAGGCAAGGACGCTGAATGTGTTTGTGATTGGACGAGGGGGGCGCGGCGAGTAGCGGCCTTGCAGGCAACTGCGAAATGAGGGACGGTACATTTTTATGAGACAGCCGACATTTAAAGCCACACGGCAACTGCAGACATGCAAGTGTGCCATATTAAAACGTCAACTAAGGGGGTAAAATGCTTAAGACGTAAAAAAAAGAAGAAGAAAAAAGAAATGGAGGCGAGAACAGTGCACGGGAATTTAACGAGCAAACGTTTGGCATCCTCCTTTGACGTTTTGCAATGTTTACGATGCCGAGTCGAAATGGAATGAAATGAAGCTGCCAAGTTTTACAATGTCATAAATAAACATTTACGCATTGCGTCGCATGGCGCGCTAACTGCTGGGCAATGTGTCTGGCGATCTAAGCGCTTCGTGCGCCAGTGACTATGCAACCATTTTTGCAAGTGTTCTAATAGCATTGCATGCCCATAGTCCTAACCCCCCCAACACACACACACACACACACACCGTGCACTGTCGACACGCGGCCACATCGTAAAATCCTTAAAATGCTCGCCGCCGTCTTGGTTTTAAGCACAACTGGCTCAGTCCTGTCTAGCAGACAGGTGCAAGGCTAAGCGCGGCTGCGTTAGGTTTTTTTTCGCAAACGTCTGCACGTCTGCCAAAATTTGCCGACTGTTGCTTCAATTATTCAGCATTTTGCTGTTCTCGTATTTTGTGTAAACTTCTTCTTCCACTTTGTGTTCGCTCTGTGCGAGGCACAGTTCGGGCTGCATTATAATTTATGCCCACATCTGACATTTTATGTGCCGCAATTTCATGCAAGTCAAGTCTGCACTAAGCCAAAACGGGCCAAAGGCAAACCGCATCGAAAGCAAACGTAACGAATTGGACGCCCCATAAATGTCCGCGCACATTTGTTGCGCTCGCAAATTTTCAATTTAATGTCAAATTCGTTTTTTTTTTGTATATTTTTTTTACTTTCTTTTTTCCTTCTTTAACTTCATTGCATTATAGCTTCAAATCAGCGACATCGATCTGCCAACCTTTGTCTAACCACATTCTGCGCATGTTTTAGTATATTCGCATTTAGCGTAAATCCTTTGGGTGCATGTCATTATAGCAAAAAATGCGACATAATCGGTTTTCTTGCTATTTTGCATATGCATGCAAACGACATTATATGGAAGGTGTAGGGGAGGAGCTGTCAAGTTGAAAACTTCGCGGTGAAATGGTAACCAATAACACGATGGGTTTACTGGCTTGCGAAATTCAATGTTGTCATAATATAAGAACATCCAGAAACGACGTCAAGCCTGGCTGGACTTACTCAGCATTGGGTCCAAAAATCCGCAGCATTCTATTGCAGACTATATAAATGTCATTAGATGAAGAACTCTACAAGCACATAGAACATGGTATGAAAAATAAGAAATCGGGTTGAATGTTGTGTATCAAAGTCTTCTGTCCACAAACTTAATATCCAGGCACATTAAAATACCAGATATACACATGCAATACTTGGCAAACATATGCAAGTACATTCATGAATAAAAGTTCGATTTGCCAACGTTTAGTGTGCGACGAGTGACAATGTCCAAGTTGGAAACGTTGGGAAAACTGATTTGCAGTGTAATGCGCATTTAATAATTCATAAAAACTGAAAACATGAATTGAATTTTTGATATTGTTGGCAACACTGGGCAACGTTGGCATTTCTATGATGCCATGAAGAATGCTTGGCTTATTGGCTGACTACGTTGGCTCATTGCTTATGCTCGAACACGAAACAAATTCAAATTACAAATTATGGTTCATTTGGCGCTTTACGACATTGACGCCGTCGCATTTGTTGTTGTCAACGTAGTTGTCGTTTGTTGTTGTTGTTGTTGCTGTTGTTGCTGCATAAAACTATGATCCCATTGACCCCAAATGTATGTTACAGTCCGTTGGACCAACGAGGGTGTGTGAGTGTGTGTGTGTATGTGTGGGCAAGTTGTCTCTGTGACTTCCTTCAATAAACGTTAATCCTCAACATCTTTAGCTTATTCGTTATACTATACAGTCAGCCATTGCAGCCGTCGTAGCCATTCCAGCCCTCATAGACCTCCCAGCCAACTCGGGCACACTTTAGTGTTGGTCCATTTTGCGCGGTGTCAACTATTTAGTTTCCGGTTTTAACTTCAGCCATAAACTTGGCATTATGTGCGCTTTTATTGCATACTTCGAGGCAGCGTTGCGTTGGCATGACATTCGCCGCGGCGAGTGTCGCATTTACAACGCCCGGCATGCTTCATTGTTTCTTAATAATCCCATGAAATGACAGAGCAAGAAAAAATACGAGCATTTTTACTGGACCACGCTCATTGCAGACACTTCTTTCAGCACTTCTTACTGCCGTGGGGTCCTCGCGCACACTGCTCTACTACAGTGTCGGTCGCAGCTCATTAAAAATGTTTATTTGCACTACCGGACTTTGGATGTGGGACGTTGGACTTTGGCATACCCGCTTCAAAGCTGGCAGCTTACGAAGCGCTAAGAAGCCAATGGCAATGACTGCGCGCGCGAGGGGGAAGTGGCGACCAGCAGCAGGCAACGCGTCTTTGCCATAAATGCGCTTAATTGGCTATTTTCGCGTACGCGTGCTAAAAAATCGACTTTACACAGACTGTGAGGTTGACTTACAGCATCAAAGCGCAAAAGAGCTTAAACAAGACAAGAATTTGTTAAAAAAAAAATCAAAAGGGAAATTACCATGTCAGCAGATTTGCACATTTGCACAAGTTGTTTGCATAGCATTTCATTTATGTGTGCTTATTAAAAAAAAAAAAAAAAGCGGCACCACAAAGCTTGAGTGTGTAATGAGAGAACTGAATAGCAAAGGTATAACAAGTTGCTTTAATTGATTCTTAATTCAGTTTAGCGAGATTTTTATCTCCCAGAGCGTGCTTATCTCATTTTCCCAAAGTATTTCTATTCCTATGCTTATACAATTTTAGATGGTTAATAGATCACTTCAAGTTGCTGGGATTTGAAAACCCACAGTATATTACATTTCGATTCAAAAACGAGTAGCAGAAGCAAAAAATCTTCTAAGGTTTCCCAGCACTCAAGAATATTTTGAGATTTTTGTGTGTGTGGATTTAAAAACATTAACCCGAAAATCAAATTATTTTAAAATTTAGTCAGCTTGTTTAAACACATCAGTTACATCAGATTATTTAAAAATCATACTTATTAAATTTGAAGTTGATAACGCGTCTCGTAAACATGTATAATTTACCTAATCAGGATCTGGCATTCTTCTACAAAGATTTACTTGATTCCGAGATTGAATCGACGGAGCTTCTTGGCTGTGATATGCATTTGACTGAATGCAATTCAGAATTCAAGCTAAAGACCATCGTGCGTTCAATGCACTACGATAACGGGATCAATGGCGCTGCATGTGTCTTACTCTTTACAATACCCAAATATTACCCTGCACAGACGCCAACCATTGAAATATTGAAAATGTACAACTGCCCAGCAGGCTACCATGAGCAGATGTGTGAGCAGTTTCAGCTAATTTTCGCATATAATGTTGGCGGACAGCTGATAATGCCGATAACCACACGGGCTCTAGCAATGCTTAACGATCTGGAATTACCGTATGAGATGCGTAGTTATAATTTGGTTCATATGTAAATTTGCATTTGTTGTTAATCTGAATATATTAAAATGTGGGCAATCAAGATTTCAAATTAGTAAAATTTCTTGTAGAAGTTCACTTAGACAGTTTAATCAGCGCTTTGCCCTGCAAAAATGAAATGTCCCATTAGCAGCTGCATGTCACTTAATATAATATAACTTCAGGAACACGTCATGCACTTAATTTATGTTATTACAGCATAAGAACTATAAATTAACTACGCCATATTGCCAACGTTTGCACACATATGTATGTATGTGTTGTATATTGTATATGCACTTCATACTGTTTATATTCATGTTTTTTTTTTTATATTTATTTGGTACTCATCTTGGGAAACACAAAAATGCAGCGAATGCTACATGTACATAAAAAAAAATAGAAACATATTTATATAAAACCAAAGGCAGACATTATGTCCTGGGGCGGGGATGTGTATTCGCGTAGTCTTGTAGTCGTATTTCTTGCTCAATGCCTGATGAAGTCGTGCACATAAAATGTGGCAAATCGCATTTTATTGAGTTATGTTTATTTCTTGGCACTCTAAGTTATTACTTACTGCCATTAATTCACAATACCAACAACGACGTGCACGTGATCGTTAAAAACATGTGCAGTGGCTCACGCTTAACAGTGTGTTAGGGAAATAATGAGCCAGGAGCATAGTAAAACATATTCAGCGTCAATCAGTAGTTAAACAAGATTGCATCTACTGAGAATCAGAAATGTTAGTTCAAACATGGACACAGGGAAATTTCGAGCCAAGCTGCTAAGCGAGTTTTTGTATGTTTAACAAATATATACGTGGGCAGCTTTAGTAAATTTATAGAGCATGGCACAATAAGTGCAATAATAATCTGCCTGCCAGTGCTCATACTATAAGAGCTCTTTTTCTTTCTCTCTAGCATAGTGTAGAACATTCAGAAAGTATAGAGTTTCTTAATAGACTGCAGGCCATGTTTTGCTTTGACTGAGGCCAATTAATTATGCACAGATAATATGAAGCATTAAATTCTCATTCATTATAATTTGCAAACAAAAAATGAAGTGTGCTTACCTTCATGTATTTATGTGACAGGCATTGATTTTTACATTTATGCAAGCAAAACTCATTCAGACGCGAACAAATCTCATAAGACTTATACACCGTTAAGGATACGGCTTAACACCTACTTGCCAGCCTTATTTACAAAACTTGTAACAAATAACTGCTTAACGCGGCAGTAACAGCAGCCAAACCGACAGCAATAATAACAACACAACAGGCTTACATTGAGAAGCGAATAAAAAAGAAGAAAAAGAAATAAGAAAAAAAAGAAAGCAAAAGAATTTCATAAAGCCGAAAATGAGCTCATTTACATGCAACCCAAATGAAAATTCAAAATAATACGCAAACATATTTTGCTTACGTAATAAAAATGTTTTCCCAATGGTGGTGTGAATCACTAAACTTGTGAATTTTGTACGAGTATTTTTGGTTTTTTTTTCTTTTTTCTTAGCTTTTCTTCGTTTTTCTTTCATTTCATTTTTATTTTTTTTCATTTGTATTTTTGGCATATAATTTACAAAATGCCAAAAAGTATACTAAGGCAAACTGGAACTCGAAATCGACTCAACTCCACGCACAAATGCACAAAGTAAAAACTTATCGTTAGATACAAATCGGCAAAAGGCGAAAGCAAAAGCAAAGACGAAGGCGTTGGAAAATTGTTGTTACTTTGCAGAGATTTCACTTTGCCACAAAAATGAAGACAATTACACTGGGGATGGTGGCTGGGATAACATCATAAACCCACCACCGATGCGACGGAATTCGCATTCAGTAAAGTTTGCGCCTTCTTAGCTTCTTAGCAAACTAATAACAATTGCGAATTTCACGTATATTTGCGGTGTAAGAAATGAGCCGAAAGGAAATAAAAGGTATGGAAATGAGCTGCCAAAGGACCTAAATACACACATACACACTCACACATACACACCACAAAACAGAAGCAGGAGCATGCTACGCAGTTAGGCAGAAATGAAAATCGAATTTTTTCTTGATTTGATTAGGTAGAGTTTTGTCTTGTCGCGTGTTAGGCGTCAAATTCCCAGAGCAACGTGTTAATAAGTCTTGGCACACGTCGTCATCGTCGTCGTCATCGACGTCGTCTTCGTCTACGTTGATAATTTGGTATAACGGTACATGTCGCAAATACAAATATGCAAATTCTCAAGATTGTATACTGAGACATCATGCAACATCTGACGATTAGCCACTTAAAACAAAACCAAAAATGAGAAAAAAAAACCTGAGCCATGTGTTGTATGTGACGTTCATGTAGGCGTCTTTTATGCTGCCAACAACTTCAAAGAACTTCTCTGAAAACCCGGTAAACGTTAGTATAATGTTTTTAACTTCCTTCTGTGTTTAAAGTACTTGCAGTTTTATTTAATTAAAAACTTTCCAAAGCGCTGGCAATTTTCTTTGTAAAGCTGACAGAGTCGCTGAAAACATGCCTCACCAAATGTTAATATTGAAATAAACTGAAAACTGAGAGAATGGCATAAAAGGCTTAGATATAAGAAGTTGTCGCATTTAAAACTAGGGAAATGGTTATAAAATAATTAATTATTGGTACCGTTACTGTAGTCTATCTTATAATTTTAGTTTTGGAAAGTTTAATATTTTTATTGAAAAAAGCTGACACAAGTTAAGCTTAGCATTATTTACATTATAAAATGTTTAGCTAATAAATACTTTCGAAGTTTCTGTGCAATCGTTCATATTTGAGAAATTTCTTTGATTTTACGCACTGTCGCTTTCAAATGAAATTCTTGTGTCTTATATTTGGTTATCATGTTAAGTTTGACCTTTGCATTTTGTGGCAGTGGAGTATCCCACTGTGTTAGCATTAATGATTTTGGGATTTGCTGTGCTTCATGTGTATGTCTAATTTAGTAATACGCAAAAAGAAAAGAATATTGCTTTTATTTATTTATTTAAATTGTAAAAAGTCATTGAAAGTTAATATTACAAGAATTTAACAATTTTAACAGCTACAAGCAATTCCAAGATTTTCCAACATGTCTTTTCTTCCATTCTTATATTACAAAGCTACTAAAACAAGAGATAAATTAGTAGGCACAGTATTTTGTTAGCCATGCTGCCTAGGCAAATAATTGGCAAATATCTTATGCACGTTGATCTGAAATACTTGTGGTCATGAACACAATCTATGCATAGTATACGATGCGAGCACTTAGTTATTTTTTCACGTACGCGTCGGCAACTGCGAATGAGCGCACTGCATGTCCGCTTAACGATTATTACATTTTCGAACTAAGCAAGCAGGCAACATTTAGATTCGACATATTGACAAGTAAATAACATCAGAGCATACGTTCAATGTACGACCGAAAGAGGCCATAGATTTTTATGTGCGCCAGAGCAGCTTAACATGTACACAACAACGACAACAAGTCTCTGGCGTGCCACCCACCCACCTCCAAGCAACCCCACCTTGCACATCTCGCATGCGAGTCTACATACGCACATACACATGTACAAGAGTATGTTAAATGTCAGACATCGCACGCTGGCAAATGTTAAGTGCCACATGTGACCGACATGCTGGCCAACGACCACCAAGTTGGCGAATTCATTGGCATTTTGTTGTAGCGTTCAGCTATTGCCAACAACTAAGGCACGAGCGTCATTTCATGCGATTTGATGAACTATCAGCAAATTGTGTAGCATACTTTTGGGAGTTACTAAGTCCAACTGACGTAGGCACGCGGCTGCTGCTACGCTACTTCATGGACCCTATATGCTACGCAATTATGTGTACAAACATGTTTACTTTGAAACGTACTGAGGCACTACGTGACTTTGACAACTACAACGACCTGTATACGGTGCTTAAGTGGCGCACGAGAATATGCAATGCCTGACAATATTTAAGTCAGCAAGGATCTGCCGCAAAAGCGCATTAATTATTTGCGCTTTAAATTAGTACAAAGAAATGTAAGCATGTAACGCTTTGGGCTTCTTGACTGACACCCTGCGCAAGATTTCTTTGCTATTTTCTTTTTTTTTTAAGACACTTTTGTACAAATGCCAGCAATGTAGACACACCGGAAAACATTATCATGTCTTGCCTGTCGATATTCTTCGCTTCGGGAACTCACATTAACTTATCTTTTATGCACGTGCTGCTTAAGTTCATGCCAAAGTAGCTTTCGTATGCCTTGCCAGTCCGCGGCATTCCTTGCACAAAATCAAAAGGACATTACTTTTGGCCTTTAGCAAGCGTTACAGTCAAAACTGGCACACCCTTTCCCCCCTCCGCCCCTCCGTAGCATATATACAGCCGCTCAATGTACGTTTCCTTCCTGCTGCTGCGGCTGCTTTGCGCAAATGAAACTCTACCGAAATTTGTTAAATTATCTGCATCGAAAATCGTGTTGGCTGCTGTCAACCCTGGCTGCGCATGTTGTTGCGCTTTCTGTTTATCCCTTAAGCATATCCTTGCCGGCTGTGCATCTTCTGCAAGACACTTGCATTGACACTTGCACCGTTGCTTGTTTCGTTTCATTGCGGATGTCTCTGGGTAATTTAGATAGTTGTGTTGCCCTTAAAACTATCAATGTGTCCTTTTTCCTCCTTTTTACAGTTTTCCTTTGGCAATCACATGCGATTATCGCAAAACATTTAAGTGAAATATACATGTAAGCAAAGTTGGCAAGTTTTTTTGTGTAAGTTCATCCAACTCCACATCCATTAAAATCTTTAAAAACAAATTACCCAGACATTCTCAACATTTTCATTGCCAATATTTAATTCAGCACATGTGACAAAAACGTCTTTACAGAACCTACAAATAATTTCAAAAGTTGAACAGTCCCCTAACTTGTATCAGTCGTCTTCACAACCCGTCATTATTCCTGAAAATTAATGGACGATGTCAGCGCATTTAACATCACCTGAGTTCGCGTTATGACCGGCATCATCATCTGCAGTCCCTCATGTTCCTCCAGCGTGCGATTGACTTCATGTAATAACTTCTGTTCGAAGCCATCCGGGAAGTTCTTCTTTTCGATAATGTCCACAGCGGGTCTACACTTTGGATAATCGGGCGGGCATGTGAAGAGCAAGGTGCAGCTCGTGCCCTCATGTTCGTTATCGTAGTTCTTAGTGCAGAGCAGCACTCGCACCTTGAGTTTGGGCTGGCGTTCGAGTACTTCCGAATTGGTGCCCAGATAGTGGAGTGTGCGTATCTCAGTCTCTTGTAGTTGTTGGTATTTGGAAAACATTTTCTTTTTTTTTGTATATGCAATATTTATATGTATAATACTTAATTTAGAAAATAAATTTTAGTAATTTACAGTGTAAATAATTGAATGACTTTGTTAGCGTAGCTATTGTAATGATTTGCTACAAAAGCTAGCAGAAAAACGAAACTTTTTGAGGTGACTAAGTTATACAGAGTGTGCTATTGGTGCAAGTGAGTTTGTGATGTAGAGAAGTTAGAAGAAAAGATATAAGACTGAGTAAAATGTAGAAGCCTCATCGCATATGACTTTTAATCAGTTCTAGCAAAGCCATATACCTCAAGATCATTCATTAAATCCCTCTTGCATTTGAGACTCCAACCATCTATTCAAGAGCCTAGCAAATGTTAACCGAAGAAATTTTAAACATATAATAATTTTTTGCGAAATCACTAGAGCAGCTCTAGAACCAAAAAAAAAAGATCATTGGTTCAGGTTACTTTATAAAGATATGTAAATGGAAGAGTAAGGCATTGAATTATCTTAAAACCCAGTAACGTCTTTAAAACATATGTACATGTTTATTTTTTTGAGTAGCTTACCCATTGCATATGCAGGCAGTCGCACAGCAAATGACTTGCAGTTATGCCTTTCAAACAGCAGCGAACATGTTGGCTAGGCACCGCTGCACCAATCGAACATGTGTGCTGTGCACGAAGTCATGCGATTTGTTACTCCTACAACCGATGACGCCGACGGACACGAAGCGAACTTCCGGTGGCGCTGTGATAGCGCAATGGTGGCTGCGCAGAGCAGCACACAACCACCAGCAGTTGGCAGTTAGCAGTTGGCACCTACATGCGAACATTTAACAACAACAGCAGCAGCAACAACAATTGTAACTGTGTACGAGTACATGGGCAACGCCCCGGAACGTGACTTAAGTACACGGAAGGCGTGCACTTTGCCATGCTGGCACGACACGAGCTGAAATGAAATAAAGCATGCCCGAGTTATATAACTCAGTCAGTTCTGCGGCAACACTCGCAGGCCGTCGTCGTCATCGTCGTTGTCCTGCGCGACTGCAGCGATTTATACGTCGCACTGAATGTTGCATGCAACTGCAATGCCGGCAAAAATTCCTTTACTTTTCTAGCTTCTTCTTTATTTTATTTTATTTTATTTTACTTTACTTTGAAAAAAAGTTTACGAAAACAATGACCCTGCCGCCTGTTTTACGCAACTCGTCGCCAGCATATGGCGCAAAAGAACATATCGACAAACAAAAAGGAAAACAAATGGAGGATGGGGGGTTGGGTAACAGAAAAATGAATCTTTTGATTTATCAAACTTTTTTATTAGTTCGTTTGCCTTTTGCTCCGTTGAGTAGTTTTCAATAAGTTCTTCTTATGCGATTTTTCAAGTGTTAACTGCGTTGATTGGCTGTGAAGTGTGCACGAACAGCACTCGAGGCAGCCGCCCTGCCTTTGTCTCAGTCTGTCAGCGGCGCACACGAGTTCTCAAGTGCATTCGGTTCGGTTTGTCATAATTTTCTTGTCAAACCTGCATGCGCTCAGTTTTGCCTGGCAAAAGTTTTCCACTTAAGTTTGCGAAATCTCGCAGACAGGTTTATGCTAATGAGGCAAGTTTCTTTTCGATTTTTGTTTACCTACACTAATTGAAAGTTTCACGGCAACTGCAAAGGCAATAACATCAGCGAACAACCTTTTGTGGCACTGTGCTTTAGTTTGCATACTGTTTAGGTTCTATGTTTACGTGTAAAGCAACTCACAAGTATCAACAGCAATGCCTAAACTAACAAGGAAATCAAACCGTATTACCTTTATATGGTTTCAGTTTTGTGTGTTTTCAAATTATTATTTGTGAGGGCAGTATAGTTTATAAAACACCTCTTTAGTTGAAGTTGGGTAGCAATCCCTTTGCCTTTGTTTGCTGCTTTTGCTTTGGCATTTAATTTGACTTAACAATGTTCATCAAGCATGACCAAAGTGTAGAAATACTTTACATATATTTGAATAATTTCCTCTTGTCACTTTAGCATTGCGCTTAGAGAATTTCGTGGGAATCGAATTTCCATTGTTTGTAATTTCCATTCTTCTGTTAAGAAATGTCATGCAAAATTTTCCGTAGAATCAGCTTCGTCAACTAACAATTAAATAAATAATAATTTTGAGCTAAGGCTAATTTTTCAATTTCCTACATAAGTTATTTCATAAATCAAGTCCGAATAGATTTTACTTATGTTAGACAATTCAATAGACTTCTCCTATAATGTACATTCCAACTCACTCTCACATGCTGAGAGCGCTATAAAAGAGAGTAAACCCATGAAAATCAAAACTTACATAAATGATGTAAACATCAGCGGCCAAGTTTACCTATGCGATATGCCTTATCACGGCATGTTCGACGACAATCAAAATATTATTTTCATAGAAATTTAGATAAGATATTGATGATGAAGTTGAAATGCCAAACTTATAAAAGGCAATGGAACATCATCTGCTGCCTGAAAGTCACAAAATGAAATTTATTTGGCTATTCACATTCGTTATGCTTTTATGGACGCTCTGCAGCCTGTGTGAAGCCAAGAAGCAGAAGAAACGCAAGGATAAGAATCCGCCGGTAACCAGAGCACCCTTGGAGCAGCTACACAAGGCTGTGCCTTGCAGAAACTCCAAGTGCAAGTTGCCGGATTGTCGCTGCAGTGGCGCACCGCTGCCAAAGCCCAGGTTCAAGGGCAAGGAGAAAAAAATTCCACAATTTGTGACAATCACCTTCGATGATGCGGTGAATGCTGCCAACTATGTGCAATATGTGAATCTCTTTGAGAATATGACTAATCCGGATAATTGCACAGCTGCTGCCACATTCTTTGTCACGCATGACTATACGGACTATGTGAAACTGAATGCGCTCTACAATGCAGGACACGAGATTGCCTTGCACTCGGTGACTCACGGCGAGGGCACGGAGTACTGGCGTAGAGCAGACGTTGACTTAATTGAACGCGAATTCGAGGCACAACTGACAATAGTCGAAAAATTTGGCAAAGTGAATCCAAAGGATGTGCATGGCATGCGTTTACCCTTTTTGCAGGTATCGGGCAATAATTCCTTTGTAGCAGCCAAGCGCGTTGGCCTGCTTTATGATAGCTCCATGCCCACGCAGTTGTACATGAATCCCGCCATGTGGCCCTATACATTGGATTATCTCTCCGTGCAAGATTGTCAGATCGAGCCATGCCCGACTGCTGCCATACCGGGTGTCTGGGTGGCACCCATGGTCACATGGTCGGACTTGGAGGGTTTCAGCTGCTCGATGATCGATGCTTGTGTCTATCCGCCAGCGGATGAAGTGGATGCGCTCTACAACTGGATGCTGAAAAACTTCATGCGGCACTACAAAGGCAATCGTGCGCCGTTCGGCATGTATTTGCATGCGGCTTGGTTTGCACGTGGTGACCATCACTTTGCAGCATTCAAAAAGTAATTAGCAGTTAACAGAAATAATCTTGGCTCATATAAATATATCAACTTTTTTATTTCCACAGGTTCATGCAGTATTTGAATACACTGCCCGATGTCTATTTAACATCAATCTCGCGCATGCTGCAGTATGTGCAGCAGCCGGTACTTGGCAAGCCTTTCAATGACTGCCCCAAGAAGCCGACCACAAGCTGCCAACCCTTGAGCTGTAATGTCATAAAGATGAGCACCGGCGAGACACGCTACATGAGCGTTTGTGACAAGTGTCCCGATGTTTACCCATGGTTGGATAATCCCTTGGGCAAGAACACGAAGTCCCATGAAAAGTATAAAATTTTACAAAAGTTTGCAATGCGAAATAAGCGCAATAATGGCATTTAAGATGCTAAATACATTTTGATGCTACATGAAGCCGATCTAAACGCAGAACTACGCATGTGCATAAAAATATTTAATAAAGGGTAATTGGCTTCAAGTTAATTATATCTGTATTCTTTATATATGAGGAAATTTTGGGTTAAAAACTTGCTCAGTCAAAAACGTCGGTTGGTTATCAAAAACATTAAATACACACAATTAAATATTCATGCATACATGAAGCATATCATTTTTTGTACATACATATATAGAGAAATAAAAATAAAGAGAAAAAATGTGCTCATACAATCCTTTGTAGGCAAGTATTCACTCCAGCTTTGCTTATTGAATTGTAAATTGTGACTGAGCACTCACCACTTCTTGCTGTTGATCAAGTTAACCGCATAAGTGTGCAAAATAATGGCATCGTACATATCAGCATTTGCAATGCCAAACTAACCATACAAGATCGTCTAAGTACACGCAGCCATTCACACAAAAGCGCAAGGACCCTTCTAGGAGAGTCAATGCGAGCTTACGAGCTTCGCAAACGATGCGTACACACAAATGTCAGAGACCTGCGAATACTCAACACAACTAACTCAATATGCACTTTGTCATTTCGTTTGCTTATTTTCAATATTTGCGAAATGCAGAAACGTGCAGCTACACTTCGTTGCTGCTTCTTATGCTTTTGCTGTGTTTAATTTAGTTGCATACCTAGTCGTCACACGTAGTTGCCGTCAACGTAGAACGCAAAGCAAACCCAGTGGCAGACTCAGGACCCATGCACATACTCATACCCTTAGCCATGAACTGAACCTTAGCTCAAATATAGATACGAAGGCAGCATAAGCCAACCACGCCCACTGGCTGACACGCTGGCACAACTTGAACGTGACTTTTGGCACAACTCGGCGCTGTGTTGCCTACGTTTTTCTGTATATATTGTATATACATATATATAATTTTTTTTTTTCGTAAGTATTCGCTATTCTGGCTTGTGTTCTTCTTTTTCTAGTTGCTGTTTTCTGCAGCGGCTTTCATTTTGTTTTCCACTACTGCTGCTGTTGCTGCTGCTACGCGCACAGCTCAACATGACATTTCTTTCAATTTTTAACGCTTTTTCTATGCGTTGACGTTGACAGAGCGAACGAGCGTATGCTCATGCATAAGAATCGAATTTGTTTTAAAGTGCGTACTACGCAGTATAAAGGAAAAAGTTCAACTCACAGCTATTTTTAGTTTTAGCATTTTACTCTATTATATACTTATTTTTATATATATATTTTTTTTTTGTATTTTTTTATTACTATTTTGTTTAATTTTTGTTGTTATTTTTCGTGCTTTATTTAAACTAATGTTTCGCGTTTTGTTTCAAGCATTTGCTTAAAAAGTTTAGCGCACAAAAGTATGCAATACTATTAGTGCTAATATGAGGCACGGGCCAGCGTCGCCTGATCTACGCTATCCCCCGGGGTGCAAACGAACTTACACTCGCAGTCAGAGTCACAGTAAGAGTCACCGTCGCATTTAAAGCAAAGTTTCGCATTACTGTGGCTTGTTTGTTGCAGTCAAAGTTGCCGCCAACTGCCACTGCCAGCTTTATATCCTGCCACCCCAATGACAAAAAAGTCACAGATGGCGTGCATTTTTTTTTTTATTTCTTACTTGTTTTTGTTGCTTTTTTTACTTTTAGTGCAGCACCCGCATACATATGCGCTAAATAACTTAATACGCACGCACACACAGCAACAAGAACAACAATAACAAGTACAACAACAAGAGTCACTTCTATGCTGTCTTTTTTTCTTTTTATTTATTTATTTTATTTATTTCGTGTTTCTTTTTTCCCTTTGTTTCTTTTTGTAAGATTGGCTTAATAATACAACGAAATAGTTGGCAAGTGACACTTTATTTGTTGCTTTAAGTTCGTTCTTTATTCTTTGCCTCTTCTTTGCAGTTGACTTTTCACCCCTCGTCGTCAAACATGTCTGCGCACTCTGCAGCAGCAGCAGAACTCCGTAATCTGTTCGACTAAGAACTTCAACACGTAGTGTCCCGGTACGTGTGCTTTGGCTGGTTGGTTGATTGTTTAACTATGATCATTGATTTATCTGAATTTCTCTTAGCATGTACTCAGCCAGTGCGCTTCTCATGTAGTCTAGTGTTGTTTCAAGCAATCAAAAGCAATGTTAACTGGTGCGTGAAAACTAAAAACAAAAAAAAAAAAAAAAAACAGACTGCAAGCGAAGGTCGAAAGAAACACCAATTATAAAAGCAACGAGCTTACAGCCAAAATATATTATTTATTTACAGTGAAAAGTATAGCTAAAGAATGCGCTTCCAGGCTCACAACTGCTATTAATAAACTAAAAACAAAAGGCACCCACCCACAAGAGACTTCATTGTATATGCTTTAGACCACAAAATGCCATATTAGACAGATTAGACACTGATTTGTCAATAACAGCAGACACAAAAAATTTAAGCAAGGGAACTTTTCTCCCTTGACAACAGTGGCAGAAGTTATGAAGCCATCAGCAGTTGAATAGTCATCAGAAGTTAGCAGTCAGTCGTGTTTTTATGCTTGTTCTTCAGATAACCAATGCAAAGGTTGTTACATGAAACAGTATACCGCAGAGATCGGTCTGTCACAATAATAAACATGAACACATACTTAAAATGAATTACTTAGCAATTTAAATAATGATAGAGCCCCGGATTTAGCTTAATTATTCACATACTATGTTATTCAAATATTAATAAACCCCACACAATGAACATCATAAAAAGTTCAACTACAACCTATAACTCCCACCAGATTCTATACTAAGATGGCGAAATTATGTTTAAATATTATTTACTGCTTGTGCCTAAAACAACTTAAAATTTTCGGCAAACCCAGACCCTATAATTTTGCCATAACAGCACAATATAGCTAAATCAAACAAGGACATGCTGCATTAAGTCTGTATATTGCAAATGCTGAAAAATAATGGCCAAATGATTGCTAGCAGACAAGAAGTCAACAGCAAAACCAACAAGAACAACAACAACAAGAATCATCGACATGTCTATCACACATTAGGCCAACATCATTTTCGACCAAACTCATGCCCAAAAAGCAGCTAACTAATGCCGTCATTAGTTTAGACGCTGCTGCCCCGACGAATGCAAAATGGACTTTAAATATAGCAACATATCATCATCATCTTCATCATCACCATCATCGTCATCATCAACAGCATCAAAGTCATCAGCAATACAGAGAACAGCAGCCAACATCACCGTCACCGTCACCGTCACCGTCATCAACAAAGCAAACAAACCACGACCCGAGTAACGTTCGTTCGTTTTTAGCTGCCTTTTAGCTGTTGTAGGGTAGCAGCTGTAAGTTACTTACACTTTTGTTAACTGCCTTTGCACATACAATGGCAGGGACACATCACGGCCGTGCGATCTGCACTGGCTACTGGGCTATTGCCGTGTGTTGTCGGCTGGTCTGCGACACACCTTTGCACCAAACCAAACGTATTTGGCTTGTCGCTTGTCCATACCTATTAATACATGCCATAAAATATGGCAACACTCAACGTGTTTGCCAGCAAATGCATGACACACAAACACACGCACACTTCCCACCCACTGCCGCAATGTACTGTCTGCGCCTAACTGTCAAAGGCGTTCTCGCTAACTAACTTGACTCGTGCGCCTTTTACGCCATTGTTGCCCATGTTGGCCACTTCCTGCACTAGGCAACGCTATGCACACCATAGATTCGTTCTGTATTTTTGCCTGTTGTCGTGGCTGAGTAACGTCTGCCATGCGCCTCTAGTTTGTATGAGTTAATTAAGAGCCTCACGGCCAAAAACATAATTTAAAGTCATTTATCAGTTGACAAAATGACAGCAACGCGCTTCAAACTCAAATGCCACGGCTTTACTGCTGTATGTGTGGCTTTTGTGTGCAAAGTTGTAGGCTATGGCACTTCAGGTGGTTTGGGCAAATGCCGCTGGTATTATCGTTTAGTTTGACTGTTGCTTGCATTGTTTCGCTTTAGCAATTTCGTTGAATCTAAACTCACTAGTTTAAAGCTGCAGAGTGCCGATTTTATGTTGAAAATTACGCTACAATTGGCAAGAAACTTATGGAAATCTAAGAGTATATAACAGAACTTCATAAAATAGGCAAAACAATTTAAATTCCTGCCTAATTTAAATAATTAATTTTCCCATTAAACCTAATATAAAACTAGAAAGGCAGGGCTATAGTCGGGCGTAACCGACTATAGAAAACCCTGTACCCTGTTTTGTAAAAGCCATTTTTCGGCCGAAAGTTTTTCTCAGTAAATGTTGTTTCTTGGCCGATCGTTCCTATGGCAGCTATATGATATAGTGAACCGATATACATAATTTTTAGATATGTGATTGGACATTAGGTAAAACAATTAAATCCCAGATTTGGTAAACATATCATAAAAAATAAAGTGGTTTTTGTTACTAAATATGGCTTTTCAGCCGATCATTCCTATGGCAGCTATATGTTATAGGTTGAATATCGAAAAAAAAAATCCTATGGATTAGGAGAGTCTTCGTGCCAAATTTGGTGGTTGTAGGTCTTACCGTTTCTGAGATCCGTTTGTTCATACAGACAGACGGACAGACGGACATGGCTAGATCGACTCGCCTTTCGATGCTGATTAAGAATATATATACTTTGGGGGGTCTGCCACGCCTCCTTCTGCCTGTTACATACATTTGCACAACTTTAACATACCCTTTACCATTTTTGTGTACAGGGTATAAAAATCAAAACTATGCCGGTAAATTTTAAGCAAAATGTTTAACATACTTTTGTGTTGCTTATTTACGCAATGTAGCAGACAAATGCAGCCGCTTGCATATTAATATTTTCTATGAGAAAAATAAGTATAAATAAAAAAGATGGATAACAAATGCCAATTGCTGCCAAGTCTTTTAGCCATTTTAATATTTCGATTTGGCCAAAATTACTTGCCAATTTTTGTTGATTTCTGCGCTTGAATGCATGCAGCTGCAAGACAAACCCAAAAACTTGCAAACTTAGTATAAGCAGCAGTATTGCACTAAGGACTACAATGCAGTAAACAACAACAAATACAACAAAACTATATGCAACAATGCCACAATTCACAAAACTATTTTCAATGGCTGATAAACCATAATGTTGAAAATGCTCATCTTGCGCTAAGCAAAACAACAAAATGAAACTTTTCTTTTATGAAAATTAATAAACAGCGCAGCGTCATTTACTTTGCTGGCTTAAGTTGAGTTTTCTTGTTGTTTTTCTTTTCGTGTTGTCTGTTGCTTATTGAAAAAATATAAAAATTTGTGCAAGTTGATTGCTAAAGGAAATGCACGTCCCCAAAGGGAATGGGGCACGCCAGACGAAAGGATTTCTTGATTTAAACGCATGCAGACGAGCCTTTTGTTTTGCTGGCAACTGCAAACGACTGCAAGTACTGGCAATTCACCTTACGTAGTCAAGGAAGCGGCTAAGAAAGTATAATAGCAGCACCCGCGCGCAGCATGCAGAAATTAGTAAAGAATATTTCTATAGCAGCAGCACCAGATAAGAAATTTTTTCTGCAGTTGCGAATTTTTTAGCAAGCGAAAAAGCGACTGAAGCCAAACACAACAAAAAGAAAAAAAAAATCAAAAAGAATTGTAAGAAAACATATAATAACGAATCTCTTGCATATTTTCATTTAGGCAAATTTCCACGTTTTTCATTTACTTATTTTCGCAGCAACATAAAAAAAGTATACTTATTGGCATTTCATTAAGCCAACTTGAGCACTTCAAGCATTTTTCTTGCTATTATTTGCTGCTGCTCTGTGTCATTGTTTTTTTTTTTTTTTTCTGTATGTTTATTATATTTGTTTATGATTTCTTCTTGTTGTTTATTTTTTTTTTTTTTGGCTTTTTTTTTATAAATAAATGAGCACTCATATTATTTACCTGCCTGTCGCTGTGTCCTCGCCTTCAACAGCTGCTGCCTACTTTTGTGCGTTGTGAGGCATTTTTTTGCATCAGCTGCCAAATGCCGCGCATCGCATTATTTTAATGTATTTTTATATACATTATTCGTACTTTTGTCATACGCGTACACTGTGTTCGTGCTTCATGCAAGTTATTTTTTCTGTTTTTTTTTTTATATTTCTTTTTCATTTCGGTTATTTTGTTCTACGTGTAAATTATTATGCGCAACCCCAACCTCTGTACAGCAGCAAGTCGTCAGCAACCCTCATTTAAAATTTGGCAAAAAGGTTTTCACCATTTAACCTCAGTTAAGCTTCATTCAATTCAGTTGCCGCCTCCCTTGCTCCTTTCGCCCCTCACTATGCCAACATCTTATTTTCTCTGTGGCATTTTGCAAAATTATGCCATTTAAAGTGACATTTTTATGTTTCAATTTTACAGTTGCGCATTTGTTTTTTTCTTTTTGTACTTTTTTTGTGGTGCACGTTTCTTCTGTGGTTGGTTTTTCTCTGCTGTACTTGTCTTTGAGTATGCTCAGTTTGACAATGGAATTGCCAGAATTATTACCTTAAATTGTTGACATTTATTAGTTGTTGGCTTTTGTTTCTTTGAAAAGTATGCACAGTGTATGAGTGTGTTCTTCTGTAAGTGCCTTTTCGTGCGGTACTGTAAACCAAGGGTTACATTGCCTTATGCCTTTTGTCTTAGTGGGTTAATTACAACTTGAACGCATTTTGGGTTAATGCAGGTAATGTGCGTTGTTAGTAAGTCAAGGATGTCATATTCATATTTAATACACATAATAACAGCTTTAGAAATGTTTAATGCCAGCTAGTGAGGTAGAAGCTAATGATGCATTCAAGGCCATTGCTGTGTTAAAGGCGCACCTTTTCATATGCTAAAAGAAGTCAGAGCGTCTTCAATATAACAAAACGAATATAAAAAGAACAAAGTCACTTAAAAAAAGGCATAATTGAAACTTCTATAAATAGCTGACGGTTTTTCCAGAAGTTCCCTTTCATAGGACAGGCTTACTATATCACAATTATAAATATAAAATTACACAACATTATACACCACATAGTCTAGAAGTACGCATTATAACTATATTGACACACATTCAATACATTGTGAAAGCTATGATTCTCAAACAATTGAAATGTGGTAAAATTGTTAGTGTTTGGGTTTTTTGATTCAATATTTTTTTTTTCCGGGTTTTCTACATTGCGATAACTAAGCGAGCTTGAGTGAAATCTGAAATACAAATTTTTCTCATACTTATAAAGAGAATCACTCAAATGCTTCCTAATTTTATAATCTCATAGTATGCATAATATCGGCTATGACGTTCTCAAATATACTTATAAAAGCCATGATGATGTTTCGAGAAAGGCAGCAAGTAATTGTAATCCGTAAGAGCTGCATTACTCTGCTTTAAAATTACATCAGTAATAAAAATAACTTAACTACACTTATTATAATTAAATATATGTAAATGTGACTGACTATTTGTAAACTAAAATTCACAGATTTGTATTTTCCAGCTATCACGTTTTACGCAATTCATTCAGAAAAAATAATGATTACGTGTCAGTAAATCTCGTGACCACTGGCACACGCAAAAACCACATCAAAACTGAATTGAGGTTCCGATAAGCAAGCCAAAATTAAATCATAAAATATTATTTATTTTTTATTTCTTATTTTACAATTTAACACCATGTGACCTTAAAAAAAGCCTTCACCACGTCAAATTACTGTAGGTTGCCTTAGTCATTCAACTTTGCATTTGAGTATAAAGTGTCGCATCTTGTAGGTGTCTGCTACTGACACCGAATTTAGGCAAAACCACTTCAGCCGAAGGCAAGTACAAGATCAACCAATTTCTTATTAAAATCTCGAATTATCTTTGGTAATGGCAACCAATGGTTGATTCAGTATTCAAAGTGCAGTCGTTGCGTGTAATTCGAAGTATTAACAATTGCCAAAAAATGCCTTTTATTAAACTAGTGAAAATCATATTTGATATTCTGTTTTGGTTTCATATTGTTTACGTTTGTTATGCCGATTTTAGTGCCAGCGAAGTTATGCTGAACTCAAATGTTATAGAGATGTCAAAAAATCATACTTTATGGCATACGACAGTCCTGCCGGTGGATATCAATATTAATAATACGAGTAACGTACAGGTGCAGCCCTACAATATCTTGGAGACCAACTGCCCAAAGGGTTATGTGCTCGCGAACAAACATTGCCACAAACGTGTGAGATATTGAAACAGATTCCGCTGTGTGTGTTTGCTTTACTTTGTTCATTTTTTGCTTTAATTTGTTTATGTCTTTTTAATTGTATAAATAAATAAATTTTTAAAGGAAAACATTTGTGTTTTTTTAGTTTTATATTGAGCTGCAATTTGCGCCTTCGCTAGACTTCTTTTTAATAAAATAACAATGACATTACAAGTTTCTTTCGACTCTAATTGGAAAAGGATCTGGATTTCTTAGAACTGTATAGCAAGAAAAATTTTTTAAATAAGGAAACACTCATAATTCGTATACTCAAATCAGCCAATCGTTCTTCTGTCAAAGCTGTACGCATTCAGTATTTATCAGATGTACTGAAATGAGTAATACTGAGTCAAACTTACTGAATTAATATAAAAGGCACAAGAATGGTCGCTAAGCCATCCATAACGCAAAGAACCAAGCCGCAAGATACGTGGGTTTTACACAAGTGATTAGCGATAAAAAAATTAAAAAATAAATACAGAAATAAAATAAAAACTAGAAAAGAGTAAAATAAAAGAAATAAGGATAAAAAGGATTTCAATATGCAAGAAAAACCAACAAATACTACGTTTCGCTGGCTGCTTTTCATTTTCATTATCACAACACTCTTCTGCGGAAATTTTACGGCGAGTTATGGAATATTCAGAAAAAGTCCCCAAGAAAATTCGACAAGAAGATTTGAAAGAAATGAAATAAAAAATAAAAAAAATTCGTTCCAACCTGGCACTTATAAGGAAACAAAACCAATGGCGTTGTCAAATTCCGATATTTTTCGACCAGCTATTCTAGAGAGCAGTAAAAATTTACTATTTGAAACGCTGCCAATATGCAATTCAAATCAAGTGAAATATGGAAAAGAATGTATAGAAAAATGCAAAACTGGATTCATATTAACAAGTAGAAAACGATGTGGGAAGCTGGCTTGATAACATTCCTATAGTTAAGATACAAATTATGTATACAATTATGTTATAGATATAAGTAGTAAACATTCTGATTTCTTTCATGATGTAAAAATAAATCTGAATTGCGCACACAATACTGTAATTTTCATGCATATTAGCTTTGACTTTGACACTGACATAGCTGCAGTTAACTTTACCTGTTACGTAATGTGCCTCTTCATATGAATCAGGTGAATATGATTGCTTAGTTTTTATAAATAAATTCTTATGCTGTCGGATACTCTTGCAACAAATTGACTGGAATTAGAGAATTTAATTTGTAAATTTGCTGCCAAAAATAAAATTAAAATGTCGGCATAATGAAATGCTTTTTAACTGCTCCGATTTGCTCCCAAAAACTAAAATTCCCAGCCTAGAATCGACCACAACGCGAAGCATACAAATAAGTATAAAAAATTATCATCAAACAAAAATATTAAAAAAAAAAACTATTCGACAACAGGCAAGCAAACAACTCAATGAGCTTTTTATCAAAAACTGAGTTGAGTTCAGTCGAAGTGAGTTAAATGAGATAAAAGGCACCCAACGGCTGCTGAGCCAAACAGTACGCAAAGAGCAACGCCGACTGGTAAACGTGTTTTGTTTTTTTTTTTTTTTGTAACGCAAACGGTAAACGATATTATAAAATTATTCAATAACAATAAATTAAAAAAAACCAAATTAAAACAAAAATGCAACAAAATTTAATTAATATTTCGCTGTTCTGGCTGCTGCCGATGATCATTATCGCGCTGCTGTCAAATGGGAGCTATATGACAGAATGTGGGATAGTAAGAGACGATCGCATTGTTTTTCCAAATGAATACGGGGAAATTCTCAAAGAAGACTTCACAACAACAACAACAACTACAACTAAACAGCGCAGTGAATTTGCTATTATAGCAAAAATCAATCAACCGGATACAGAGGAAACCAAAGATCTTAAAGTAAATGGAACGAAAAAGGGAAATAATAAGCCAGAAACCAGCACACATATGTACTTCATGATACAATCATTGCCAACGACAATAAGGCAGAACAATTTTGTAACAACTGCCACAACAACAACAACAGAAAAACCAACAAACACAACAGATAACACAATCAATGCTGAAACGACAACAGAGCTGCCGTCTACAGATGCGCCTGTAACGACTATCATGATTGATAATCGTATAGCAATTGAAACGCTTCCCATATGCGGAAAAGGATTTGTATTAACCAACGGCAATCGTTGCCACAGGCCGGCTTGAGTTGTTCCTGTAGTTGTGACAACTATTGTAGCAAGTATATCCAAGTATGGTTTATTAATGTTATATGTAGATAGAAAGTGTTAACTGACGCTCCCGCTTATTGATGATAATATAAAAAATAAAGTTAAAGTGCGCACAATCTGATGTAGAGTCCATACAGGGTACTTGAAGTCTCGTTTGTAGAAATTCTGTGGCTGTTGCTGAAGTTGCGGTCAGCAGTAGCCGACTGCTGTGCATACTATGTCAGATTTCCTAACATATAGAATAGTTTTATGTGGCGAATATAGAAAAATTTTATTCCTACAAGACCACTTACTTGTGCAGTTAGGCAATAAATGCTTATTCATTTGACTGCTAATATAAATGCGAAAAATTACTAATTTTTTTAATGATTAACGTTAACAATTGTACATACAAATATGGCAAGTAACTATTTGCGTGCTTCAAGCAAGAAACTAATAAGCCTGGCCTAGAATAAATCAAAATACGTAGCGTGTAAATGTAAACAATGGTCAACAGACAAACAAACAAAAATATGTATACATATATATTTATAAAAAAAAAAAAAAAACTAACTACAGTCAGGTAGACAATGAATTGTATGCGCTCAGTATTGACATGAGTTAAACTAAGTCGAATTGAGTTAATTGAGATAAAATGCAGAGCGCTAAACGTTGAGCGGCTCAGTACGCAAAGAGCAACGCGGACAGGTAAACTTGTTTTTTTTTTTTGGTAACGCAAGCGGTAAACTATTTAGGGAAAAGAACATGAGATAATTTTGTCTAAAAGATATATAAATATACATTTATTTTCATTCTTCTGTGAATGGTTGTTCAATAAAGTTTATTGTATTAATTTAATAATAATATTTTTAATTTAAAATAAATTTACTTTTAACAGATATTTTAAATACGGAGCATAATAAAACATAAACACATAAAATTAAAAACAAACATTCATAAATTTTGTATCACAACATATTTGACAGCAATTTAAAGTAATGTGCCTGACTCTCGCAGCAACCGTCTCCTTTTTTTGGACAGTGCTCATGATTTAAATTAACTGATCAGTCAATATTGCCACTTAGCGCCATACATACAAGATCCTTTTTCGCTGATGTTTTCGCTCTTGTGTGGCACTACCAAGCAAGTAATCAAACGACACAATGCAACGCCGACAGCAAGGAATGGTAGAACGTGGCAAACCAATGCTTTTCCCACCATTTACACTCTTCCCACATTTACACCATGCAATTTGCGTCACCTTCTAATTATTACACCATGGAGTGAGTGAATGAAAGGGGATGTACTTTTAGTACTACTTACGGGGCTACCAGATTCGTCAATTATTGATTATTAATAAAATGAGTGAATTAAAAGGTTGCCCATGCAGAAAGTGCACAACTCTAAAACGCATGGCGTAACGCTAGAGTCATGGTGCATGGTATACGACTCCCTAACATTCCCATGCGCATAACATTAGTTTGTTTATTAAACATAATTTTTATTTTTAATTTATATATAACAGTTTTATGGGGCGACTTGGGTTCACATGGGCCAATTTGTTCATGTTAGCTATTTCATGTATATAGATAAATATATTCCTACTTGTACAGTTAGGCAATAAATGATTATCATTACATGCCTAACTAGCATTTGGAAGATCATTCTTACAAAAATCACCTTGATGAGTCTTATTCGAGCCCTTCGAGCGATTCAAAGAAGATTCGAAATTGACTCATGCTGGCGTTCTAGGTGCCCTTTCTTGGCAGTAAACTAACAGAATGTAGAGAAATCGCAAATTGGTCATCCAGGCGATTGTAATGTGATTGGTTTGGCTGTTACATTTACTGTTGTTATTTGCTTTGTTGTGTTTTGGCAGGCTCTTGTGAAATTCAAATTGAGTTAATTGTGAAATTCTACAAGAGCCTGTAAAAACACGTGCCGTTAGAAACATTTGTGAAAAAAACAACATTAAAAAAATTGCAATTTAAACAACCAAAGCAAAGCAAATGAAATTGATAGAAAAAAAATAAATTACAAGTGTAACAATTTAATTAAAGAAGATAATGTCAGCCTTGTTGCAATTAATGCACC
This sequence comes from Stegana nigrithorax, assembly GCA_037044495.1. Taxonomy (NCBI): domain Eukaryota; kingdom Metazoa; phylum Arthropoda; class Insecta; order Diptera; family Drosophilidae; genus Stegana; species Stegana nigrithorax. Next base: position 168,953 of record JBAMBQ010001320.1, on the reverse strand, counting down.
TGTATTATTGTTGCTGAAACATTAAAGTCTCAAAAGATGCTAGGACAATTTTAAAAACGCCTCGTTCTGTAATTAAGAGAAAAGTTGGAGGTGGTACATACGTTCACTACGGACTGAAAAATGGATTAATTGATTCCTTGGTTAAAAATAATTGCAAATTTCCGAATTTGATATCAGACTTTGGTCTAATGATGATGGCCTGTCGTTATTTAAAAGCATCTCTAAACAATTTTGGCTAATAATAGCCAGTGTTGTAGTTGCATGTTATGTTTTCCTTGTTGGCGCATATGAGCGAACTTCAAAGCCAAATTGCGCGATTCATTTTTAACAAGAATTTATTTATGAATTGAATACTGTTATTCGAGAGGGACTAGTTTTTGCTAATAACTTTTTCCATATTATCGTGCGGTGTATTGTAATGGATGCATCTGCATAATTCTTTATATTGGGAACTAAGGGCTGTAGTGGATCCTTTAGAAATCGCTTTCAGCCGGAACATCATTTAAAACGCGTTCTCCATCCGAAATGCTAAACATAGATATTGTATCACAGTGCTATTTAAATATAACAAATATATGCACGTTGTATATTTAGGCGTAATGCGGACATTGACAATGCATGAATTATAAATAAGGTAAAGATTTATCTTTAGTAAAGGTTTAGGTAGAGATTTATCTTTAGTTTTGTGTAAATTTGAAGGCAATTCAAAAGAATTTAATTTTTATAGAAATAACATGACGAAGGAGTTTAAAAGGAAACCTCGAAGCTTAAAAGATTTTGATAGATGCAAGACAACAGAGCTAAGACAATTCTAGCTTTATACGGGACCATTTATATTGAAAAAAAGTATTAGTTCAGAAAGATATGCTCACTTCTTAAATTTATCATTGGCTTTGAGGATTCTTTTACATAAAAATGATTGCAAGATTAACAACTCATGTGCTGAAAAAATTGTGACATCCTTTATGTTCGAGACTCAAGCATTACATGATTTGTGCTTTCTTACATATAATTTTCATGCCTTGTTGCATTTTCATAAAGATGCTTAATTTCATGGATCGTTAGATGGAATAAAGTCCAAACAATTGTAGGCGCTCTGTATTGACATGATTTGAACTATGTCGAATTGAGTTAATTGAGATAAAAGGCACAGCGGTAAATGTTGAACGGCTCACTACGCAAAGAGCAACGCCGACAAGTAAACGTTCTTCTATTTTTGTACCGCAACAGTAATAAAAATGCAACAAAAGTTAATTAACATTCCGCTGCTCTGGCTGCTGGCGATGATCATTATCGCTCTGCTCTCAAGTGGAAACTATATGACAGAATGTGGGATAATAAGAGACGATCGCAGTCAATTGGCAATTGTAGCAAAAATCAATAAACCTGAAGCAGTGGACACAAAAAATCTTAAAGAAAATGGAACGAAGAGGGAGGTTAAATATAGCCGATCACTTTCAACGCCGCCCAAATGCCTACCAGGATTTATATTAACCAGCGGCTTTCGTTGCCGCAAGCTGGCTTGAGTTGAGCAAGCAGTTCCAGTGTTCCTGTATATGTGACAACTATTGTAGCAAGTATAACCAAGTATGGTTTATTAAAGATATATGTAGATCGAAAGTGTTAACTAACGCTTATCGATGATAATATAAAAAATAAAGTTAAAGTGCGCACAATCTGATGTAGAGTCAATACAGGGTACTTGAAGACTTGTTTGTAGAAATTCTGTAGCTGTTGCTGAAGTTGTAGTTAGCTGTAGCTACCTACTGTGCTTGCTATGTCAGATGTCCTAACATATAGAACAATTTTATGTGGCGAAAAAAAAATAGAAAAATATATTCTAGTACAGTTAGGTTATAATTGCTTATCTATTTGACAGCTATGCAAATTATAAAAATTTTTTTTTTTAAATATTGGTCTTATTGGAACCCTTCTGACGATTGAAAAGAGATTAATTTTATGTGCGATTTAAAAAAGACTCGAAAATTTATAAAAGACATGTTAAAGCAGCTATCAATAGAAAAAGGAAAAAGAAACTAGACTATGTACTTTCTTTGGGAAAATTGTAAATGCCAACATTTTAAATTCGAAGAATTTATTAGACAATTTGTAAGTATTATAAATTGAGATATCAATTTGGTTATTCATTGTAAAAATATTCAGAATTCATTGCAATAACTGGTGTAGTAGGACCCGCGAAATTCATGAGAGCAGCCATTCGAAAGGTATTTTCAGACGAATTGGCTTCTGCTTATAGCTGGAGAGACACCAGCACTAAACCTAGCGCCGAAAAGTGCTTTCTTGTCACAAACATTAAAAGCAGATACATATTTCTATTAATGCGAATATAAAATTAATATTTTTTTTTTCTTTCATATTTGCTAGGCAAAATTTAAATGTACAGACAAGACCATGAATGCTGTGCTACAAATCATTTTGTGCACGCTAAGGGTAGGCTGACAAAAAGAATTAATATTAAAATTTTTGTTCAATATATATGTAAATATAGATTTTTTTAATTCAATTTTTAAAATTTTGTTTAAAAATGTTAATATATATAAGTAAATAAACTTACTTCAATAATCATTAAACATCATTAAATATTTCTTTTTTTTCTAAAATATTACAAATGTAACTCAAAAATAATTTAGATATGACTCGAAAATGAGTCGAAACTGAAAAACAAGTATGGCTCGAAAATTGTTAGAACTATGACTGGAAAATTATTCGAAACATCACTCCAAAATGAGTCGAAACTTTTCAGAAAAGCGGATTGTAAATGACTCCTCAAGAAGAGTCGCGGCTAGAGTACCATTTTCTCCCGACAAAAGTATCATTTATGATCAGAAAATGAGCACATTTATCGAATATACTCGAATGTGATCAGAAATTTCAAAAAATGCTAGTTGGGAACTGATATGGTAAGTCAGTGGCAACTAACTATTTGCATGCTTCAAGCAAGAAACTAATAAGCCTGGCCTAGAATGAATCACAATGTGTAGCGTGTAAATGTAATCAATGATCAGCAAACAAACAAAAATATATATACATACATATATACATAAAAATAAAAAAAAAAAATAAAAAAAAACCAACTACAGTCAGGTAGACAAGCAATTGTAGGCGCTCAGTACAGACATGAGTTGAACTATGTCGAATTGAGTTAATTGAGATAAAAGGCACAGCGGCAAACGTTGAGCGGTTTAGTAGGCAAAGAGCAACGCCGTCAGTCAAACGTGTTTTTTTTATGCAAGTGTAAAACGAGAAATAAAAGAAGCAAAAAAAAAAAAATTACGTAAATAAAATAAACACAAAAAATAAAATCAAAAACCAGGAAGTGACCGGTAAAATTGATTTTCAAAATGCAAAAAATCTCAAAAAATATTTCGCTGCTCTGGCTGCTGTCGATGTCCATCACTGCCTTGCTCTGCTGTATAAATCATACAGCAAAATGTAGTGTGCTGAAAGACGATCGCATTATGTTCCCAGATGAATTTAGCAAAACTTCCAAAGAAGTTTTACCAACAACAACAGCAACAAAAACAGTGACATCAACAACTACGCAGCGCAATGAAATTGCAATTGCAACAAAATCAAATCAAGAGAATGCAAACGACATCGAAAGCCTTGAAAGTAATGTAAGCAAAAGCAACAACAATAAGCCGGGAAACGGCACACGTGGAGACCAATTGGCACAAGGATTGGCAACCACTCAAGTGCAAAAAGATGACACTACAACAATAAAAACAACAACAACGACTGCTGCTACAACAACAGAAAAGGTAATGACAAACATAACAAAAAACCCAAACAGTTTTGAGTCCAGCACAGAAACGACGACAAAAGATGCTCCTGTAACGCCTGTCATGCTTGTCAATCGCGTTGCGATTGAAACGTTGCCAAGATGCGCAGACGGATTTATTGTAACCAATGGCACACAATGCCACAGGCCGGCATGAAGTCATTACTGTGTCAGTATTCTTTTAGTTAAGTCACATACTTATTCTTTGCAAGTGCAGCCAAATATTGTATATGTTATAATGTATGTTAATCATATAGATAAATAGAATAAACGGATATTCAAATGTGTCGATGATAATGTTAAAATAAAACAAGTGAAGTCTATATACAAAAATTTTCATAATCGCGGGTTTAAATTCTGACACTGGCTCTGATGTAGTCACAGTCAGCTTTGCATGGTTGTGTGCAAATCAGGTTTTCATGCCGTTTTCATCATTACAAGTGCATTTTTATGCTTATCGTACATATTAGCAATGTAACCCGGAAAACTCTGGAATATGAAATTTCAAGTTCTTGTGAAATTACAATGAAAGTGACTATACGCTCAATGTAGGTAGCATAAAAATGCAGTGTAACTTAGATATTCTCAACTACGCTTCACTGAGGGTTAGGGAAGAAATAGTGCACATAGTGTATTATAGTTTATGAATTGATTATTTATATGGAATATGAAAATCTATATATAAGTAGTATCATTGCTTCAATACTATATGGCAACATCTAAATATCGTATATTCGTTTATGCAAGTCGTAGACGGATTAAATATATAGTATACATAATAGTCATTTAAATAGTAATTCTTAAAACATTTGCAATTATTACATAGTGAGTCATTTATGAGAATGGGTAATATAAAAATATTATAACCGTTGGAAAAAAGTTAAATTAGCTTCAAATATTAATTTTATGCAATCTATTGTATTCTACTTTCACAGCCGAGCACAGCCGCCGTTGTTAGTTAGTACACACATAAATCTTTAGTTTATTGAGTTGGGTGCAGAGAAATAACATTTTATGTGCTTACTTAACCGGTTTTTTTTTTTTTTCTTTTCTTTTTAACTATTTGCTAGGCACACTCTATACATTTTGCATCAACATATTTTTAATGCCTTTTGTATTGAATCGGATGCAATTGTCGAAGCTACAGTTGAGCGTAATTTGCTTGCATACTATTAAAAATGACTTCCTTTCTAGTAAACCTCATTTCAACGGTAGACTTGTCTAATCCCACGTACTAGTAAAAAAAGTTTTTCTGATTCTAATCTGCTAATAATACCTTCAGCCAAGAGTTTTGGAAAATATTTTATAATGCTTTTCAACATATTTTATATATGTTTATTTAATTTAAATTTAATGACTTCACAAACAAAAACTGTAAGTGAAGTGAATGGCTTTAGCTATTAGTCATGCGTTAATTTGATTTCTCAATTGCTCTCACAATAAGTTTTGAACAGTTGTGAAACGTAATAAATACTTTGCTGTGTCATCTGTAACAAAACTCCCGGCTGTTTTTTTTTTTATTTATTTGTTTTTTAGTTTTACCGCGTTTAGAGCATAACTCAAGTCATATAAAGTTGCACTAGGCATGCACTGAATTCCATTATACAAAATTAATTTTGGCATACCAATGAGGATTGTCATGACTAACAGCACTTGTCTGTTCTAGTTATAGTTTACTGTGTCTATTTGAAACATCGCAAGATACAACATAAGCTCGCATGAGTCACAAATTGAAGCACAGGTTTGTCTGGACTTAGTGCAGACAATTGAAGCTTAACGATCATTAAGGCCTTTGCGCGGTTTGTTCAAAAAAAAAAAAAAACTAGAAAGGCAAGGCTATAGTCGGGCGTAACCGACTATAGAAAACCCCGTACCCAAGCCGAAACTGAATATATTTTTTTATAGCTTTAGTATTTTGTATTCATTATGTAAGGATATCTCACGAAAAAAAATTTTTTTTTGTAAAAGCTATTTTTCGGTCAATCGTTTCTACGACATCTACATGTTTTAGTACACCGATATTTATCATATTCGGAAATATGATTGGGGATTACCTAGAATGATTAAATCCAAAATTTGGTAACGATATCTTAGTAAATAAAAAAGTTTTTCTCAGTAAATGCTGTTTTTCGGCCAATCGTTCCTATGGCAGCTATATGTTATAGTAAACCGATATTTATCATATTCGGGATTACAATTGGGGATTACTTAAAAATTTTAAATCTAGAGTTTGGTAATGATATTTTAATAAACAAAAAAGTTTTTCTCAGTAAATGTGGTTTTTCGGCCAATCGTTCCTATGACAGCTATATGATATAATATGCCGATATATTTAATATTATGATATGTAATTGGAAATGAGCTATGTAAAACTATTAAATCCAAAAGTTGGTAACGATATCTTGAAAAACAATAAGGTTTGGTTACTAAATGTGGGTTTTCGGCCGATCGTTTCTATGGCAGCTATATGTTATAGGTCGAATATCGAAAAAAAAATAAACTTGCTATGCCTATGGATTTGGCGAGTTTTCGTGCCAAATTTGGTGGTTGTAGGTCCTACCGTTTCCGAGATCTGTTTGTTCATACAGACAGACAGACGGACGGACAGACTGACTGACGGACATGGCTATATCGACTCGCCTTTCGATGCTGATCAAGAATATATATACTTTATGGGGTCTGCGACACCTCCTTCTTGCCGTTACATACATTTGCACAACTTTAATATACCCTTTACCATTTTTTGGTACAGGGTATAAAAACATAAAATGTGTGCTCAGCAGAAACGCAAAAATCTCAATTGTGAAAGTATTGCTGAGTAAATTAAAAGCCGCAGCCATGCAACCGCAGAGAATAAAAGTACCGAAATGAAAATGTAATCCCAGCCTTATCAGCTAAACGTCTTGAGAGGAGCACTCAGTATTTAAGATTCTGCTCTAGTGCAGATCGAGCTTAGTATCGCGTATAATCTCAGCTAGAACGAAAGTGCACAGCAGCAGCACACTGAAAATGTCTTTGAAAATATTATCAGCATTGGCACTGATAACGCTTTTTGCGTCTGGCAGCACTCAACCATATGGAGCACAGCGTGGACAACTTGGCAAGCGAACAGATGTTGGACGTAGCTATGACTATGGTGAAGGCAATCAGTTGCTAGCAGAACCACCCAGGTAAGCCACTTAAGAATCATATACATATTAAATTTAATAATTATACAAATATGCCTTATACTAGGCAAACCGATGGTGGCCACCATCATGGACATGGAAGTGGGCATGCACAGCACGAACATCAACATCACCAGCAAGAGCCCTGCGATGCACAACCCACACAGTCGCAATTTTATCCGGGGAACAGACCACAGGACTCGGTACTACACCAACCGCCATCCAGCCAAGCAATCAGACCTGACTCTCAACACTCACATAATCATCCACCCACAGCAAATAACCGTAGAATTGTGTTCCCGGGAAACCCGGCAAATGCTGTAGTTGATTCACACACCCATCATCTGGGTGGCAACTCACGCAACTCAAATTCAAATTCCGTTACTCCGCATACTGAATTCAGTCATCGTTTTCAGCCGGCGAAAACTTGGAACCAGCCAGCCAACACCGGCACTAGCTTCCACTATATTGGTCCCAGTGTAGAAAATACTGCCAGCGTCCATCTCGGTGAACCACAGGGCAAGTCTACACCCTCGACAACACCCCCGATTTTCGATCAGAACGTTAAAACAATATTCAATACAAAAGAAGGCACACCAACTCCTTCTTCTTCAATCGGACAAAAGCCATCATCCAATCCAAAGAATCAATCAGAGCCAGTTATTATAATTAATCGCAATGTATTTGATACGCCGCCAAAATGTGCAAATGATGAGATAGCAGCGAATGGCCATTGTCGGAAAAAGGCTTAAGGGATTAGGGAGTAAATGCAATAAAATATTAAATAGACATATATGCATATACATAAACAAAGGTGTTGACGAATGAATAAAAAACCGGCGCAATCGTTCACAATTATCAGCTCTCAAATTCAGCGATAAGCGCCAGGTCGCAACTCTAGATTTAAAAAAATACGTAGGATGTTATTTTTATAATATATATGTGCATACACATATGCATATATACGCGTGTACATATAGGCATGACATGTGTGTGCTTTATTTCTGTTAAGTTGCAGCTTCGAGATCTAAGCATCATTTCGTTAACTGTCAGCAAGTGTTACCCGTGCCTCCTAAACTGATTACACAACTCATGTGCAACGAATCAATTCAATAACTATTTCCTATATGAGATTACAGCATTAAGAAAGCATTTTCATCTGAAATTGACTGCAGCTCATAAAAACTATCAATACAAAACGCAGCAGTGTCAACTAGTGTTGACAGTATCAAGCGAAACATCATCATAGTATCTGAACTATAAAATTTCATTTCGGAGAATTTCTACACCATGTTAGATAGAAAATAAATTTTTTTTATATCGTGTTCAACACGGTTATTGCTTATTAATAAAATTAAAATATTTAAAAAGTTCTCGAGGTCTTTTAAATTTTAACTGCGAAAATTTTATAAAATGTTTTGAAGTAAAAAAAGCTCAAAGTTCGAATTTGTCGAAATATGCAGCCATGGGCTATGCAAAGAAAGACCTATAACGAATGGACTAAATCAGCAAGATCTAAAAAGGTCAGGAGACTGCGGGATTTCGGCATATTATCTCATTCCTAAGAATCTTCATTTTAGAATATTTAAGTTTACATATATGACAGAGCAAGCGCAAAAAACCCTGTCGGACTAGCTGGTATATGAACTCTGTTTTTTTATTTTTATAAATTACAGAAAACCAATTAATTAATAATACTTAAAGTTCCGAACAAATTGCAGCATAGTCCAGTCCAGCGCACCAGCAGCTGCTTAGCAAAGCAAACAAGAAACAACTGCTTTGACTGCATTTTAATGAAATTCACCGGAAGTGAAATCAAACAAATACATGCGCACAATCAACACAAAAAAGAAAACAAACAAAAACAAAGTCAAACAAAAACAGAGTGAAGTATTACACAAACAGCAAATAAACATATGAAGCTCATCATAATTAATCAACAGGTTAGGTTAGTTTTGTTATCTACTTGTGGCAAATGTGTGATCCACACCATGCCAACGACTGCAAGACTTTTGTTTTATTTATTATGTTTTTTTTTTATCATATTTTAACACTTTATTGATATTTCACTTATCAGTTTATATGACATGGCTGCATTTGTCGATGACTGGCATCGTTGGGCGTTCTAAGCCTGTTTACGGCAACGTTGCATCGGACCGTGTGGCTCATAGCCGGGTGGACAGGTGGGCTCCACCTCGAAGAGGCTTTGCACGGCAATCGGTTGAAAGCCTGGCGCTGCTGTTGTTGTTGTTGCTTTTGATGTTGCTGCTGCTGCTGCTGCTGCTGCTGTCGGCGTTTGTGTTATCAGCTCATTTTTCTTGGTTTTCTCAGCACGTCTATCGGCAATAACCTTGCCCAGTTGTCCGATCTTATGCAGAGTGCTGCTACGTGGTGTTGTGGTTGTTGTTGTTGTAGTCGTTGTTGTTGTTTTTTTGACTCCAGCCTCTGCCAGGATGATGCAGCCAATGAGCAAAAGCATGCAAATCATGCGTTCATTGCCAACTTGGCAGGTCATTTTGTTTTATATGGGGTTTTCTGTTTTTTTTTTTTACAATTTTATAATATTTATTTTGTCAGTATTGCTTTTGCGTTTCCGTTTCTTATCAAATTAGCGACTCACTACTTTGATCTGTGCAACTAACACACGACGACACAAACCGAGACTGTCGCGAATTCGGCAAGTGCGAATTGCTTTGTGAGGCGTCCCAGGCGAATTTGTAAGCTTTGGCAAACTGGCTTCGACTGAAGATCAGCCATTCGTGCACATCTGTTTTAAACAGATTCTTTTTTCGTGCTAGACATCGACGCTCCTATGGCACTTTAAAAGCTCAGTGAGTCAAGAAGCTTCAGTGTGCGGGCATAAGCTATTTCAAAGTTTAAAAAACAAATAAAAGTAAAAGCGACTGTTCAGACTTAAATTGCAAATCGAAAACTTATAGCAAAACAAGTGAAAGCAGGTGAACAATTAAATAAATTCAATTAGCAAAGCTTGGCGAAAAATCCCCACTGCATTTTTATATATTTGCTTATTTTTTAAACTGTGTGGCACTAAAAGAGAGTCAACATGAGAAACTTGCGGTATTCAGTCTAGTCAAAACTTGTATGCTTTTTTTTCAGGTTCTGTAGCATTTTGTTTTTTTTTTTTTATTCTGATCCTTATCCCATTCTAGCAAGTTGTAGTTGTTATGAGCTGTGAGATTTTCATACATAAGGCAAATGTTTGTGTGACTATATTTAAGCAGATATATGCTTCCATTAACATTTTTCTTCTTCTTCAGCTACACTAAAGATTTAATTTTGAAACACTTTCGACTCTATCCAACCTTAAGTTGCAAAAGATGTTCTTAAATGCGATAATTCCTTATTTTTTATAGAATTTTTTTAAAGTTTAAACAGCATAGCGTTTAAAATGTCAGCATAGCAGCAGCAGGATGAAGACTTCCTTTTTGATGCCGCCGGCAATAAAACACCCCAAGTGCAAGCCACAAAAAATAAAAGAAATCAAATGGCGTAGTTTCAGTTTAAGTTCAGGTGAGCGCAACAAACCGCAAAAACTTTGCATACGGCGCAATGCTTTTGGGCGCATACTCGTGTGATGCCAAGCAACAACAACAGCAATAAAAACACCAGCAACAACAACAACAGCAACTCAAAATGCGCTCATATTACATGCGAGCAAGTACGAGTAGCAAAGAAGTGGCATGGCCGCAATTTACTTGCCTTGCCTTGGTTCGCCTTGACTTGGCTTAGCTTGGTTTGGTTTGACTCGGCCTGGTCTGATTCCCAGTTTAAGCGTCATCATGGCATCATGTTATGCTTACCGCATTCTTGCACCTTTTTGCACAATTCACTGACTGCAGCAGTGACTGACTCCAGTTGGTGCCCATATCCTGTATACTGTATCCTGATACCTGGTTCCTGTTACCGTAACGTTTGCCTTCTTATCATATATGAGCACTGCCGGAGTTGAGTTTCTGCACCGCAGTGCAGTGTCGACATAGGAATAAGAGTCTCATATGCGCTTAGGTAAGTTGCCTGTTATCCTTTGTGTGTAACAAATGCAAAATTTTCCACACATTTAATCGTATTTTGTTTGTGGCAAACATTTGGCAGGTAACGCAAAGTTTCCTATATGCTTAGGATGTAGATACTTTTTGCTGCTTTGGCATAAGAATAGAAAATTTGCAGCGCATGAATTTTAAAATGTGGTTTTCTCCGTCTGAGCCTAGACTTCTTATGAAAATTAGCACCAGAAGTCAGTCAGTAGACGCGAATGTTTGCCATATAATTTTATTTGCGCTTTGCGTCTGACATTTTTACTATTGCAGGCGAAAAATGCAAATATTCCATGAAATTTTTATCACTTGGCAAAGCCAAAGATTAAAGCAACACTCAAAACCAGCGACTTGTTTACTAACCCTTGGCAGGAAGCAAATGCAGCGCCAAGTGTTGGAAAATAGTATTTACTTCACTAACATTAAGTAGCTATTTGTTATTACAAAACAATTCAGAAAAACAATAATTCTTTACAACAAGAAAGATAATGAGCCAGAGTGAAACTGTGTTAACTTCAATAGGCAACTTCTAAAAAATATCGTAAGCCATCAAAGCCGTGCAATTACGTAAACATGCTACTTACAGCATTATGAGTCTCTACAAAGCATAGTGTACATAGTACGACGTTGGAATCACGTCGCAGAGACATAAATTACCTATCAAACTATCGTCCCTAGATACTTACTTACTTATACGCCTACTAGAAGAACGATTTTCAGCCAGCCGCCCAAAATATGCAGCTAAATTAAATGAGCCCATTGGAAATACCAACACTAATTCCACCGTTGCTCGACATTATCAATAGCGTCATCATGATTGTCATTATCAACACTAATGTCATCAATGTGTTTTGCTTTTGAAAATACGTGTAATAAGATTTTAACATATTTGCCACATCGCCTGCTGATGCCACTTTTTGCTAGCGCATTAATGAAAGACAATGCCAATGATAATGTTGGGCAAGACTTTGGCAACAGTTACTTATGGCCACTTGGCGGTTAAAGCTCCCAAAATCATTTTTTAGTTTGTTTCTATTTGATTTCATTTTGAAATTTTCTGTATATTTAACCATGACAAGAGCGTACATTTTTAGGACAGGCTTAAAACAGAAATACCGTTAATTTATGCTAAAAAGTATGCAACACACAAAAAAATAATAAGTTTAAAGTGAACACATGATTACGTTAGTTTGAAAACTAAAACATACTTTTGTCACTTTTCCGACGACTTACTTGTTAGACTAACTCGTTGGTATCTTACAGTCGACTCGCGCAAACAATGTGGTGCGTGAGTTCAACTCGCGGGGACTGAGTGTCTCGTTTTCTTGAAAGTATTATTTAGTTCTAATCTTTCATTTCATTGCTGAAAAGTAACCCTCTGACCAGCTCGCCACAGTTCATTGCTGTTTTTAATTAGCAAATGAGCTTGCCAAACATGAGGGAGATTAACAATTCTCTGGATAGGAAGCCAAGCATGTCGTTGAATTCATTTCTAGACTCTTGGTGCCATTTGAAAGTGAACACTTAACTTTTTATACAAATTATGCTTTTGTTTTCTCTTTTGATAAACATGTGAAAACATTTTATCATAGTATTAAAAAAGAAATAAAGCACACTTTCTTTGAACATACACAACTTCCATGGCTACGACGAGTATGTAATTTGCAATTAGCACAAATTAAACTTACGAGTAACTCGGTATTAAGTTTGCCATTATAAATGCGCAGTAACACGCAGTGTGCTGGCACTTCTCGCTAAACACTCACAATTTCCAACTGCACTTGAACAATAACAACTCATTCTTAACTTTCGCCCGCCCATCGTAATACACTCACTCACTCAGTCACTACTAATCACTCTTGCACACTAACCTACTCTCACTCAAACAGCATTCAAACTAAACCTTGCCTGCTTACCTTGCCTTGCTGCTGCCGCATGCACTTGACGCGTTCGCTGCCTATGTCTACGTGCTTTAGTGTTGCCGCTTTTCAAGCAGTTTTTGCACCTTTTTAATTGTGTAGCAAAGCAATTAAAATTTGCTACCGTCTATTTGTTGCTATTTTTGTTTTTATTGTTGTCGTTCGTTTGCATTGTTGCTGCTGCTTCTGCTGCTGTTGTTGTTGTTTCAAGTGCTTCTCAATTGTTGACAAGTTGTTTCACATTTTTGAGCAACGGCGACAATTCATAACTGTTAGCAACGACGTTGATGACGACATTAGCGCATTTGCATAAGTGCCGACAATCACCAACCGAACAACAACAAAAGCAACAACAACGTTAGTGTCTAAGTGCAATAAGAAAAACTGTGTAGTGCTTTGGCTTAAGCAGCCAGCCAAGGCTAAAAGTAATTCTTCGCACAAAATCCAAAAATTATTAATTTTTATTATTAATTTTCACAATTTCTTTTTCAAAAACTTATATGCTTCAATTAATAATTTAAAGTGCAATTTTATGCGCGTACTTAAATAATAATTGCTTAGAAGAGGAATTGCTTGTAATAGTTTACTAATTATCGAATTAAAATACTCATGTGCGTATGAACGAACGCAAAAAAATGATTACGTAATACAGAATTATCTGCTGTAGCGATGGGATTGTGTGAAAACTGTCAATGGACATTTCGTAAAAAATGGTAGCGTGGCCGAGCGGTCTAAGGCGCTGGTTTAAGGCACCAGTCTCCTCGGAGGCGTGGGTTCGAATCCCACCGCTGCCAGGGACACAATTTTTGTTTTTTTTTTTTAATTTTGTTTTGAATTTATATTTATGCAATTGTGTTTTCCACTGATTAATAATACTGCAACTAAATTTATTTATTTTGAATCTGTTTATTTACTTATACTTATTATATGCTGACTTGCTTCAACGTTCACCAAGAGTTTTAAAATTTTTTAATGTTTTTTATATATTTTGTTCTAATTTTCAAATTGAAATACAGTGAACGCCAAAACATATAATCCATTTTTTTTTCTTATTATACTCTCGAAAGGTTGGAAAAAATCATAAAGTTCAAAAATGTGTACATGGATTATTTACGCAAAAACATAGACAATTAATTACGCTAAATGTTTGCAGTCTTTCTAAACTTTAGAAATTTATTAATTTTACATGTTTCATTAGTTTACATGCATATTTAACTTTATCTACTCGTATATGGTACATTGGTCTCCTGAAAATATGTTATGAATTTTACGTTTTATTATTATGACAAGGATATTATTTAATTTGCCTTTACATTTTTTTGAAAGGACAGGCAATAATTGTAGATAATAGGTGTAAAGGGCATACTGCGGCTAGTTTGATAACTGCCTTTTTTTGATAAGAAATTTTTGTAAAGTGTGTGCGTTTACTTATTTAACAAACAAAATTAGGTACTTTAGGTTGGTATGCGAAAGTAAGTAAGTAACTTTTTGTGATTGCCAACGCAATGTAAAACACGTATTTCTCACTTTTTTCACAATTGTCAATAAATGTCGCATGCCATTAGCTCAACCAAAATGTATGTTTAACATGTGTACACGTTGGTATGCATGCGTATATGCAGTTAAACTAAATTATGTCAAATTTTATCGTAAAATTTACTGAATGCATAAACTTTTAGCAATGCCCTGGTGCTCAACCCATCAGGCAACCTCCCTGAGGTAAGACTTTGTGCAAGACTTCGTCTTCTACACGCCGACACGAGGAAGTTTTTAACTGTCAAGCTTTTATTGCTGAAACGTGTGCATTTACAGCACATAGGAGTGCAATGCTAGCTCAATGCAGTCATTCATAGGCAGGCATAATTTTATTTGTGGCAATAGACACGCATATGCGACCACATAGACAGGTGTGAAGCACGTCAAGTAAGGTAGAAAAATTTCTGCGCTGTTCTATTTTTATAAAATTACTAGCTGACCCGGCAGACGTTGTTCTGCGCTTTTCCGGTATATAAATATTAAATTCAGCGGACCTGGCAGATGTTATCCTACGCATTTATACAACTATCTTACTCCCACTCAGTAATCAATGCGAACATAGTAACAGTGAAAACGTAGTGTAATTGCCGTTATTATTTTGCACATATATACGTTAGAGTAGTAAGTTGAAACGACATCTAACATTGGCATTAACATTGACGTTTTTAAGTCTATGCAACAGAATACATTGAAGACATTGTTCTTATGCAAAATAGTTAAGTCATGTTCATAATAGGCTCACGCTTCATAAGCGAACACTGGTAAACATAAACATTGCAGGTTTTTAATATACACGCAATTGTCAACATTCATTGCGCATGCAAACTTTCAGTTTACACATATTATGAGCCTGTGTTGGTTCACTTGGCAAATTTTCTCAGCAAATACCCTATTGAGACATATGTATCTAATTTAGTTAGTTTTTATTTGATTTCGTTTGATATGCTGCATGCATTTTAGCAAACTAATTACTATACTAATTTAATAGAAATAGTTTTGAGAAATCATAATTAAGCAATAACAACTTTTTCACGCATACTTGAAAAGTTTAAAAAGTGCACTTTAAAATTTAAATGCCCAACAAAATATGAGAAGCAGCATTTCGTTAAATAAATAAGCAAATAAGAATATATGTACATAGTAAGTAGTTGGTCGCTTCTGGCTTACGCTCTCTGTAGTCGCGCTGAGTGTACGACCGTCAATTTTGGTTGTTGTTTTGCGCACTGCGCTCTCAATTGTCTGGTTGCGCATTTGCCTCTCAATTTTTTGCAAACCTAAGAGAGCAAGCCACAGTTTCTTGTGTGTGTTTATTGTAATTTTAGTTGTACTTTTCCGAAATGTGTAAGCAGTGTGTACGAAATTTATAAAAACTGAGTTCACTTCATTTTTTACCCAATTTAAATGACAAAAAAAATAAAAAGAAAATCGTACAAACCTTCTCCAGAGAATTAAGAACACAACAAAAAAAAATCAGCCAAATCGGTCAAACCGTTCCTCAAATGCGGCATGGTCAAACGGGATTTGCCAAGCATTTTTATAAATATGTATAGATATAGATATAGATATGTTAACATTTTTTTCACCTCTTCGATGTTAGTGAGCGGTTCAGTGCATTTTACCCGCAGTATGTTAAAGCGAAGTTCAATATTAACTAAAACCCCCCTTCTTCACTTAACTTTTAATTTATTATTAAAAAATTTTGCACCACTCAGAAGTCGTTCTGTTCGTTTTAACCGAGCGATCATCGAAGAACAAACATCTATTAGAGAAGGAAATCCTCCTCTAATTGGCAAGATGTTGTCCATAACCTCACGCTGTCAAACAGAACGATGTAACTCTTCATCGCGGGTGCGGTGCTTTCCTTTTTGCAAAAGAATAAGCGAAGACTGACTACAGAAATGATCCTGTGAAGTATAGTCTTAAATTTTCAACCACTAACATGTGGCCCAACATGCTGCGCACCCATAAACCGTTTGTGAATTATAAGCTGATCGACAACACATGTGATCACAATTGAATGGCAACGTAGTATTACCACAATTTTATTTACTTGCTCACTTAAATAAAGCATTGTGCTAAAAATAGCTTAGTTATCAATCATGTTTATCAGCAGAAGATATAAAAGCATATTTTAAGGTTATACGCAAATGTATACAATAGTTGATCGTGCGAACAGTTTTTTCTCTATTTATTATTGTATAATTGTAATTTTTTTTTATTTTCAAAAATTATTCAAACAGTAGACCCTCCATAAATCGGACAATAATAGTGATAATGCACTATACAAATAGTGTAAAAGTTGTCGAGGTTTAGGAATTTTTGAAGCCTTTATATTTACAGTATGTACGCAGAAATATTTCTAAAATATAAACTACTTATGCACCAAAATAGCAAAGTATGCTTTTTTACTATATTTACTTATGCCAAATATATTTTTAATTTAAAATAGAAATCACTACAATAATAAAATGGAATACCATTAGAAACTTGAATTATACATTTAAATGCATAAAAAAATAGAAATTGAATATCAATTCAATATACGCAGGTTTTTAATATTGCCTTTCGCTATGTGCACCATATGCGACAAAAGGACACCATGCAGCGCGCTTATAAAAATTTCAACATCTTTTATGCTGCGCGTTTTCCCGCTGTAAAACTGACTTTGTACTTGGTAAACTTTACTTTTCATATTTTCTTTTTTCTAAGATTGCCTGGCAAGCGACAACAATTTTGCATGTAAATGTGCTATTTAAAAAATGTCGATCAAACAAAAATCAATTTGTTGTCAGCAACAAGCACAAGCAAGGCATTGCATTAGAAATTGTTTTTATTAAAAGAAGAAAAAACTAGAAAGGCAGGGCTATAGTCGGGCGTAACCGACTATAGAAAACCCTGTACCCAATCCTAAACTGAATATATACTTTTTGTTACATTAATATTTTGTATTCATTATGTAAGGATATCTGAAGAAAAAAAATTTTTTTTTTTAGCAAAAACCCATTGTCGGCTGATCGTTCCTATGGCAGTTATATGTTATAGTAAACCGATATTTATTATATTTGGGAATATGATTGGATATTATTTAAAATATTTAAATCCAACATTTGGAAACGATATCTTAATAAACAAAAAAGTTTTCTCAGTAAATGTTCTTTTTCGGCCGATCGTTCCTATGACAGCTATATGATATAGTAAACCGATATTTATTATATTCGGGAATAAGATTGGATATTACTTAAAAAAATTAAATCCAAAATTTGGTGACGATATCTTAATAAACAAAAAAGTTTTTCTCAGTAAATGTTGTTTTTCGGCCGATCGTTTCTATGACAGCTATATGATATAGTAAACCGATTAATATTATATTGTGATATGTAATTGGGCATTAGCTAAAACTGTTAAATCCAAAATTTGGTGTAGATATCTTGAAAAACAAAAGGGTTTTTGTTACTAAATGTGGGGTTTCACCCGATCGTTCCTATGGCAGCTATATGTTATAGGTCGAATATCGAAAAAAAAAATAAACTCGTTATGCCTATGGATTGGGAGAGTCTCCGTGCAAAATTTGGTGATTGTAGGTTTTACCGTTTCCGAGATCCGTTTGTTCATACAGACGGACAGACAGACGGACAGACGGACAGACGGTCAGACGGACAGACGGACATGGCTATATCGACCTGCCTTTCGATGCTGATCAAGAATATATATACTTTATGGGGTCTGCCACGCCTCCTTCTGCCTGTTACATACATTTGCACAACTTTAATGTACCCTTTACCATTTTTTGGTACAGGGTATAAAAAAAAACAAAAGAAATAAAAACTGATAAAAATAAAATAAGCAAAAATTGCAAAAGCAGCAGAAAATTTAAACAAGCAGCAGTTGCAGGACTGAGAGCAACCTTATGCTGCGCGCTAAAAGGGAAAAAAATGTTAGAGCAAGTGTCATTTGTTGTTGTTGCATATAGGTTTTGTTGTTTGCATTTTTTTTTTTTTTTTGGATTGGCGTTTGTTGTTTTGTTTTTAGCAAATGCGTTTAAAATTCAAATGAAAAGGCGAATTTATGCGTTTCGCCTGCGGCACAGGACATTTTTATTATTTGCACACGTCTACTAGCTACCTAAACATGCTCATAGACTCACACACACACACTCACACACGCAATTGTGTGTGCCTAGCGACGACGTCACTTGTAATATGCGTCGTCTGCTCGGTAATAAAGTAAAGCTGCGCACAATTTCGCTTACCGCATATTGTGCGGTTAAATGCGACTCGCGCCGCAGCAACAGACATCAGCCCCCCATCAACTGCATGAACTTCAGTCGTCTGCATACGAAACTGCAATATGAATGTACATATTTGTAAAAATTCTATAAAACATTTAAGCAAATTGTATTTTGGCTGGACTTGCGCTCTTAAATCTATTTTTATGTCATAATTGTGTTTAATATGCGATTTCGTGGCTTTAAGAAAAATATATAAATGCCATAAAATCGGCAAATTAAAAATAATCAAAAAATTATACAGTGGAGTTAAAAAATAAAATTGCAATAGACAATACAAATTATGCATGTGAATTTAAAAACGTGCCCGCCTGCAAAACAACAAATAAACGTAATGAGGTTAATTGTGTGGCGCAGTTGCACGCCGCCGTGTGGTCGGTCGCAAGGCAGAGCTGCTAGCAACAACAGCATAACCCCCCATGGCAGCAGCGAATAATAAATGCCAAATGCGAGAGAGCGTATGTGAGAGAGAGATAGCAACAAAAAACACAACGCATTGACAAACAATTTAAAACAAAAAATTCTTTTTTTATTTTGCACAAAACAAAACAGAAAACAACACAACAAAATCGAATTCATGAAAATTGCAGTAAAACAAAAGGCGACAATTTCCGGCTTTGTTTCCTGCAGGACTATTGACAAAAGGCATTTGCCATGTACCATGCACACAAATGCACACAACTATTGGCAAGCAGGCATAAAGCGAAAGATGCTGACGTAGTTGCCCAGTCCAGGCCATTGCCTACGACGTTGCTGGCAGTGCTACGTGCTGTAATTGTTGTTGTTCTTGCTGTGGTTGTTGTTGTTGTTCTCTTCAATTCACAATTGCTAGACAAGAGCGAGTTATTTATTTTTGCGCTTGCTGCCATGCTGCCAAGCTGCCATGCTGCTTCTTCGGCCAGGTTAAAGTTGATTGAATGATTTCGCAAAATAGTTTTGCTGTCAACTATGCCTGGCAGCAACAAAAGGCATGCAATATATGTACGTGCATAATTAAACATTGTTTGTAAATTAGAAATTGCTAGAAAATTGTAGATTTTAATGAAATTTTTGACATTATTATTTGTGGTTTAGGCAATGATTTGTGGTAGGGCAGTGATAGATACTCGAATATTTCTAATACGTTGCTCAGTAAAATGTTTCGTAAAGTAAAATAGTTACGCAATGAACTAAAAATAAATACAAAAAGTAAAATTAAGAGCACACACAAATGCTGTTAAGAACTACACGTAAAGGAAAACGGTGTTTTGACAAAAGTCGGACAAGGGTAGCGTGGCCGAGCGGTCTAAGGCGCTGGTTTAAGGCACCAGTCTCCTCGGAGGCGTGGGTTCGAATCCCACCGCTGCCAGTGAAATTCGTTTTTAAATTTTTTTTGTAAACGTGAAGAATATTTTTTTTTTCAAATATTTCGAGCTAAATTAATTTTTAAAGATACTTAATACCAAAGTTAATTGTTTTCTGATGTTGATTTATATCAAAGTAAACAGTTGGTTTTTAGGTATCAGTCTCTTCGGCAGGAAATGTGTTTTTAATGCATTTTATTACTAGAAAATCCGTAGAGTTCTGTACTTTGTAGAGCTTTCAACAAATTTCCTATGTTGTGTAACTTGTACATACAACGGTGTACATGTATTGATAATTATTTATTTTATGTGCCAATATAAAAATAAGTTGCAGAAAATTTCAATATTTGCTGTTAATTAGAAGTTTCATAATCTCGTTTCAATTTACTTTCAATGCTTTGCTGCTTTCTGAAAAATGTTTATATACGCAATAAATAGCGCAAATGCGTTGTATTTTATTTACTCTGACGTCACACGCCGACGCTGTGATTATTTGCGTGTGCGTCATTTTTTTGTTCGTTACGTTATAATTCACAAACGGTTAATGCATGTGTTTCATCTTGAGCAACATGTTTGTGCATGAAAATTTAAGACTATACTTCACAGGATCATTTCTGTAGTCAGTCTTCGCTTATTCTTTTGCAAAAAGGAAAGCACCGCACCCGCGATGAAGAGTTACATCGTTCTGTTTGACAGCGTGAGGTTATGGACAACATCTTGCCAATTAGAGGAGGATTTCCTTCTCTAATAGATGTTTGTTCTTCGATGATCGCTCGGTTAAAACGAACAGAACGACTTCTGAGTGGTGCAAAATTTTTTAATAATAAATTTAAAAATCTTAAAGTTAAATTTTCTTTATACTCTGTGCTTGACTTTTTGAGCAAAGGCCCATACAAGGGGAGACTTTTGTTGAAGTATTTCTCTGATCAATGTGTGTTATATATGAGTCAAGCGGGTAAAACACGCTCCCCTTTTAGTTGTTTTGAAACTTCGACAGAATTTTCAGAGCTCTTTTCTTAACAGCAATATATTTTTCGCAACCCCCCTCACCCACCGCCAAAACCTTTAGTTTTCAATCTTAACGGAACAATAAGTACGCACTGAAACCCACTGAAACTTTTTAGTTGCATCTGCAGAGCAGAAAAAATAAATTTATGGTTGATTTTTTTATTTCTATATGCTGTGCTGTATTGTACCTCGTATTCGTTTGTTTGCTTTTTACCTTCCCTCTCTTCTATTTTTTAGCATGAAAATATTTGTACGTTTTCACCGATATGAAAAGGTGCTTAATATGTTCAAAATGAAACTTTACTTTTTTTTCTTTGTAACTAGTAGTTTCAGTAAAGAACTGCGCTTTTAGAAATAAGTTTTCTGATTGTGCTTATAAATTTGTACAATATTACATTAGTGTACGCGCACCCTATGGCTGTGAGTAAATGTGCATGATGAAAGTTTTTTCTCAATTGAGTGAAAAAGTTTTTAATGTGTTTGCTGCAACTGTGAGTACGTTTACGAAAATGTGCAATAAGTTTTATACTGAAATAAAATTAATGCATTGTTGGAAACAAGTAAAAAAATAAAAATTAAAAAACGAATTTCACTGGCAGCGGTGGGATTCGAACCCACACCTCCGAGGAGACTGGTGCCTTAAACCAGCGCCTTAGACCGCTCGGCCACGCTACCGTTATAAATTATTGTTTGCTGTTCTATTCTACAGCAGATTGGTAGGTGGCTAAAAAAAAACGGTTAACATATTTTTTTATTTAACTTTTTGTAACGATCTGTCACACAATGCTTGACAATCTATTGTGAGTTGTTTTAAAAAAGCCTTATCGAATTTTCTTTTCGCCTGGCATTGGGTTTTCCATGCACGTAGCGTCATTTTTGACATTTAATTATGAGCACAACAGTATGCCATGTATTTTCTTTGTCTGTTTTACAACATTTTCATATGCTGTTTCGTAGTTTTCTCTTTTCTGGATATAAAATAAACGTGTGCAGAGCTTACCTGTGCGTAACCGGCAACTTGCCATGTTTAGGGTTGTCATGGCATATGCTGAAATGAAAAAAGTTAATTAAGATAGTTAAAATGAATGTGACTTCAGTTAGAGTTGCTTTATTTTAATTCCTAAATACAATGCTGCGAGTTTATAAACAGCCATTGTCCCTAAAATATATTTGATGAAATTTCGTGGCTTGTGACTTACACAGAAATAAAAGCGCTTAGGCAACTCTGTGCAGCTGACCGGTCTGTCGCATACTAGCCACCGATGGTCGCTTAACCTTTGACTACATTTTTTGCCATACATTGGCTGCGACTTTACAGACGCGTTGCGCATATCCTTGCGACTAACTTAAGGTAAATATTTTTTCAAGCACATATTTGCTGTCTTTTGCGAGTAAATGCCACACGATTTATTAAAAAGCCGCACGTGACGTGAAATTTGAAAAGGATTTCTCTGCAAATGCGTGTGTATATACTTTCGGTTTTTTTCTTTTTCTATTTGTTATTTTGGCATTGTAGTGTTTGTCTAAAGGAGTCTCTTACACATCCACGCGCACTTAAATCAAACACCCACAGTCTGTACAGTGACGTTTGTGCGCCTTTGCTGACTAAAATGGCAGTACAAAAGCGTCTAAATTAATTATCAAGGATAACGTGGTCATCATAGCAGCATTGCCATTGGCTCATTCGCCTCGTTTCTGTTTTCTACTTGGCTATTTCCGGACTTGGTTGACAGTCGTGTAGCGAGTATGATTCAATTACTCACAACTATGAAGCACAAAAATAAAAACAAAAAACAAAAAAATAAAAAAAGAGTCAAGAGAAAAGGTATCCTGTACGTATGTACATATGAATTTGTGCACTTCACTCACTTCAACTTTGTTAGTTTCGGTTGAGGAAATTAAAAATGGATTAGGCTAAGTATGCGCACAAGGATTTGTGTAATTAAAATGAAGTTGCAGTTGCGTTAATTCAATTATGAGTGGCATATCTACGTGATTAAATCAGAAACTTCTTTTCAACATTTTTCTTTCTTTGACAATAGAGCAGGCGTGCATGACTTAATTGGTTACATGCAGAGGAATTTTTTATTTTAAATTTGCCAAGATACTTTGACATAAATGTTGCATTGCTAATTTAGAGAGGCTTAACTATCTACAGAGTTTATTTCTTACAATTTTGGAGACGGTTAATTTTTTTTGTTTCAAAAAATCCCTCCATTTAAGTAATTTACAGAAATGTATATTTCCCATTGCAGTTTACCCTTGAAACTACTGAAGAATTGAATATCTCTGAGCGTATTTTCCAATTAAGTCACATTTATTGCATCTAAACCATTTCGAATATTTGATAATATATACCTAAAACTGAACAAAAAATAGTCTGAAATAACAAATGAGCAACGATTTGTTTTCATTTTAAAGAAATTATCAACATATATGACTTAAGTCCAGTGCAAGGCGAAAGATTAAACGTTTGTCAGCTTTGGTGTTGGTGTTGTTAATAAGATTAGAGTACAAGAGTGACAAAGCCATATTGCTATGCAGCTTTAAAAAAATCAAGTTTAATATTGATATTAATAAAATAAAAAAAAAAAAATTAATGACACAGCTTAAATTTGGTTTGTTGAAGTACGCTCAGCATGTGTTGTGATGTTTTGAATATCGATTTTAAATATTAATGATATCAATCAAAATTATGATAAATAAACGGATAGAAAAAATTCCTAAGTGAGTTTTCGAGGAGTAAAAGTGTAGATAAGAGATACAAAAATGTATATAAAACTTAAGAAATAACATGATATGAAAAAAGGAAATAATCCATGAAAATTATGAAAGAAAAAAATTAAAATTAAGTGAAGACTTAGTGAGTGCCAAGAAATGATATTCAAAAAGAATATGACCAACGCGTGGGTATATGTAAAAGACAACTAAAGCAAAGAAAAACTTTAGACAAACTAACTTAAGCGGAGCGTTTACAAGAAATCTATTAACAACAATTTGAACTTGACACAAAAAATATGGCCAATTATGTACCTAAATCGTAAGCCAATCGAAATGATGCCAATTAAAACGAAATGACCCGATGATTGAGCTAAAAAAAAAAAAACAAGAATTAAACTGTCAAACGTTGGCATACCTAAATTAACAAACGAAGGTTACCTAGCAAATGCACGTAGAAGCAATTTTGTTAATCAAATAAAAGAAAAAGTCATAACATAACAAGAATCAACGGTAATTCGAGGGTTAAGGGCCAAAAGCTCATTGGCACGTTTAATGACCTCTAACACAATTAATTGAAATGGATCCGACCGATCCGCTGAGCAAACTATCCATGCAACGATCGGAAGCTAATGTGAACTGCTCTGCGACACACGATGCTGCGATAAAATTTTGCATTTGAAGATTTATTTTAGTGAAACCAGTTTTGGATGACTCGAAGCCGCTGACGATGTTGAGCATCAGCTACGCATTTGATTTAGCCGCAAATTGGCATGTGACCGAGGGGGCGCTCGAGCGGTAATCACGCCAAACTGCAGCAACAAAAGATGAATTGCTTTGATTTTAAAAAGCGACATTTGAACTAGAGGCAAAAATACAAATATTTTATTAAAAAAACAACGTGAAAAAAAAAAAACAAAAAAATAGATAAATCCAAACATAAAGATAACAGATCAAGTTCAAAATCGTTTCCGCGGCTGTTAGCGTCCAATTGACTTTATTGCATGTTTTTGCGCTTTCAAATATATTTTTTTTGGACATTTCGATATTTTTTGTATATAAACCTTTGGCAATGCATTGCTGAGCAACACAATTCGTTGAATCATCGAAACAACTAAAACCATTAAGCCAAAACAGCAAAATGGTAAATATAGTTATACATCCGAGTACCATTTTGCTAAATCCTTTACTTTACAGAAATTCCACGTTCTCGCTTTTGCGTTTATCTTGGCTTACGTCTACGCTGACGTCTCGGAGCTATCGGGCTATGATTATCCAGCACCTGCACCGTCCGCACCGGAACGTTCTTACATACCTCCAGCACCTGCACCATCTGCACCGGAACGTTCCTACATACCACCAGCACCACCGGCCCCACCAGCTCCAGTACGCTCCTATGTGCCACCACCACCACCAGCTCCTCCAGCACCTGCACCAGTGCGCTCCTATGTGCCACCCCCACCACCGCCACCACCACCAGCACCAGAGCGTAGCTACATTCCTCCAGCACCCGCACCGGCACCAAGCGCACCCGCACCTGAGTACCTGCCACCAGCACCGGCTGCCTCTGCTCCACAGCCTGTTTTTGATGATATTGAGCAACCTGCTGCTGATGGCTACCGTTACAAGACCGTGCGCCGTCGTGTCTTCCGTCATCGCTTCTAAACGTCTTCATTCACTTTTTTCTTTTGCCTCTTGTTTTATGTCATAACCGACACAGTTGCCGAATGTTGTTAAATTTTTTAAATACATACGATAAAAACAAATTCAAACTTATAATCTATTCTTATACTTAGTAAAAACGGTTTTTTAAATATTATTATTAGGAAAATGCAGCAGTATTTGATTCGAAAAGAAAGGAGAGTTTTCATTCAGATTGGAGTACTTTCGCTTGAGTAATACTTTGATCCTTTGATCAGGATATATTAAGGGCTTTTCCCTAGTTAAGATTTCGCTTAGTTTCCGTCATTGAGCTTCGATCTTTTAAGGCAAATGTCGCTCTCAGATTCCTGTTGATTCCTTCATCTCCACATAGAATGGTTCCTCTTATTCTTGAAGCCATACCATAAAACAGAAAAACTTTATAAACGTTTTTAAAATTTTTCAAATATTTTGTACAAATTTTAAAAGAATGGAAACAAAAAGTTAATATGTGACTTCATAGAAAGGCAAACAAGATACGAGTTACTGGATAGTTCTTCGGAAGCAGCTAGAAGATAATTGACTTGCAAAAGTATATTAGCTTGCGCACAAGTCAATTGAGTTTCAAAAAGTGCGACCAGCAGCAAAATAAAACTTTAAACTTTGCCACGAGAGGCAACCAAAACAATGCCACTTAAAGATATGGAAGTTCTGTCAGCTTAAAATAAAAAACCGCTTATTACAAAATCAAATCAGCAATAAAAGTTGCACGATACAAATGCAAGAAAACAAAACTTGAGCATATGTAAGACAAACAAAAACTAAGAACAACAAAAAAAATTCTGAAAAAGAAAATGATAAAAAGTAACCGCAAAATTGAAAAAAAAAATATTGAAATTTGAAAATGCGAATTCAATAAACTGCTGACTTGTTTGTAGTAATGTGCTTTGCTGCAGGCTTCGACAATGGCTGCTATCAGCCTTAGAGCACGAGGACATTGTTGACGACGACAATGACGCTGACGCTGACGATATGCGTTGTCGTTCTTTTGTTATTTGCCGACTGACATGTCCTGTGTCCTGTGTGAAATTCTGTTGCTGCTGCTGCTGCTGCTGGCAATCGACAGCAACCCTAACAAGCCATTTAGACAATTGCTGTTGACTTTACTGAAATGAATTTCCTTTAGTTTGTTTGCCTTCCCGTCCGCCCGCCTGTCGCCCCCGAAGGTTTGCCCACATACGCGCATATACGGTGTAGTTGCCAAATGGTAAACAGCGGACAGCAAACATATTTTTCACTTAGTTTATGCTGATGACATGCAAGTGGCAAAATTATTATTTTTTTTTTTTCTGCTCTTTATGGTTATTGTTGTTGTTGCTGCTTGCTGCCATGAAGTTCGTTTGCTTTCTACTTAGCTATCCTTATTTTGCTTGTTTGTTTTTGTGTTTTGTCTTGCCTTTGGCGCATAATTTTTTAGCTTTTTATATGCTTGCCAAAGCAGCGAATAATGAGCAGCAAACAAGCTGCGAAGACATCTGTAAGCATACGCATGTGTGCAAGAGGCAACCATCAGTGGCCTCGGCTAAAGCGTTGCCTCAATAGCCTACACTGCATTGTATGGGGCATTGCCGGTCGTCCTCTAGAAATTTTGTAACAAAGAAGCCAAAATGCTAAGGAAATATGATATGTAGTGTAAATATTTATTTTTTTTGTATATTGGAAAATGCGTCATTGAAATTCGTATCATTAGTTATAGGTACAAAGAAAGCCATACTAGTTAAATATGTTCTTCTGTAACTTTTTTTAGAGACTTTTATTTCAGTGCAAATGTTATAAAATAAAAATAAAATTTGGAATCTATATAGAGATATCAACAAGAGATTTTTTTATGGTTTTTACATAAGCACAAAATCTTTCCTTATTAAAAAAGCTGTAGATGTTAAGAAGGAGCTTCTGAGATTTCTTTGCGCCGAATTGGTTCCCAAATTAGTTTCAAGGAAAATATATATTTTTGACTACGAATCAAAGATTTTTCTGTTTTAAATCTTGCTTACCGGAACCGCTGACTATATCAATAACTTATATATTTGATAACTCTGTCAATAACTTTCATTATGTTTTATGGTGCCCAACACCATTGTTTTGCCAATTTCAGCACGCTGGACAAATGTATGCTCCTTAGACGAAGTGCATAAAAACAAAGGTCCAGTCACCAGCAACAGCAGCAGCGTCAATGCATACGCAGACAGTTCATATTTATAGGGGGTACAGTTAGGATGTGTAAAACTTGTCGGCAGTCTGTGGCGACTTTGTCGCGCGTCATTGTATAGACAAAAATACGAAAAAACTAGCTAGAGCGAAATTCCCCAAGGAGTCTATCAACAGTTGATAAAAGAATGCTGCGTGTGGCTATTGTCGCAAAAGGGGGGCAGTGCCAGGGATGTGCCACAAAGTCTGTCACATCTTGGCGGGGGTGCATGGCGCGTTACGTATATAAGTTTATTATTTTGAAGGTAATTGGATTTGTGTTTTGCCAAAGCGCATATTCTGTGGCAAAATAATAAGAAAATATTTTGTTTCATTCTAGCTTTTGCTATTTTATTATTTTTTTTTTTTCGTTTTGTTTTTCTGCAGCATTGCGTTTGACTGTGTGCAGCATAATAAGGTGAGCTGTGGGTTGCTATGCGTCGTTGCATTGTTGTGCGTAGCAAAGTGTAATTTAAGGACAATGAACCAAAAGAACAGTCAGTGGACAACGTCAATGCACAATGAGTCAAGTGTGGCTTGTGTATATTTCGTTATTTAAGGTAAAACCAATGCCAGGATACGTGCATGCAACTGATGTAAGCTGCTATTGAAACTTATTGGCAGGTTTTCCTTTGTTTAAGTGCGGTATGGAAGATTGTGAGGGAGTTTAAGTACAATTCAGTTTCTTACAAAGCAGAAGTGAACCTTGAGCATCAGAGATCACAAGCCATCGTAGGTTTTGTTTAAAAAAAATGCATAGATCTTGCAGTTAGCTAAAGGCTTATGAAACAAGCTTCTAAAATAACTTATTTTAGACATTATTTGCTTGTGGCAAAGCGAATACAATTTTTTTAAGTTGTAGTGTTTATTTTTTCAGTAAAAACAATTCTTAGCGCATTAGTCAACAGGAAGCAAAGCAAATTTGTCTATTTAAGCGCGATGACGGAAGACGCGACGACGCACGGTCTTATAACGGTAGCCATCAGCAGCGGGCTGCTCGATTTGCTCGAATGCAGGCTGTGGAGCGGTGGCAGCTGGGGGTATGTACTCCGGTGCGGGTGCAACTGGTGCAGGTGCAGGGGGAATGTAGCTGCGCTCTGGTGCTGGTGGTGGTGGCGGTGGTGGGGGTGGCACATAGGAGCGCACTGGCGCTGGTGCAGGTGCGGGTGGTGCTGGTGGTATATAGGAAGTTTCTGGTGCAGACGGTGCAGGTGCTGGGTAATCATAGCCCGAGAGCTCGGAGACATCAGCGTAGACGCAGGCCAAGCAGGCAATGGCGATAATAACGAATTTCTGTTTAGCCACACGTATAAAAAGGATGCGGTTAGTTTTAAAAAATTCAATTTATTTCTTTTTCACACATTTTTTTTTACCATTTTTGCTCGATTTGGTTTAAACTCCGTTGCACAACCGACGATGTTTGTTGCTCAACATCGTAGTGGCGGAGGTTTATATACCAAAAAGCGTCGTTAGGTCAAAGAAGATGCGTTTGCTTTTGCTCTATGCTTTTTTTGTGTTTCTGTTTTATTTGCTTGTTTCATGAATAACCTTTGCATATTTGCTGCATTCTACGCGCAAGCGGAAGCTGTAAGACTTGCCCAACGTGTTTATGTCTGACATACCGTGATTTATCATGTCGTATATTGACAAACGCATTTAATGCGAATGTGTGCGCCTGATGTGAGCGTGGTTTTTAATTGGACCAAAACAAATTTGCCGATTAAAATTCATATGGCAAGATTTGTGGCTGTGTTTGGGTTTTTATTGAATTGTTTTTTTTTCCTCGCAGACTAAAGTTGTGCAGGCTGAATTAATGTTGGCAAGTTTTGTATAGAAATAAAAACAGCTAACTGACACTTCATTGACTCTTGCAGTGCTTCAGGTTTTTGCTTGCTCGAGTTGTGCATATTTAATAGATAAAGTTAAAAGTATATATATTTTTTAGTTTATTTTAAGTTAAAATCCTCATTAATTATAGATGGGAAAATGATAAGGTAATTAACTGAACGTTGACCTGAGAGGAATATATAATAATATATCAAAATGACTGAACACCACCTGCTGCGACAACTTCATAGATCAAAAGTAAAAAATATTTTACGCCTTATCGAAGCATGTAGAAAAAGGCGAAAGTATAAACTAGATTTCAGAAAAAAGAAAACATAAAAAAACTGAAATGAAGGTTTGCATAATACTGCGCATAGTCTAATATATTAAACAATATAATTCTAATAAGTTGGAGTTGTAAAATAATCATGTGTTGATTTTATTTTATATATTATTTCTAATAAATCAAGTGCTATAAGGCATATGGTAAAAAAATTCAATAATGAGTAATGTAATGAGTAATATTAGTAAAAAAATAACTTTATGAAAAAAATTTTTTTTTAAAAAGAAATATAAAACTGAAAAATGAAACTGACTTAAATATTAGATTTAATTGGAAGGTTGGTTGATTTTGGTAAAGTCTAAGATAGGATTTAATTTGTGTGGCCAGATCATTTTGACAAAATATTTGATATGCAATATATGAAGACTGCAAAGGTTAAATAAAATAATTAAATAAGTTATTTTCCACATATCTATATCCTGCATTGATATATTTGATGTTAAGCATAGAAAATAAAGGATAGCTCTGAATATGGTAACGACCACTGATACTCCAATTAGTTATTTTACATAAAAACTTGGGAGTTCGTACTTAAGTAGTCAACAACGATCTAAGAAGTGAAATCTAATGCGTTTTTGAGTAGGAAAGACGATGATATTTTCGTATAACTATTCTTTAGATTTATTCAACCAAAACTTCTTGACAACAATCGATATTCGTATTTAGTAACGGCGGCGGATGATGCGACGGACGGTCTTGTAACGGTAGCCATCAGCACTCACGGGCTCAATTTCCTCAAGAACGGGCTGGGGAGCCAGAACTGGTGCTGGAGCTGGAGCATGGTGAACTGGAGCTGGAGCATGGTAAACTGGAGCTGGAGCTGGAGCAGGAGCAGGAGCATGGTGAACTGGTGCAGGTGGGATGTATGTGCTCACTGGTGCTGGAGCTGGAGCCGGAGCTTCGTAGTGTTGTACTGGAGCTGGAGCAGGAGCAGGAACGTGGTGAACTGGGGCAGGAGCGTGGTGCACTGGGGCAGGAGCATGGTGCACTGGTGCAGGTGGGATATAGGTGTTCACTGGAGCAGCAACTGGTGCTGGTGCTGGAGCATGGTGTACAGGAGCTGGAGCGTGGTGAACTGGTGCTGGGGCATGGTGAACTGGTGCTGGAGCATGGTGCACTGGAGCGGGAGCATGGTGCACTGGAGCTGGAGCTGGAGCATGGTGAACTGGTGCAGGTGGAATATAGGTGTTCACTGGGGCTGCAACTGGTGCGGGTGCTGGAGCATGGTAGACTGGTGCTGGAGCTGGTGCTGGAGCAGGTGCGTCATAGTTGTAGCCGGACAACTCTGAGACATCAGCAGCGGCGCAGGCCAGAATAGCGAAAGCGACAACAAGAAGTTTCTGTAATGTATCGTTTAGGCGATATTTTATTTAAATATCCTTAAAAAAGTAATCCACAACTGTTTCTTCGATACTAACCATGTTGATTTGTTTTAACTCGAACGTAAGATTCTAGTATGTTGAAATAAACGAAACCGAGGCCTATTTATACGAATTATGAAAACTGAACAGCTGATTAGCGAATCTTAAAGAAAAAACTAAATGCCTAAAATCCGCATAAAGATGAGTTGTTGGCAAACCAGTTCAATTTTACATAGGCGCCATATGTTTATAATTATTTATAAAATAGCTACATTTGAGAGAACTCATGAAGGGCTTAATGTTTTATGAGACAAACGAGATTTTTTTATTGCTAAAATATTAAAATTAGCAAAGAAACAAAAAAAAAAAAAAAAAATACAAAACTTAAAAATAGTTATTTGAGTAGTTAAGTATGTTGCAAATGTTTATATGAGGCTCACGCGTGCGTAATAAGAAAAACGTTTAAAATAAATTGAAAAAAGTATTTTTTAACCATAGGTATGTATGTACACATGTACCTATGTACATATATATATATATAATAGCATAAAATAAGTTATATTCAATATTAATTTATGCTCATAGATATTGAAAACCATAAAATTAAATTAAACGGAATCATTAAAACGCATATTTATATATTTAAATGAATTTTTTAATCAAATAGAAGCAAAAACTAAATATTAGCAACAGTGTTTATGTTAGCATAAGAAATATTTCGAAGGAAAAGGAAACATGTTTATATCAGAAAAACAAAAATAAGAATAGGTTATATATGTATATAATAAACTAAATATATGCATAAATACTGGCTAGAATATTATATATGTTTTTTTTGTTTTTTTTTTGTTTTTTATAAAGTAACTTGATAACTTCAACAACAGAATTAAATGTTATTCAAATGAAACTAATGGGAACAAAACGAAGCAAAATTGCAAGTGAAAATGAATTAATTATAAAATAAATAATTAATAGGTAAAGTTCGAAAAGGCGGCAAAAAATAGATACAAATTAAAAAATGTTAAATGATAAATTTATAGTAAAAAGACTATATAAATAACAAATAAAAATAGTAAAAAAAAAAAATCAAACCATAAATAGAAAAAATAAATAAATAAAATTGAAAAATAAAAAACAAATATTTAAAATTATTTATGCACATGGATTATTATTAATCTACCAAGACTAATTATAATAGATAACTTCAACTATTAGTGTATAACTTTATGCCTAATAATTTCAGAATACTGGCTACTAGGCCTAATCGACCTTGTCTTCACTTTTGAGTTAATTTAGATTATATTCTATTAGGAATTCTTATATTATATTTTTTAATTTATTTATCAACTGTTTTGTTTTATTTTTCGTAGGTTCGTTTGAGAAAGATCTTGCTTGAGGTATTTGCTGTCGGCTTTTTTAAGAAGTGAACGGTTGCCAGTACAGAATCAAGAGACCACTGAAATATTCTAAGGCAATATAAAATATAAATAATATTTTGTAAACTTTTTTTCCGTTTGATATTTCTTAAAAAATTTTTAATGTGGTATATTTTTTGAGATTCATATGTAAATAACCAGAGTGAGATAATATCTTTCTTTTATGATTAAGAATATATTTCGGTTAATCGATGCAGGCTCAAGGTCAACAAAAATTTTTACATCGTTTCCCCTTCTTCTTTATTAAGTAGAAATGTTGGCATCGATGTTCAGAATGTCCGTTAGTTCCATTGCTTTTCTTAGAGGGTTGATAAATATCAGTATGATAAAATGTCTGTGTATATATGGGCAATTTCGTAAATTTTGCGTAATAATGAATTCGAAATCAACTATTTTATTTTAAACCCGCTCTAAAGCAACTAAATTTCGCAAAAGACGTCATAAAATCAAAATCGTATGCTGCAAAGTAAAGGGCTACACAAGAAAAAAAAAACGTAACGTATGAAAATTAAAAATAAATTTGCATATTTTGACGCGCCTACAAGAAATCTTAAATTGATAAAACAAAAAAAAAAAAAAAAAAAAAAAAAAAAAAAAATAAATAAAAACTTAAAATCATTAATTTCTTTGATTATTAAGTATCTGATAAACGTGGAGCTTAGCGTTTATTTTTCCCGCATAATTTTTTACAAACGCGCTAAAAATAAAAAAAAATCAATCTATATGCCGTGAGTACCCCCAACGTTCAGCGTTCAAAGAGTCACAGTATTTGTTAACGCTCAAGTTCGATTTTGAATTATGGTTTGGTGTTGAGTTAACATTTGAGTTTTGGCCTTAGCTACTTTGAATACATGTAACGCAGGTCAAAAGTTTAGAGTGACGCCAGCGCGCTTGACGCCAATTTCAGCATGTCTACATCTTGATTTCATTTTTGATTTTTTTTGGCTTGCTTTTGTGATGCTGATTCCAGCACAAAAACACAATTAGCGTGGAAAAACAAACGAACGCATGTGTATGTAAATATATGACCATACATTTTCATGCACATTAATTCTGTACTTGGTTTTACTATTTTTGTCTTTTTCCTTTTTTCTTTCTTATTTTCAATTTATCTTTTTTTTTCTTTTTGTATTTGTTTTTGGTCTTTTTCCTGTTCGTGGAAGTCGTTCGACGACTTTGTTTGACAAATGTTGACAGTTTTCACATATGCATGAACATTTTTAATGTGTTTGGGTTGTTTTTTTTGTTGTAGTTGTTATTACTGTAGAGTCAGTTGCCAAAACATTTGCGTCGTCTGTCTTTTTCATTTTAGTGTATATCGACGCTGATATAACGGTCGCTACAGCACAGGGCAGAAAAACCGCGACTTATTGACATTTGCATTTGAATAGATCGAAGAAATTTTTGAGTAGAGTGAACAAACGTTCATTATTACTTTTAAAGTGTTAGATCCTAACATTGTGAATAGAATCTTATAAATATGATTGAGGAAAATTAGAACAGTCAAGATGGCATAAGGTGAGTATAGCTTAAGCCTGAGTTACTCAAGTTGATGTGCTTTTTTTTAGTTTTCGTTTATGTGTGGCAGTTTTTATGACCTGCATTGCATGTTACTAAACTTAAATCCACTTTACTTTGAAGGCCACTTTATTGTATTTTTAATTACACAAATGGCTAATAAACAATTTGCAGCTTTGAGACTTTCGGGCGACTTCGTTGAAAGCTCATTCGTGAAGTCAACTGCGTTACGTTGCTTTAAATTGTTTATTTATATAATTGGCACGCTTGATCTTTTTAGTGACTCATTGCAGCTGATAATAAACGGTACTCGCACTTTGCCAATTTGATTACTTTGCTAACTACTTTTGTTGATTTTATTTTTATTTTTTCATGTTTTGTTTTACTATTTGTTGCCTTCAAAATAGTATTGTGCAATGTGTAATCGAAGTTGTTATGCAACGTTGCGTATGTGTAATTTGATTTTGGTTTTGCTTAGCTGAAATTCATACAGTCGGTGAGACAAATAAAATGCACAGTGGAACAGTTGCTTTAAATATGACAAATGCTTAACTTTTCACTTCAAATTGAACTAATATATGGAACGTTGCATATGAAAATGTTGCGCATTTTACACACAGCATAATTATGTATATTATGGCACTTTGTGTTAGCATAATGTTATGATTTATTTCGTGCTCAAGAGGCATGCTGCCCACTGTGCAATACAATTGGAAAATGGAAAATGCATTGCATTTACATACACAGCCAATTCAAGCATTTACGTTACATACTCAACGACACTCAATCTCTGTCGTGTCAATGTTTTCACAGCAAATTGTCATGTTTAATTTAGAGAAAATAACAAATCGCAACTAGTCGAGCATCGGTTCGGATTTTGTTAAATAAACATCAAAGTTGATAGTAGTAAGCGATTGCAAAACTGCAAAATAAAAAAAAGGAAAGATAGAAAGGAAACAAAAAAATAAAATAAACAGACAGCAAACTCTGGTAACTATGTCAACTTTTGAACTTTTTCGCGTGCCAATTTAGCAAACTTTATTTAGAACATGGCAGCGAAACTATTAAACAAAGTAAATAAGGACACATACTACATATAAAATGTATACTCGCAGTACTTCTGTGACAATTGCATTTGGCAAGCGCGCTAAAGAACTGTCAAGCATGTTTGCATACTTTTTGGTATTCGATTGAAAAGATTTCTCAACTTTAAATTACTTAAATTTCATGCGTCGACTGTCATAGCATAAATTCAAATATCGTGTATGCTCACATACGCATATATACACGCACGGCGACTCATGCTGCACGCTGATAAATCAACGCCCGACAAATTAATGCCTTAAATGAAGTGCAAGTGCCCGGCGCTGCCTACGTACGTACCCAGACTCGGCATAGTCCGGCTGATGCAGTACCTGCAAACTGCAAACTGCATCGTGCAGTGTCGTATGCATAACAATAACAGTCAGTGTAGTATACTGTGTTACACGGTGCAAATTTTTATTGAATAAAATAGCATGTATTTTAATTGCGACATTAAAATGAAGTGTGAGAGAGAGAGAGAGATAAGACAGATAAAAACTCAACTGTCAATTGTTGGAAACACGTAAACATTGTATGGAACTGCTCTGCTGAGGGGTTCACTGTATGGCGGTACAAAGCAAAATGTTTATAGATTTATTAGAGTATAGTTTATCAAAGCCACTGACGCAGCTCTCAAAAAAAGCTCAGTGTAAACTTGCATTCGTGCTGGCAACCATGCAGGCAGTTAAGGAGTCAGGCAGGCAGTCAAGTGGCAGGCGAGCAACAACAACAACAGCAAGAAAGTAGGAATACAAACAACAAAAAAAAGAAGAATATATTTTTCCAAT
The DNA here is from genome assembly GCA_037044495.1 of Stegana nigrithorax. Lineage (NCBI taxonomy): Eukaryota > Metazoa > Arthropoda > Insecta > Diptera > Drosophilidae > Stegana > Stegana nigrithorax. The sequence goes on along the minus strand of JBAMBQ010001320.1, from coordinate 132,876 downwards.
ATGTAGTAAAAATAAATGAAGGTAGTCGATGTATTTCAGACGATTTTTCGTCGACTGGACATTAACATGAAACACGACTTTGGCCTGCAGTGCATTGCAGAGAGACCTGTACGTTGCACGCTACAGTACGTGTGTGTCGACGAGGGCAGACGAGCAGGAGACTGCTGATATAATTATCGCGATACTGTCAATTTCGCACTGACTAGTAAGTACGTGTGTATGTGTGTGTGTGTGTTTATGTGTGTTCGTGTCGTTATAATGTTATATACAGGTTTTCCCTTTTCGTTTTCTCGTTTTTTTTTTCTATTTTTTGTTTTTCACAACATGTACACGTTTTTGTTGTTTGTTTGTGATTTTGTTTTCAGGCCCGTCGTCGTGTTGTTGCCTGCATGCATTTTCACTTTTTTGCATTGCATACTTTTGGGCATATGCAAATTCTTGCGTGTGCTGACATATCGACATGTGAGAACGCGGTATGAGACGATTATAGTCGTTATTATTTTGTAATCCATGTCGTATTAACAACGTCATGTTACGTTCAGTCGACAGTCAACAAACTGATTACAACAATAATAACAACAACAGCATCAGTGTCAACAACAGCCAGTAGAAAAAAAAAACAAAACAAAAACCAAAAACGAGAAAAACCAATGTGGAAAATGGCGACATTATTTAAACAAGTTACATGCCGGTACACTCGCATATGCAAATATCATTCATTGTTGTAATGAGCGTTAATCAGCATCATTAACTGCTAATTAAGTGCGGTTTACATTTTTACTGCGACTATTGCCACGACTGCCGCTCGTCAACTCATAACAGCAAAGTGCACTGAAGCGTAAGCTTTCTAGTTGACTTTGCACACGGCTGGGGCAGAATGCAAAGGTGCACACACATTATTCAGCAATTGATTTCACTTTAGATGTCTGTCGATATTTAAAGCGCCAAGTGAAATTTTTGGCAATGTATTGCAAATTTTATAAAAAAGTTCAAGAAGGAAAGTGCAAAAATTTATTGAAAATTCTACTTCTATTGACGTAGAATATTTGCATATTTATAAAGGCAGTTGATTTTCGTCATTATTAGAGATATCTGAATAACATCAGAAATTCGATAAAATAAAAATTTATAATACAGAACAAATTTGAAGTAATGTACTCGTTTTTTAATGACCCTTATCTTGCAAAATGTTTTTCTTTTTTTCAATTTTCAGCTTAAATTTCACATCAAAATATATTTTATCTATTTAATAGCATGCATCCCTCACACCTATACATTATTTTAGAGCTTTTAATTACCCAACTGTACTAAATCCTTGTTTGCCAATAATTACCAAAATTACTTACAAATGAATTATGAAATTAAACGCAAATAAATTAAAAAAATAAAAAAAAAATGATACATATAATTCCACTTTTCAACAGCAATTTATGAAGAATAAATACAAAAAACCCACAAACTAACTCACACTGTGTCTAAGTTCAACAATGCGTTTCACTTTCAAATGAGTGGCAACAACAGAGAACAACTACCAATAAGGCATAGAAATATATCCCAAAAAGCCCCCTCAGCTTATTTTGTTAATTACATTTTGGTCAAATAATGGCAGCTCAATTAAATGAATTAAAATGTACAATCGACAGCATTTTTGGACATAAGCGCACTTGCACTTGGGTAAGGGCAGACCAAGGGACAGGATCACTGTAGTGCGCTGTGGTCAGCGTTTGACTGGCGATTTTTATTTGTTTTGCGTTTTTGCGTTTTGCAGCAGCGGCAAACCCATTCAAAAAAATGACAGCCAATTAAAATTTATCGCTATGCGAAATGAGACCACACTAATCAGTTTTGATCAGTTAACCAACCAACATTTTTGTGCTCTGCAATGTGTGCACGTAGCATTTATTTTTTTGTTTTTTTTTTTCATATTGTATTGACACGTGTAGAACAGTAGGTGGGGCTTTGGCATAGACTTAGTAATTCGAAAATCAACGATTACTTAGCATGATTGGCTATTTGCCTTAAGGAGGTACAAAAGTTAATATATCAGTAGCCGGTCCATGTCCATGGTCCTAAAATCAAACAACTGTGTGGCACTTTTCAAGAACACATATTATTTAGTTGAATTACAATTGAATCTTAGTGCCCTCGGCATAAACACAGCTGCCAATATTCTAAAATATATGTATGTATGCAGCAACACTAATGGTGCTAAAGAGCCTCCGCAGAAAAAAAAACAAAAAAACATTTTAATAATCATCCCCCACAAGCACAAGTTGCTATGCCAAACATATCGATATGAAATCAATACAAAAAAAAAAAAACAAAAAAAGAAAAACAAGCAAATAACTTTTATTGTGTGTATTTTGCTTAACAAAACGCATTTTCTTCTTAATTTTACTAGTTTCGTTTTACTGCAATAGCTTTTGCCGCAATGCCACTTGTTAGCGACTTTCAAGTGTAAGCCACAAGTGGTTAGTGGCAACAAAAACAACATACCAACAATAATAACAACAACAAAAACCATAGAGAACGACAATGAAAACAAGCGGCAAGGCACTCAAGAATTATGACTGCGTTGGACATGCTGCGACTGCAACTACAGCAGCTCCTGCTCCTGCTCATGTTCCTGCTTCCGTGGCTCCTGTTGCTGCTGCTGTGGCTGCTCTTGCTGTTGGAATTGTAAGAAAGAAATTTCGCAAAAGAAAGTCATAAGCATCAAGTCTGCTAAGAATGGAAAAACTTTTGAATCTAACGAGAAAAATTTCCACATCATCAAAGCTCATTCCAGGCCATAAATTCCGTGATAAATGTATGTGTTTTCGCCAGCATCGCGTAACGGTAGCGGCACTCGAGCATCGTCGCTGGTGGTTGCTATCAGTCGCGGCTAGGCTGGACCTGCACAAGCCCCGATGAGACGAGACGAGGCGAGGAGTGGCGTGGCGTGACGGTGGCGTAGAAACAAACAAACAGACATACATTCTTCGATTTCAATTTGATTTCTAAAGTGCTTTAGTTTCATAAATTTCAACATAAATAGCATTAGTCGTACACATAGTTTGAGTCAATAAACTTGCTATTTTGTGTGTATAGCCTCCTTCATCTTCTTGTTCCTCTTCTTCTGCTGCCCCTGTCTCTATATGTGAGTATGCGTTATTACAATGTGGGCTGAACTGAGCTCAATTTGCGCGGGTTGGAGTTAAATTATTTTGTTACTCCGTATATTCTGCTGATTGAGTGTCGGAAGTTTTTCGGCGAGTTTACTCTTGTTTATGGTATAATGGCATTTGGAAAATCATTTCAAGTTGGTCAATTAGTGGTTAAAGTAGATTTGTATTGCAAACTTTTTCTTCTGTGTGTATGTAATTGCTAAGGAGCACAATTCTTGTATGCATTGCGTCAGAAGTTTGCCTAAGAATGTGCCTTAACGTCGGTTAAGGGTAATAAGCCACTTAAGCTTCTTGTACTTTTGCCCGTCCAATAAGCAGAAGCAGCTTAGTACCTCATGTTGTCGTTGTGCTGTACGTACTGCACATATAGTTTTGTTGAGCACAAAAATGGAGATGTAAGTTGTTTCCAATTAAAGCTTGGCTAAGCTTAATTTCACACACTGCAAGCCTGAGACTATACTTCCTTTGATTAATTCATCAATAAGTTTAGAATTTTATACATATACTAGTAAGCCCTGGCAGACGTTGTTCTGCCGCAAGCCACTTTCTACATTTCAAATTATTACGCAATTGCGCCATTCTCACACGCACACCAGTATTTTCTTCCTGAACTTGTTCTTCGGTTCTTTGGGCTCTTCTATTTCGAATCCTTCTAGATTTATTTGTATCACGGCTCAAATTGGCCCCTTTGCGTTTTGTTGGCATTGTTCACTGTACAATACAAATAAGAAAGAATAATTTTTGATTTTATGATAAACGTATAAAAATAATTTATACTTACAACTCAATAGCCGTTGTTTGCGGTAACTCGTGACACGTGTTGAGTATTTTAGAGGTTATGTAAATCATTTAATTAACTGATCGTGCGAATTACACTCAAAATTAAAACACTAATAATAACCGAAAACTGTAGAGAGAGTGAGAAAAGGCTTATTGTTTGACAGAAATATGAAACCCTAATCCGTTGTGTTTACTGTAGGGTTGTATGTATTTTTAATACCACATAATAAAAACACTTAGAGGTTTGAAAAATAGATAGTAGCCGGTTCTCAGACTTACTGAATATGCATAAAAAATTTCATAAGAATCGGTCAAGCCGTTTCGGAGGAGTATGAGAACAAACATTTTCACACGTGACACGAGATTATATATATAGAGATGTATAGAGAGAAATGACAATATTTTAAGATCTACTGTGAAATCATTACTAAACTCTAAGTATTCTCACTATTATTGTACGAACTTGGATTGGTTTTATTGAATTATTAACTGTCAGAACTAGTGAAGAAATTTAAGTCGTTTTCTCAGACAATATAGTTAGGTTAGGTATAAGTGTATAAATTTTAGATGTGTTAGAGTGTCTATCCTAGACCACAGATAACAAATCAACATTTTAAAACAACAATAAGCTTTGAGATGTTCTGCTTCAACAGAGTACATTACATCAAGTATGTAATGTATCTGCTACTAGACCTCATGACTTTTGCTGCTACTATTTACCCAATAAAGTAGCTAATCAATTGCGCAGAATAGCATGAAGCATCAAGGTTTTAGTTTAACATTTTTATTTTGGTTTATTTTTTTTTTTTTTTGTTTCGAATTTGTTCAACACTTAAGAGGAATTGTAAAGATTCCCACCTAACAAGCAAGTCAGTTCTTAAGCACGGTGACGGAAGACGCGACGACGCACGGTCTTGTAACGGTAACCATCAGCAGATGGCTGTTCGATCTCATCGAAAGGTTGTGGTGCGGGAGCGACTGGTGCTGGGGGAATGTAAGTGTTGACTGGAGCAACTGGTGCGGGAGCTGGAGCATGGTATACTGGAGCTGGTGCGGGTGCTGGAGCATGGTAGACTGGAGCTGGTGCAGGTGCTTCAACATGCACTGGAGCTGGAGCCTCGTAGTGGACTGGAGCTGGAGCTGGGGCAACTGGTGCTGGTGGAATGTAGGTGTTCACTGGAGCAGCAACTGGTGCGGGTGCTGGAGCATGATAGACTGGTGCTGGAGCTGGAGCATGATAGACTGGAGCTGGAGCAGGTGCTGGTGCTGGAGCATGATAGACTGGTGCTGGAGCAGGAGCATGGTGAACTGGTGCTGGTGGAATATAGGTGTTTACTGGGGCAACTGGAGCTGGTGCTGGTGCATGGTAGACCGGCGCGGGTGCTGGAGCATGGTAGACTGGTGCTGGCGCTGGAGCTGGAGCAGGTGCGTCATAGTTGTAACCAGACAACTCTGAGACATCAGCGGCGGCATAGGCCAAAAAGGCAATGGCGACAATGAAGAATTTCTAAATAAAATTTTGCACATAAATTTTTATGATAATTAGTTTCGTATCCATTTGCTTATTTGTTATCCTTCGCGCTATTATGTAATTTTGCTGGAAAAGCAACCAAAAACGGCCTAATGCTTACCATTTTGTAGATTTAGTTAATTAGTTGCTTGCTCCACGAACGATGAGTTTGCTTCTGCTTGTCAAAAACTATCTCATGCGTATTTATAGTCAATAAAAGTTTTGAAGGCGGGTCTGCTAGCTAATACTCAAGTCATCAAGAGGCTTATGTGCTTCAGCAAAAGTCAACACTATGCACAGCGACAGACAAACAAAGCTAAAAGCACAACAAATTAGCTTAGATCATGCTAAACAGCTAAGGTCTCTTGTTATGCGGTAAAAAAAAAACCAGAAAAAAAACCAAACCTAAAAGATGTGAGCAAATTAAAAAGACAAAAAATAAGCACGACCAAGCAAAAGCTTTTTTGTCTTAGTACCCGGATCGTTGGTTCTTTTGCCTGCGTCATCAACAGTAACGTATTTTAGTTGGCTCCGCTGTAAGAATCTCATTAAAATTATGTTGAACGCAGCCTGCTGCCCATGGCATATTCGAAAATGACTTTTTTAATTAAATTAAAGCATGCAAGCAACAATTTTATGCAAATGGAAGCAGCACAATAAATCGAAACTTGCGCTGATCGATATGAAATTTATTGACACTCGTGTACGCGATGAAGTGGCCGATATACTTTTTTATTGGCAGTTGCTCCGGTAAAAACCATCATTGGCGGCATTTACCTGCTTTTGACTTAATAAAAATTTACTGCATAATTCCATTAAAATATTGTAGAAAATACATATAAAACTCTTGATTTGCAATAAAAAAGAACATAAATTGTGCTATGCCATTTGTTTTTGTCTTGTTGTTTTGATGCTTTTTGATTTTTTTTTATGATTATTTTTATTTTTTTTTTTGCATAACATTTTGCATATAAAATTATTGCGGAAACATTTTAGATATATACCGGCCGCCGAATCAAAACTTGCTTAACATGGCAAAAAAACATTTTTTTATTAAAAGTAAATAAATGTAGTAGGCTTTAGGCTTGCTAGTTTTGTTTTCATGTTTTTGAAATGAGCAGAAAAGCTTATCTAGCAAGTTATGCTAACGTTAGAAAGTTGAATATTAGGCCTAATTATTGATGGATAACCATAACCAATTTGAAGCTGAGGTGAAGAATATTTAATTAGCCTCGCTGTCGATGTAGACTGTTCAGAGCAGAAAACAGCATGTCTGAGGTTAGTTGTGATAATTTTTGTGCTGTCAGACAGTTAATCGCGTAGAATAGTTCATACTGGATTGTAGTGGCCACATTCTTTCTCACAAAGCTATTTGTTTTTTTATTATTTATTAATGTGTACTAATGATTTTATTATTTTTTAATGTTTAATTTAACAAAAGATGAAAGCAAATCCAAACAAGTTAGAGGATTAAGTTGAAAGAATTCAGCATGCAAATAAATATAAGAATTTTATAGAAGTTCCTGAGAAATTAAAGCTTAGTGTTACAAAAAAATAAAAAAAAAAACAAAAATTAAACAAAATATGTTCTAAACATTCCGAATCCCAATCACGCTTCAATCGTCGGAATAATTTCTAAGTCTTACATGGTCAATTAGCAGTTATAAAAGGCACTAATTGATATTCTTATGCTTTATTTAATGATAATTAGACAGTTGCAAAATGATAGGCCCAGCTTCCCTTTCGTTCTATTGCGTCTTATGGAATTTACCAAATTTGTCATGCTACCGACCAATCTTTCGTATCTAGCATTATACTATAAAAATGTTCATTAGTAGTAATTCGGACTTCAGTGGTTATTCCAAGATATACTATACTTCCGTCTGAAGCATGATACAGATCTAATAATTATGGTAAATGAATTATAGTTGCTGCTTCTTGCATATAAACTAATAATCATTCATGTATATGCGTTAATTAATGGTAAAAACGAAATCTGTATAATATGTATATGTAAGCAGACAATGGTCAGAAGACAAAAAACTTTTTATGAAAAATAACCAACTAATGAGGCTAACAAGAGACAAAAAAAAATTTTTTTTTTAAAAACCAGTCGTTGCATATATTTAAGTGTCTCTTAACATAGAAGTTATATAAGCATTAATACATTAACATAATTATCTGCAAATATAAATATTGTCAAGCTAATTCTTATGTAATGTTAATCAAGAACCACCTGCACTGAGGCCGATGTCGAAGTCTAGGCATAAAATTAACGAGAAAAAAAGAAGAGCAGCATATAAGTACCGAAACGTCGAACTGGAAATTCGTAAAACAAAAATCTAGTTTGGGTAGAGCGATTGACCGTTTTTGATTGCCAAATCGGTATAGGGCGCTACAAGATTTCGCATAAATTAGCTTTAATTCAAATTTAGTATTTTTTTTTTTTTTAATTTTGGTAATAAACCATTTGTTGTATGTGATATATTAGTTCAAAGCCGATTTCCGAGACTTTGGCATTTATAATTTACTAAAAAATGCCATTGTCGCCTTTTTCCAATATAATAAATTAGGCACTTAAGTTCTACTGTTAAGTCGAGCTGTTGAAAAGGTTTAAAACATGCTTCAACATTATATACTCTTATATAGAAAGTAACATTTATCATCAAACGTCTTGGATTCTTTTAATGTGATTTGTTTAGTTCACATTACAGTTTTAGATGTTTGAGAGTTTGAATAATAAATAACTTTTTAGAAAACATTTTACCTAGATATCTGTAGTCATATAGTAAATAATAGTATGTAATATAAATGACCATCACTGTATGTACTTCACTTTTTGATGGTTCACATAATAATAAATTTATTGCAAGTCGCAGAGGCAGTAAATTAAATTTTGTTTTATGCAATTATTAAACATTTCTACCAAAATATAGGCCTACACAATTTTATGTTTGTTTTATTAAAGCATTTGCATAAAAAATTAAAAGTAAAACCGACAAAAACTTATGCAAACTGCAGCTTCTCATGTAGGCAGTCAACATGTGAACAGACAAAAAAAAAAATTAATTACATAAAAACGCGATTGAAGCTGCTTCCGTTTTATTTTTAATTTTTTACCACGGCTCGCTGGTGTTGGCTTGATTTGATTTTAGCCATGTGCATGCGTCTTTGAATTATCTCTTTTTTATTAATTTCAATTGTGAAAACGCTGTTAAAGTAAAATAAAAAAAAACCAAATTAGCTAATGCCATTGTTGCCGACGGCGGCTTTGCCCTTTTTTGGGTTTTTGTCATAAAAAAAATTATTTATTTCTTTATTTTGCTCGTTTTTCTTTTTGTTTTTATTGTTTTGCAATGTAAAGATTTTACACAGCTGCTACAGCGTTATTTTTTTTTTTAAATACTGGTTTGTCTTAGCTGCCTCGCGTTGGTAAAACGCGCAAAGATGTGATTTGACTTTTGTTTGTTGTCTTCGAGGCGATATACGCTTCATTAGCATCTTGACCTTGACTTTGAAAATTTATTCGTTGGTCTACGTTGTATATTTTTTTTGGCTTCGTCTTCAACTTCTTTTATTTAAAAAAAGGTTTTTTCGCAGCTGATTGGCACGTTTTCTTTTTGTGTTTGCATATAAGCCTTTGGTCGGTTTGAAGTTGGCATTTAGTTTTGTTCGTTTTTTATTTATATTGTTGATCGCATATCTTACTTCACTGTGAACAAGTTTTTTTTAATTTGTCTGCAATTAAAACTGTTGTCAATCTTTTTTTTTTTTTAATTATAATTTCAAACAAAGAATTTTAACAACGTTATACGCAAATATGTTTTTTTCTTATTTTATTAAGAGATATTTTTCGCCTTTGTTGATTTATGTGTTGATGTAGAAAAATTTGAAAAAAAAACATTTACAACCTTGTGTTTTTATTTTGCTTTTATTAGTTTAAAATGTTTTATATCTGTCTGTCTTCAATTAGCAACAGTATACGATAGGATTTCGTACGCAGGGCTGTAACATGAAGTTATAACGGGTTTTGAATAATTAAGTTGCTGGTAGAATTTTTACTGTATTAAGGTAGCATTGAATATTATTTGCATTTACAAATCGATCTAAGTTTTCGCTTGTTCCAATGCCGGAAAATCTACTTTCCAAACTTTTTTTCTCGGAATAATGGCTAAAAAATGTTTCTGTACTTCTTCATTAAGGTTGATACTAAAAAATGACAGAGTATACTTTGCCAAGCATGACTTTTATTTTTTGTGAGGCCTCTCTCTTTTATTTAATCGAATTTCGTTATTTATATACAGAATATGCTAATAATATCTTTTTATATTTTTCTTTTTTTTATTTGTAGACAATACAAGAACGATTTCTTTTTTATTAAGCTTTGACTTTGCTATGTTATTACGAAAGTTGAGATTAGCCAAAGCAGTTGGCCACATCACGCTCGATATTTAAAATTTAAATAGCAAACATTTCAAACAAACATTTTTTGCAGGCATTGTGAGTTCATTCAACTACATATTTAAACAAGGAAAAACACACGAATCAACTTTTTTGGCAAAAACAAAAAGAAACGTCACAATAATGAATAAAACAATAAATAATCGTAGAAACATTTCAAATTGACTGAGGTAATTGTGTTAAGTAAATAAACTGAAAGCCAATTTGTGATGATGAATAGTTAAACTGTGCAAAATATCGAAAATAAAACAAAAAAAAAAATCATATTAAAACAAGAAAATAAAAGGAAAAAAAAAACGAAACTAAAAAATTAACAAATAAAAAAAATCATTAATATTGTTGTTATCAGATGAATTCGTGGCGGGTTTTTAGCATTTATAATAATAATTAATTTTTTTACTGCAAACTGTTGCAAGTCGTGGGGGAAAAACAAAACAACTTTTTAATACCATTAAGTTTAATCTATTGCTTATAATCAAAAATATTTCAACATATTTCTATTGCATACGAGATCGAAGCTGAAATTTATATGAAAAACGAAGTTGCACACCTGCTACAGAAGACACAGGCGCATGCCAAACAAGATAATGCTAATTTTATTCAAAGCAACGCACAGCACAACGTGCCAGACAAGAGCACACCACACCACATTACACCAAAGCAATCGAGACAAAAGCAAACCAAAGCATATCAACACGGTACAGTGCTCCTGCAGTTGAGTAGAGGATGCTGAACGTTATCAAAGACATGTGCAGGGCGAGCGGCACATGCCGGACGCTGCCACTGGCGAAGATGAATGTAAGTGTACGTGTAGAAATTTACGAAAAATTACGACTTACGAAATGCTTCAAAATGTATGAGGTACGAAACGCATAGAAGAAGAAGAAAAAGACGACGAAGAAGACGATACATAAATGCACGAAGCAATGCATTGCAGCTGAGACAACGCCGACAAAGCGTGCTCTGCTCTCCTATGCTGTGTTGCTCTGCGCTATGGCCATGTGGGCAACCGGGCTGGGCTAGGATGTTGCATTGCAGCATTTATTGCCAACGAAGCGTATTTGGCACATTTGATGCAGCGCATAATGGTCGACGCCATTAAATGTCCATTGACATCGCTGTGGCAGAAGCACGCGGGTGGTGCGGGCTGTCGAGATGGGACGACATGGCGTGTGTACGCGCTTCGTTTTGTATTGCATTGAGGTCCATGGTCGATAATGGCCAACGGTTGGCGGTTGCCGGTTGGCAGTTGGCGCAACAAAATCGCAAATCGAATGCGAAACGAGCGTAGATCGTGACCTGCAAGGATGCTGCTTACTTATTAGCTGCGATTACTTTTGGCCTCGACGTATTGGCATGCCTTGGCATGACTTGATTTCACTGGGCTTGGCTTGGACTGACTAGGCTAGGCGTTCACTTGTACATGCGATTTTGTATGTTTAAGTACATGTTTAGCTGTTGGCAATACACACTCACATACACACTCTTGCGCCACCCACTTGCATATGTACGTGGCCAAGTTGCGAAATGTCTAGCATTCTTGTCAGCGTCATTGCCATCATCATCATCGTCAACAGCAGCAACAGCAACGACAAGTCGCAGCAGTAGATAGGAATTGGCACCGCTAACATGAAAACTATTGCTACCCCCTAGAACCATCCCCCCATCCCTTACCTGCTTGCAACATACCAATGCATTGGCTCTTGGCTCCTGCCTGATGGCTGCTGGCTGTTGGCTGTTGGCCGCTTCGTCGCTTTCATTTCATGTTTGATTTTGGAATTTCTTCATTGAGTACGTGCGTTAAATTTCAAATCATTTCAAATTAAATGCATTTCATTTATTTTCCGTTGCATACTTTTTGGCATTAGTTTAGTTTATTTAGTTTCCTTCTCTTTTCGTTTGGTTTTTTTCTTTTCTTTTTTGGTTGTTTTTTCAAAGCGCGAAATTCTGCGCTGCGGCATGGCCTGATGAGAAACAACATATTTTAATTGCTTTTGTGCATGCGCGCAAAATCGGATTATAAACAGCTACAACATAAAAACAACAACAACAACAGCAACAATAAAAACAAGAATAAATACTTCAGCAAATATATAACAATTTCACACTTCATTTTCCGCCATTTCAATTATTTGCCTCGTTTATTACGCGGCATCTGAAAGTTATCGGACAACATCAAGCGAAATGGAAATTGTTGTGTGCATTTTTTCATGAAATTACGGCAGAGTGTATGTGAGTTTTGGGACTGTGTGAATGATTATTTTATAGTTCATAAATTTAATTGTAGTTTAATTTATTGCCGAGTTAATTGATATTGCTACATTAGCAAATCCAATGAGACATCATAATACTGTAAGGAGTTTTCAATTGGAAGGAGTTAACTTTGAATGGAGAATTTTAGTTATGGGTTTAGTTAGAACTGTAAGCTGTCATAATGGGAGAATTACAGCTTGCATTTCGATATAAAATTTAGAAAAAAATATTCAACTCGGGTGCACTACAATCACCTAGAATAGAATTATCAAAGCCAAACTGGGGGAGTGCAAAATGTAGCAAATAGAAATTTTCCCATACTATGATACTGGGTAAAGAAATTTATTGTGTTAAATACATTATTTATAAATTGGTAACCACTTGTGAACCAATTTTTCCACTTCAAGCGATTGTCTCTTAGAAATTGCTTGTATCTAGATTTGCTATAAATTATAGACTCGCATGTGTCTAGTTTTTATACGAAATTTACTTAGTCGCTTCAAAATAATATGTTACCCCAGAATCAAGTGCCAACAATAAAATATATGAACTGTCACAAACATTGCGCACAAACTGTTGACAAATCCCACTCACATAACTACACTCAAACCCGCAAACACACATACTCAAGCCCAAATATATGCAATCTGTTAAGAAACGGCCGCCAAATTGCAGCCAATATGGAATGCTTACCAAGCGAAGTCGAAATGAAAGCAAACAAAAGCAAGACAAAGTCAAGCAATGGAAGCTTGGAAGGATCATACGAAGGAGCGAGCTGCTTAAGTACATTTTGGCAAATGCTGATTTATGGCAGCGAAGTGCAATATGGCTGCTTAATAAAGCGTGCACCCGCTGCTTGGGTCGCTGTTCCGCGTTCGTGTTCGCGTTCGCGTTCGAAACGACAACGAAATGGGACGCCCACAGTCATATATATCAATCGCTAAAAATCAAAATAAATGCAAAACGATTTTCTTTATGTTTGACTGCAGTGATTTGCATAAAAAAGCACACAACAACAAGTAACAACAATAATAATAACAAAAACAACAACACATATAACTATAAAACGCAAGCCAATGTAAGGAAACCCATTTTATTGTCTTTGCCGGCACTGGTTGCGGCATTGTTAGCTACCATGTCGAGGCAATGAAGTGCGGGTGGACGGTCGAGCATATGAATTTGCATGCCAATGGCGAATGCAGCCGCTTAGGCTGCGCCAGCTGAGCGAGCAATTTACTTGCTATTCATATGTGTGTGTGCACGTTTCTAGTTACAATTGAACATGGGACATACTTTGGCTTATGAGTTGCATCTATAATTGCTGCGAGCTAACAAATATATATCGGGCGTTTAATAACAAATATGACAAGAATTGATTTTCAACTATAATTTTAGTGTTAAAAGATGATGATGAGTTAGGCTCAAGGAGTGTTTCTTGACTTATCATGGGTTATGCCGAGTAGGGTAGTCGAGGCCTAGATGATATGTATATGCACAATTGAAGGTTCTAAAAAGCATTACAACCCCTGCCATTAAACTCACAACTACTACATGCAAACTGTCCCCAACAACGCCAAGAGCTGATCTTGGCAAATTTTGCATGGAATGCACCATAAATTAAGCAAACGCACACACGTAAGTACAAATTTAACTGCTGCTGTTGCCATTTGATTTGCTTACTTGCCTTTTTGTTTGTTTGTTGCTGCCTTAGACGATTTGCCCATGTTCTTTTTTTGAGCCCTTTTCTTATTGGCAAATGTGCCATAGCATTTTCTTTATGTCTTCTTTGCCAGCGACGTCTTCGTCTTCGTGGCGTTGTTGTTATTGTTGTCGTTTTTGTTTTCCCTTGGCGCAACTCGCGCCGTTGCCTTCATCGTAACATCGTGTCGTTTTGTTTTATTGCATATTTATATTTTATACTAAAGTAGCAAAATATAAATCGTTATAACGCCGCACGACGCCTTACTCCGCTTCGCCTTGTCTCTCCGGTGCTGCCACAGCTCAGTGCAGCCCAGTTGCTGCATGCAACGTGTCATATGCGAGCACTTCTTGGCGCAGCATCGAAATTGCTTTCAGTTGCAACGAAACTTATGTTCTCGCTCAACTTGCAGAGTTGTCTACGGCTTGTTGGCTTATTTTTTATTATTTTTATTTGCTCCTTTTTACTTGCACTCCTTACATGGCCTCTAGCCAGGATTTTTTCACCATATTTCTTATTCCCTTCTTTATATTGTTGTTGTTGTTATTTTTTGCTTTATGTGTGTCTTGTTCACTTTTTAATGGTTTGCCCATATGTGCTGTGCTGCCGTTTTATTATTGTTGTTGTTGTTATTTTTGTCGTTCACTGGCTCATATGCTCGTTGGCAGATTTCTGGCTCGGCACATGAAAATTCAATCATAAAAGTTTTTCAATAATCCGCTTTTCCATTGCGCTTCAATTTGCAAAATTTTCTGAAAACTTAATTTTCCACCAATTAGTTTTTTGGATGGGCATTATGTGTGCCTTACCCATGCACTTACCCCACCCATCGCTCATCAGCCATCACCCAACGCATTGTCAGGGTTTTGTAATTTTAATTTTTATTTCTATGTGTATACGGAGAAAATGGCGTATGTAATTTGGATGACTTTTTGATTGTTGCGATAAAGTTTGCTACTTTATTATTGAAGGGCAATGCAGGGTACTACACAATCAAATAAATATAAACAAATAAACATTTTAAACAGTAAGTTACAGAAGCAGCATTCTTTTGGCATCATTTATTTCTAGCAAATACACTCCATAGGAACGGAACGGAATAACGGCCTCAGAAAAGGTGGGCAAGTGATTTAGTTTGTGTACAAACTAATCGATAAGTCAGAGCGAAAAAGTTTTACTTATATGATCTTACAGCTAAAAACTTAACTAACCGAAGCTTACTTATATCGTAGAATTTTTAAGACAAGAAGTCTGGACACTCTTAGGCAAGTTAAGTTTATACTAGGCATGGTGATTACCAACATGATACTAAGATAGAAAAAAAAGGATTCTCCTTTAAATAAAAATTTTGATCTCTTAACAAAATATTGTAACTCAGTTCATCCAAAAATAGAATGAAATCCTTGAGCACAAAAGATTATTACTTGGGAAAAACGCAGAAAATGAATTTTTTATTTCTTGACAAGTTTTAGAGCAGTTCACAAAGATTACTCTTGAGTTTCAAGTTAATGTAAAATCTAAAAGACCTTCTGATAGCTGCAAGTGCTGAAAATAGTTAAATACCTTCCACTTTAAGGATGTCCCTGAAACTTTGCAGTGCAAGTTCGAAGTAACATTGATTGCCGTCTGTTAGTAAACTCAATAAAGATACTTTTGAAAGTTATCCAATTAGTATTTATGTTGTTGCTATTGACCAGCATCCAAATAAATTCCACATAAAGCCATGCTTAGATATGCAATGCGTCTAAGGGTAAATAGTGTCAGGTGTGCATACGCTACGTGCGTGCGTGCGTCCATTTCACACTTACGTATATAAGCAGGCCGGCAGCCAGCCAGGGACATCCCTTCCAACGCGTCCTGTGTTTACCAAGTGAGTTTATCCCTCACTTATGCGACAGACTTGCGTATTTCGTGTTAAAAGTAAATAAACTTATATTTGTGTCTTTACTTAAGTGAAATAGTACCAAATGATGTTGCTTTAGTTTACGCTATGAGTATTACTTTATTCTCTTTCTTTTCTTTTTTTTTTTTTTTGTTTTTTCGTTCTTGGGTTTTGCTCTTTGCTATGTGTGGAAATTGAAATGGGACATTAGACGACACTGACGACGACGTCTAAGCCAATGATGACGACAACGTGCACGACAAAATGACTAAAGCAACTTAAGTGAGCCCGCATTCATAGATGTGTATGTGTGTTAGGTGTGTGTGCAGCTTAGTTTAAGTAAGTAAGCGAACTGGGTGCCAAACTAAAACAGAAAACTTCATTGTGTTTGGCAACGCCCCTGGTACGTGATTTCATTTCCGGCAGCTTTATTTTCGGCGCTTGTAATCGCTTTACCCTAACAAAAAGTGGGCGTGCCACTTACATACTCATGTACTCTTACATACTCATACGTATGCGGAGCTGTGTGCTATATGCATTTATTATGTTTAATTCCCACATTATTTGGCTTGGAATTTTCTTAGCGTGAATCGTGGTTAGCGTTGAATTTTGTATAGAAGAATTGTAGATGACTGTTAAAGGTAGAATTTACGTAAAATTAAGAAAGAGATCTGAAAAATCATATTATATGTCCAACTTATAAGTCAAAGTCCTCAAAGGTAGCCAAGTTAAAGCTGTTGAGCTAAACAAAAGTCTATTATGCAATATTCTTAGCTCAATAGCTTTGCAGTTTTCGTAAAAAATATTAAAAATCCATATAAATATATTTGATCGTGCAAGAAAAAAACAAAATATTAATTTAGCTGCTGCTGGGCCAAATGGCAGCCTAAGTTACATACGTGTATGCGTACTCATATTTTGAGGAGCTTGGTATGAATTTTATTGCTGATTTCTGCACAGCATGAAGCATACCGCTGTTTGACACTTTTGACAGCTTTGAACCTTCTTCATGAGCTTGAGGCAGATTAACAGCTGTCAAAAAAGTAAAGAAGTGAACCAAAAGGCAAACGGCTTGTGTAAGGACAGTTTATGATTTTTGATGAGAAAATAGACGGAGATCAAGGGTAAGGAGTGAGGGAAGACAGGCTGCTGGTAAAACAGTAAGTACTTTATATTAATGCATGTTTATCAATAATCTGCGTAAGCCTTTAAGCTTAGACAAACATAGGCCGACTGTTTTAAAGAATATACCCACAATTTTGACTATTTCAATGTACGTTTTGCATATTAATTTGCGCCACAAAAGCCAAGCAAATATTAAGCCATGAAATTATATAGTATGCTTCAAGGCCTAACCAAGTTGCATATTACGTAACCAAGCAAGCAACGGCTGCTGCGCAGATTTGGCATATGAAATCTTTGCAATATGCCAAAGCGCGTTTTTTGTATTGTTTTGTTTTTACATCGCCGCTGTGCAAACAAAATACAGAAAAACAAACGCGAATGCTGTGCATGACAGCAGCTAAAAATTTCAATTTGAGCCATTGATGAGTCTATTTTCAGGGCAGCGAATAGCATTGGGTAGACGTAGCATACGCTGTCAACGACACGCGCAATGACTCCTGCCCATTGTTGACTTGGACGCACACCACACGTAGAACCAATTAATTGGAAAAAAAGCAAGTATACAAATAAAGACGAAAACTGTAACAAAAGCGATGCAAAAACAAAATCAAAAAATGAAAAATAAAAAAGAAAAAAAGACAAAGAATACGTATACGTTACGTCCATCTATATGCAAGAGAAATGCTATACGTTGGGCAGGGCAGCCGCGCAAGCCAGGTAAGGCAAGGCAGATCCGTCGGGCAGGTGGCACGAGTTACAAATATGCAATGAAGAGCTGTGTTACATAAGCCCGAGTGTACGGGTTTGCATGACAGATGGTATTTTTGCAAAATGAAAAACTATTGACTTAACCTCGTTCGATGCGAGACAAAAGTGAAATTGACAACAGCTTGTAAAGGCTTATGAAATGCAAAACTAACTAAATGAAAAAAAAAAAAAAACAAAAAATCCCCCTTCATAAAAAATACAAAATAATAAAAAAAACATAAAAAAGGCAGCAGTAAAATGCGAAAAAATGGGTAGGAAAAATTTTGTATAAGCAAACAGCTTTCGTATGCAAAAGTCGTCAGGTTTAAATGGGGGTAAAATGTGTAACGTAAAGTAAAAGCCATAAAAAGTGCAATTTTCGTTTGGTCATTTTCAAGTGAAACTTTTTAAGTCCACTTAATGAACATAATGGGCATCGTTAGAACATTGGCTTAGGCAAAAGTGCCAAGCAGCAAGTTCGAAGTGCCAAAAATGCGCCAAGTGACAGGCGAAGACTTTTTTGAGCGCATACGTGCACGTGAAAACTTTGCAACGTCAAATGGCGGAAACCTTTGTGCAGCGCATGTAATCGCTAACAAAATGACATGCCCTGCCATGAATGCTGGCTGCGGCAACGTTGCTGCTTAATCTTTATTTCCGTCAACACGCCTACACAAGCATCAAACGACGCAAACTTTGACAATGTGTTGCGACAATGACAGCGAGGCAACAAGAAAAGAGAGCAGTAGCGAACTGCTTCAGCTCAGCTCAACGCATCGCACCCCAACCCACTGTTGTGACATTGCTGGCAAAATGTGTTGCGAAACAACTGTCAACTGTCATTTGTGACGCTAATAGTGACCGTTTAGCATTTGCACTCCTCCACATGCCAGCGGACAGACGTCAACTATTTGGCCATTCGGTTGCACTTTTTGCACGCCGCAGTCATAGACCATTTTCAAATAATATTTCCTAAAAGAAGAACAAAACAAAGCAAATCAAAAAAAAAAAAAAGAATTTGTACAAACTTTCTGTTTATATGCCATTTTTGTCGTCGACAAACTTTTCTAATTAAGTGGCAACGCCGTCATGCGTATGTCTGGCAGCCTTGAAAACCCATTACAGCCGTTTTTAATGACCAAAAAAAAACCCCTTACCCGACACGTTCGCACTTGGAGTTACATGGGGCAGCATTTTATTCGGCTTGTCGCTCTTCCGTAAAATGTTCGGAACATTTTCAGTGCATTTTCGCAGTTTGCTCTTGCAAATATCGTTAGCTAAATTATTTGCCTAGTCAACGAAATATTTTTATACTTTTACCAAGCAATAACAACAAAAACAAAAAAATATAAACTATACGAAACAAAAAAAAAAATAAAAAAAGAAAAGAGAAGAGGAGGTAATGTTCTTGTTTTTATATAATAAAAATTTGCGGCGCTAACTAATTGCAGTTGGCGCTTTGTTTTATGAGTTTGGGCCACACATTAATGGCATTTGAAGTTGGTCCACGTAAACTGTTTCACTTGGCTTGCCCATGGGCACGCATCATGACAATCTGCTAATTTCGCAATTAAGTTGAGTTCATTGGCGGCACAAATTTATGTGTCCTTGCTTGGTTTAATGTTCATGTTGCAATGCCGTCTGCATGAGTTTGTGCACATTAAAAGTGTGTAAGCGTTTTTGGAACTTGAAATAATATTCTAAGTGGCCATGTCTGCTTGGCACACATATATAACTTTATTCGAAGTCATGTACATGAGCGTCGTGTCAGTTTTACACGTTGTAGCCATTGTACGGATTATTGACTTATCATATAAACTATAGTTAATTTTATTTTTAACAGTTTTAAAACATATAACAGATATTATTAAACTGGATTTAAGTATTAAAATTTTGATTTTCTGTGAAATTTACTGAATTGAATTATTCGTCATTATGCAAATGCTTTGGCAATAATTGGAAAATATTAAACGAATTACTATTGCTTTAAACAAACCAAAATTTCATTAAACACAAAACATTATTTAAATTTTACTGCCACACAATTCATTTGTTTTAGTTTGGCGTTTTGGCTTGTCACATAAGAAGTATCTAATCTCTTGACTCGCCACACATTGACAGTCAACTGACAGCATCTGTCACTTTGTATTCACGCGCATAAGACAACAGGACAAATAAACAACAACAGCAACAACAACAGGGGATGCGTACAAGAATGTTCGAATTGCTCACTTCAAGGCTAATTTGTCAGCAGAAATTACAAAAGCAATACAAGTCACAGCACACAGCAGCAGCAGCAGCGGCAACAAAAACTACGCCATGTCATTATTTGTAAACATAAGTAAAATAAGTTAAGGAAGGAAATGACTATGTTCAATGCTGACAAGTGACTGTAAGGAGAAAATTTTCAAATGTCAGCAATGGCTTACACACAGCGGAAGTTATTTTTCACTAAACAAAACACCTGCAATGGCGATGACTAAAAAAAAAAAGATAAAAAAAAACGGAAATGCTAAGAAGTAATGACACCTATATCAATAATTGCCGCAATTATTAGTTAGGAAAATAACAAATTGTCAGTTAAAAAAAAAAAAAAGAGAAGGAGAAAAAAGCAGAAAGGAGAAGGAAAAACAAAATCATTTTCAAACAATTTTCCACACTTCTAACGCGCTGCTGCGAAGTCTTAATGGAAATGCCAACTTGACAGATGCAAATTGTTCTGCATAAAAAGTATCTGAAGTCAACTTCCCGACTTGCACGCCAGCTCGCACTTAATTACGCCAGCGACGACGAGAGATGCGTTGAAATAAGTTGAAAATTTATTTACATAATTTTAATTAAAAAAAAAAAAAAAAGTAGAAAAAAGAAAACGAAACGAAACGCTGACAGTCATGTAATACGAGACGTCACTGTTGTGTTGAAACTGATGCGCGTAGCTGAGCAAGGCAAGCCTCGACCCTGCCAAAGCCAGACCGCGGCTGGCATGTCGCCCACACAAAAGAAAAACTGGTCAGCTTGCCTTCCTGCCTGCCTGCCTGCTTGTCTGTCTGACCGTCTGTGCGTCTAACTGCCAGGTCAAATGTTTGTCAAAATGTCAAAGCACACACAACACTCCCGCAAACTCGCGCATACACAGGCAACTCCCCAAAATAAACACCTGTGGTGTCTACAGTTCGCAAAGTAGCTTTCAATGTTGCCATTAGTTAGGTTTTGTCGCTGAATTTGTTCTCTACTGTTGAAGGTTAGGGCACGTTCGTGGCATATTCTCTATGCGGCAAACAGGCAACCAAGTGTATGAAGCTGCATTTAATATGCTTAACGATATAATTAGTTTGTTGTTGTTTTTATGCTTTGTTTTTTTGTTTTTGTTACTGTGATTTTCAATATCTGATGTGTAAGGGCGCGCACATGACGCTGCCGACGCCGTCGCCGCATTCTTTTGTCCTTGTGGTTGCGCGTTTGGTGTGGTTTGTTACTAGTTTCTTTTCTCTCTCTTCTTATGCTGTTTGCGGCCTTAAATTGGGGTGGCAAACCTCATTAATTACAAATGACTTCATTCGCTTTGTACTTGATGCGTGACAGTTGCTCTGCAGCTTTAATTGTGTACTGAATCATTGGCAATAGTTAAAAAAGTAAACAGCAGCAGAAGAGGAAGAATACTTAAATGTTGCATATAAAAACAAATGACTATATCACAGGTAGGCTGTTTCCTACACTAAAATGCACAATACAATCTTTACCTGAATCGGTTATTTAATGTTCCTTAAGCCAATGTAAGCCCTACAGTTGTTGAAAATAATTGCGTGGAGCTAAATATTTTTTAATATTTGCTGCTTATTTTTTTTTTAACTGAAGCTCTAAGCCCACGTATTTTTAGTTGGAATAAAGTACATAAGCAGCTTCCTGATATAGCGAAGTCAACTGGAAAGGGACTACGGATTTACTGGGATTAGAATATGCCTCAGGTATATTAAACCACTATATATGTATGTATATCAGCAAAATAAATCTCTAAGTATTGCCTGAACATTATTTAAAAAGAACTGTTGAAATATTTTTTTTTTTAATTTTTACAGTAACCATACATACAGTTAAAACTTATAAATGGCTTTGATGAAAAAGAGCCTTCTTATAAATTGTTTTATACTTATATGTTGTACAACATCAAAGGCTGCAAAAAAAAAAAAAATAAAAAGCAAAGTTTCTTATCATAATTTACACGACAATTAGCCAATCATTTGTTATTCTCACAGTCTACACGAGTGCGTCGCCATATCAATATCACTTTCGAAAACTTTGTCTGCCAGTGGAGAAGTCTACTTAAAGTTCTTATGCTGCACGTCTGCGCCAGCTACAAGCCACAAAAACAAAAATGCACTTGAAGACCATAATTAGCCAAATTTATTGTAATTAGGCGCAAACTTCACTACTCCATATACCCACATGCAAACTCTTGCTCGCTTTCCCTCTCTCTCTCTCTCTCTTTCTCCACGACTCACTGTGGAGTCTGTGAATATGTGAGAGCCATGCCAAATAATTTTGGCACCCCATACGGTGTGTGGCTTGTAACGGTTTGCGTGCATGTTGAAATAATTATTATGACTTCATGTGGACGCATGTGTGCGTAAAATCTTCAATAGAATTTAATTGCACAAAGTACCCGGGACAAAGTGCGGCTACGAGCATAAACTAACCGCAAACCCAGAACATTGTGACTACACACGTCGGGGTGCGATACAACTTATGAAGTTGTAATTTAATTCTGCCTCCTTTTTTTCCACCTACATACACATAAGAACAAAGTTAGGCTTTAAAAGTTCATGTTACTTTAAAACTCTGTATGTGCGGAAATACAAAGTACGTAAAGGAGAATTTGTAATTACGTAACATAAGCGAATCATGTCACGTTATAGCGCAAAGAAAAGCAAAGTTTTACCATTTTACGTTGTGTGTATTTACGTTTAAGTTTCTGCAATGTTTTTGAAGCATTCGCAATGATGAGCGTATCCTCTTTGATGAGTTTAACTGAAGATCTTCGAAGAATTAGTCTCTAATATTGTTTTTTTTTTATATATATATAAATTTTCATTACCCATGAACTTAACAATGCAGCTCTACCCAATTGTATAGCAATTTAATATATAAATAAAAAATCTTATTTATACCCAATATGAAATGAGTTACTTAGCATAAATTCTTCGAGATATGCATATGTGCCAAAAAGAACACAAGACAAATTGACAGAATGCGCTATTAATCAAAAATCTCAGTAGAAACGCCAAGTAACGCCAGTCAGACAATTTTTATACCCTGCACCAAAATATGGTAAAGGGTACATTAAAGTTGTGCAATTGTATGTAACAGGCAGAAGGAGGCGTGGCAGACCCCATAAAGTGTATATATTCTTGATTAGCATCGAAAGGCTAGTCGATCTAGCCATGTCCGTCTGTCCGTCTGACCGTCTGTCCGTCTGTATGAACAAACGGATCTCAGAAACGGTAAGACCTACAATCACCAAATTTGACACGAAGTCTCGCCCAATCCATAGGCATAACGAGTTTATTTTTTTTTTCGATATTCGACCTATAACATATAGCTGTCATAGGAACGGTCGGATGGAAACACACATTTAGTAACAAAAACCCTTTTGTTTTTCAAGATATCTTCACCAAATTTTGAATTTAATAGTTGTTGCTCATACCCAAATACATATCTCAATATTAAATATATCGGTTTACTATATCATATAGCTGTTATAGGAACAATCGGCCGAAAAATGGCTTTTATTAAAAAAATTTTTTTTTTCTTGAAACATCCTATCATAATGAATAAAATATATTAAAGCAACAAAACAATATATTCAGTTTTGGATAGGGTACAGGGTTTCCTATAGTCGGTTATGCCCGACTGTAGCCCTGCCTTTCTAGTTGAGATTTCGTCTGTGCTACCACAAATATCAATAAAAAACCAATATAGCGTACAAAAACTATTGTGTACATTTAAAGTCAATGGCAGCAAACATGTTGTTCTCGGCACTGTCGGTGCTGGCATAAAGCCGGCATCAAATAAATTCCATCGACCAACAATAACAGCAAATCGCAACATTGAAGCGGTGGCAGCAGCAACGTTACGCTTCAATCGCTTGGCAATTGTTGTGTGGGCGGACTTATCAGACTGTGGCCAAATGCCGATTGTTACTATTGTGAAAGTGGGTATTAGTTACATGGGCAGAGCATTTGGCTTTTGTTAACTGATTTGTGTGCTACATAAGGATGTTATGGTATGACAAAAGAATTGCCATACACATGTCAAAGTAATCAATGACAAAGAATAAGTAGCAGAAATGGAGTTATAATGTGAACAAAAACTAAAATATTTATTTTATTTGCTTGTTAACGTGGCCAAACGAGTATCTAATGTCATTAAGGGTTTACAATTTAAGCACTGCGAGTTATCTGCAGTTTGTGATATGTGGAAAGTAGTTATATATTTTACACTGTTTCATAACATAGGATACATTTTATCACAAAATCAAGGGAATAAAATGTTAACATCTACTGCCGTCTTTACTTTGACAATTTAATCTGACATGAAATTGTCACCAGTGATCATTTTAAGCTTGGTTCATTGACAATTTGACCATAGTCATATTCCTATAAATTAATAATCGGGGCACCTCTTTTTATAAGAGCTGACAACTATGACTGGCTGTGATCTTAACCTTAGTTTCTTACGTATCCATTGCCAAATGATGTAGGTCATAGCAAAAGCCAAACAAACCAAATGAATGTTTCGTCCAGCCACAAAACTATTGCCAACTAAAATATTTGCAATACCAACTACAAATTGCTGAGCATATGAGTATTTTGTGGATTGTGTGTAAGCATGAACTTGGCGCACAACTAAAGCCACTTCTGCACAATGGTCATTGATTGTTTACTCACACCGTCGATTGGCTGGTATTTTTGATTTATTTTTATTAACAAAAAGTTGCACAAAATATATATATAATAATTTTCAGTTTTGGTTTGTTTTTTTGTTTATAAAATTCCTAGATTGCTTGCATATTAATTAAAAAAGTTTACGTGAAAAATATTGCGGCGAAAACGTCAAGACATGCATATGTTGCATACTTTGCAGCGAAGCATATGATATATGAATAAGATGTGCCTTAGCGCTGTTTTTTCCCATCAATGTAGTTTGAACTAAATACTGCCAAGTAATCTGTGACTATAATGATGAAAAAAAAGTGTTGTAAACTCTAAGTTTTTGTTGTTCTTAATGGGCTTACAAAAAAAATATTAAATATATGTACGATATATATTATTAATGAATCTCTGTTATGAAATCTGGCGCTTGATTGCTTGACATTCCGCGGAACAAACGTCATGCACAGTCATCTAAGTTGTCTCCTCACTGTACATTGTAAGCAGCCAATCATTGCTTTGGGCTTCCTCTGCCGACATGATCGAGTACGTACCTTTGGTGGCTGTTGCAACTTAACCACAACAGAGTAGAAACAATCGTGTTGAGCTTGCACAACAATTGTTACTGACAATTTCAAATAGAAAATGTCTTAACCGAAGGCAATCAAGAACAGCAAAAGAAAGCCAGAAATAAAATAAAGAAAAAAAAAAACACCAATACCGCGCATCACATGAAGTTGCATGAAATTGAAATGTAACTGCAATTGGTTTTTCTTTGTTCAAAAATGTTGTCTTTGTTTATTTTTTGTTATTTTTCATTCTAGCTTTTCTTGTGTCATTTTACAAGTTTTCATTTACATGCCTGTGTTGTTTTTTTTTTTTCTTCGTATTGCCTTGCGCTTGGCAACTGCCGAATGTTGCATTTATTGTAGCTTTGTATTGCTGCCTGGCCGCCTCTCAACGTTTGTCAAATTGTCAACTGTCAATGAGTTTTCAATTGCCGCCAATTTTTTCGCTTGACAAAACTGAATTCCTGCCATCGCACTTGATATGTGTCCTTGCCTAATCCGGCGCACTTGAGCGGCTCATGCCGAATGTTTTGCTTCACTTTGATGCGATGCGATGCCATGTGATGCGAATCGTTTCGTTTCGATTCAATTTGACTTGTTTTGTGGCTTAAGTAAAGTTTAGTCAACGTACGTACGTGTATAAGCAAACTTAGTCCAGAACACAAATATCAAAAACAACAACAACAACAACAATGCTGCTAGTAAAAGCAGCAGCAAGCGCACTTCCGGTATTGCATTGCATTTCTTCTACTTTTTTCCCGATGCTGTTGTTGTTGTTTGGTTTGTTTATACGTTTCGTTTTGCGCCATTTTGATTTTGCAACGCCGTGTCCTGGGGCCGATATCCTTGCGCGCCTGTTGTTGCATTTGACAGCTGAGCAGTGTCAGTGGCAGCCGTAAACGTTGGGTTTTGTTTCTATTAAATTCTTTTTTCCTGTCTTTTTTCTCTTTATTTTGTTTTTTTGCGTTTTTGCTGCTGCCAAGGCGTTGGGTTGTCATGTTTTGTGCGTTCTGTTTTGCTTTTGCTTCTAGCCTGCGGCGACTTATGCAGTTAATTCATTTGTTTGATGAAGCCAATTGTTTTGCTTTGACAGTTTTACTTTGTTTTATTTCATTCTTTTCGTCTGCTTCCTTTTTGTTTTTGCTAAAACGCGAAAAAAGGCGCAGAAGTAACTAAAAACTTTGTTTAGCCGACTGCATTGTTTGCCCATATCCAGCTAAGGTTTGTTTTGCAGTTTTCAACAAAAACTCATTTTGGTCACACTTCCATTTCTTATCCAACTTCATCAATGATTGATGCCGTGTCCGTTTTGCATATCAAATCGCGTGCAGTCGTGCAAAAGTTGTTTTTCATTTCACGTTTGTTTTTCATTTTGATTTTTTTTTTGTTTGCAAATATTTTGATTTGGTGGCAAAATGCAAAGAAATTGTAAACAAAGAAAGTTGGGAAACAGTGGACTAACTTTTTAAGGTCACATATTGCATAGGAATAAGTCAACTTCAGTTAAGTATACGTCAAGGCAAGTTCCCGTGAAGTTTAAAAGGTGCAAATTGTTTCACTAACTGACATAATTTACTTATGGAAAACTTAAGTTTTAGCCTGACATTGATTAAGTTTAAGTAAACAAGAGCTAACTAATTTATAACGAACTGTTCTTTGTAGTTGCTGTTGAGCAAAAGATTACTTCTATAAATAATCAAAGACATATAAGTAATTTTGGGAGACTCTTTAATTTATCAGATATATGATTATTCAAAAGTGGCATTTGCCAAATGTTCAATTAATAAAGTTATGACAAAATTTTATATTATATAGAAAAGAGAAAGTGCTCTGTGTCCGCGTTAGACACCAAGTTAGACGCATATTGCGATTAAGTGGACTAATCAAGGGCAGTAAGAATGTAAAAGAGATGGTAAACACTTGCGCTATTATTTTAGTAAAATTTTAACTTCATTCTTGGCTTATTACTATTATGAAATCATATTGGTTGTTTCGTTGAATATTTGAAGCAGTAATGAACAACGTTAAATGCTATGTATGTTTCTTAAGCCGCTAGGCGCAGGTTGCACATTCGCACGACAACCACTCGTCTCGTTGCTCTTCTAAGCACCGTTTGAGCTCTTTATGCGACAAACAAAATAAAAGTAACTCTTCATTGCTAAATGCTTAGAGTGGAATTTAAACTGCGCATGCGTTATGGCAATTAACTATGAGTTGCACTCAGTTGCAAAGAGCGCAAATTTAACCCTCATATGGGCCAACGTTAACATTGCTAAATAAATGGGAAGGGAATATTGCTGCTTAGTTGATTATAGCTTAAATAAAAAGAAACAATATAACAACAAGTCAAAATAAATTAACAAAAAAATAAATAAACAAATAACTAAATCAAGTGAACTAATTTTGTTGACTTTATCGGAAATATAAGTTGGAATACTCGACTTCGGCAACTATGGCTTCTGTACACATATCAGCACCACAAATTTAACTATGATAACGGAATATCGTAAATTGCATGAATTATTTTGAACATCCAATATTTAAAGAAATCAATTTATTTCATTTCGATTTTAAAATTGGAAACCTTGGCATTGCCATTAATATTTAAAGCGCTTAAATGCAAATTTCACT
The DNA here is from genome assembly GCA_037044495.1 of Stegana nigrithorax. Classification (NCBI taxonomy): domain Eukaryota; kingdom Metazoa; phylum Arthropoda; class Insecta; order Diptera; family Drosophilidae; genus Stegana; species Stegana nigrithorax. The sequence continues at coordinate 105,126 of JBAMBQ010001320.1, read as the reverse complement.
TTGTAGTTCAGCGCACTGACAGCTGATTCTGAGTCATGTTGCTGACTTCTTTTGCGAATAATGATTGAAGAGATTTTCAGACATATGCATAAAGAAAAAAGGCAAGTAAGCCAAAAAGTATGCGAAATGCAACTTCGTTGGCATGTCATGCAGTTGATGTAACGAATATGCATGCTTTTGGGCCAAATTAATAGCAACAAAAAGCCATATATCAGCAAGCAACAACAACAACAATGGTGACAAAGGGCACACATACATATATACATATGCATAATGTACACAGGCCACACACACATGGCATGACATTTCGAAGCCGTCGCTGACATCGACCTGGGAAAAATTGTTTTGATGAATGTTTCGATTTAATTGATGAATGACTTTTTAAGCCCGGTCAAAGTGGCAGGCAAGGTGAGTGAGCGCGAAATACCAAGAAATTGACATTTGACAGTGCGCTAGCGCAAAAGAGACAGCACGAGCTGTAACGCAAAACAGTGCGAGTGTGAGTGTGAGCTTGATAGAGGGAATGCGCGGGAGAGAACGTGTCGCTGCATGGCATGTGCGTGCGTGGGTAGCCATGTGCGCAGATCGTGTCACAAATCGGCAATAAACACAAATAAATGCGTAAACTATGGCTTGACGAATGCTTGACACATGCGAATTTATTTTTGTGGCTAAAGCAAAGCAACATAGTATGAGAAAATCAGAAAAAAAAAATACCAATAGCATTTTGTTAGGCAAAAATTATAAATTACAGTCAAAATGAGTTATTGTGCATAATTTTAGCAATTAAAGGCAGTTTTTATATTTTTTTTATTTGGCACAATCGCATGCATTTGGTTTTTTGGTTTTTTATTCTGTTTAATTTGACTTCATGGCCAACTGGAAACTGCTGTGCAATTGCCATTGCCAAACGCAAATGTGACAAATGCGTTGGCAACGCATAAATTTTGCAACCGCAGTCGCATATACAGCATGCGGCCAAATATGCAAAACTTATACACATACTCGCATACGTAGGCTTATATGTATATACAAGCATACGTAAATGCATGTACAAATATACAATATCAATTTTGATTCCAATTGTTTGGTGCGCGTAGTTTCAGCTTATAATATAAATTAGCATACTTTGTGGCGTCAAAGTGTCGCAGCAGTTAGCTCACAAAACAAAAAATTCTAAATTAAACGCGTTTATTTACGATCAACAGTGAAAATTTCATTAAACAATTGCGCATCAAGCCCACTTACTCACTCACTTACTCGAACTCTTGCTCATCTACACAGTTATGCATCTCATTCATTCACACATTAGCTAATACATATGAGCACACTCTTGCCATCTCGCTCTGACTTATGCACTTACTGTTGTGCTCTTGGCAGTTGTGCTCGTTTTCGTAGTAATTTAATTTGTAGATTTATTTCGAGCAACTCAATCACAATTAAATTTCAACGGCAGCAGCAACAGCAGCGCCCCAAAAGTATGCAATGCCAATTGCACTGATTTGTGTGCATTGTCTGCTTATTGTTGTTGTTGCTGTCTGTGCTGTTATGCCGCTCATTTGGCGTTGTATTTTTCACTGAATATTTCCTGGCGCCAAAATTATAATTTGCAGAATATTATTGGCAATTAGTTGAAATTAGTTTTTCGTTGTTTCGCTTATCGCACAGTTGCTCTTTTCGCTTATATTTTATTATTTTTTTTTTATTCATTTTTCAAAAATTTTAAATGCTTTCATTTGTGCGCAGACATTTTTTATTGCCTTGTAGTTGTGTGATTTATCATACAGAGTCTATATTTGTTAATAATGCTTGCCTGAGTGGTGGATAATTGCATAGGAAAATTACGCAGGTGATTGTTAGTTTGTTTGGTCATTTGAGGTTTAATTAAAAATCTAAATGATCAGTGGGCTTACTTGGTGTTTAAGTAAATTTAAAATTGAATAAAAAGGATAGTCATAATATTGCTATAGATTTTCTCATCATTAAATTTTAAGAATTTCGGGAATATATATATGCCATATGCGTTAAGACCCGATGGGTGTAGGTTTCAAAACTACATATGAGACAGTAACAATGTCATGGAAGATTTTGCTACTACAGGGTTGCTTTACTTGCCTAGCTCGAGCTTAATAGTCCATAGAGAGATTGCATTTTTTAGCGCTATGCAAAAGCGTTCTTGTCGGTCCCAGCCAGATTGCCAGTTAGCCACCCTCAAGTTGGCAACTAACGTCAGCAATAACAGCAAAAATACAAGCAATATGCCAATTGCAGCGCATTCCATGGCCAACAACGATAATGTGCAGAAGGAAGCTTCACGATTTCTTTAATTAAGTATGATTTATGTTAAAGAAGAAGTTTTTCAACCCTCTGCTGTTATTTTGCAACATTAACGCTGCTCATTGTTGTTGTTGCTGTTGTTGTTTTTTATAATTGTTGTAAACATTAAAACACATAATGTGGCAATTGCTATTCGGTATTGTTACTATTGCGCTGGAGTTGCCATAAGCGTCATTAAACAAACACTCGGCAGCACTTGGCAACCCGCGCATAAGCCAATGCCCGGCATTCCTTTGTATTTTTCTAGTTTAACGTTTTTCTTGTTGTTTTTTTATTTAGTTTTTCCAAAGAGTTGCAGCAACATTTTTCCAGATGTTTTGCTATTTTAGCTGCTCATTACTGTCGTTGGTATTGTTGTTGTCAGTGTTGTTGTTGTTGTTGTGCTTGTTGTTATTATGAGCTACACTTGCTGCGCTGTTGATAGTGTCCTCGTCATTGATGTTGTTGTCGTTGCCGTTGCTGTTGTTGCGCGTTTGTTTGACTCTAATGTTGAAGTTGCAAAATTAAGCTGTTTTAATATGCGGTTTGCGGCATTGTCGGCGGCCATGTTGTGCGCTGTCGGTTAGCAATGCCGCCAAAATGGACAACTGCAACATGCGGCATGTTAGCTGTGTACATACTCATTATTGTTGTTGCTGCCTGCCTGCCAGCCTGCTGTCGAGAAATGAATTCATTGCAGCTTCGCACCGCACCGCACCTCACCGCCACACCTAAATATTTAATGTCCACCCCTACATCGTCAAGTGCTTCGCTTACTCTGCGCCGTTTAACATTTATGTGCCACAACTTTTTTTTATTATTTTGGTTTTGATACTTTTTTGTTTCTGGTTTTTGTTTTTGTTTATTTTCGAAATGATTGCATACTTTGAGGGTTTGCGTTTTAGAAAATTATAGCTGTGCAACATTTCCACGAATGCGACGCGCTTCGTTGACACTTTGCGGCAGTTTGCGAAAAGGTTTCAATTTTATTGAAGTTTCAAATGTGGCTTTGCTTATCGTTTTTTGTTTTTATTGCTGTTGTTGTTGCTGCTGCTTATTGCTTTGTTTTTATTTTTTTTTTTTATTTTTGAAAATTTATTGACAATTTACTTTTTGCGAGTTATTTAGCTGTCACAAAAAGTACACTAAAATTTGTTTTTTATAGCTTTTCATGAATGTTCACACAACAGCATTATGTTATGCGTTTTCATTGTTTTGGCTACTTCATGATTCATTACCTTGGCATGGTGTTTGCGTTTAGAAATAACGGGCAGCATACTTTTAGGCTGCTGTCAGTAGACCATAAATACATACAGTAAAATATCTTTGTACAACAGAGCAGGGCGCAAGAGGAAAATTGAAAAAGAAAACCTCATTTGCATTACTGCCTTTGAACATAAAGATAATTTTTTCAATAATATACGAGTAGATATATAATTTAATCTAATTCATTGTCATTATCCATCTCCATGCGACAACATCAGTGGAGGCCGATGTTATGGATCCAATGGAACTCCATATACTGACATTTATGAATAAATTACGCCAGCACTTGGATTTTTCAGCTACACACTCTTAACTTAAATTGATCTTTATCTCTCGCTCTAATCACCTTTAAATCTAATGTGAGCGAAGATGATGTTTAAAAACTGACGTGTTAATAAGTTTAATCGGAATCTTAAAAGTAAAATGTATTTATCATATATTTTTACATTTTTATCCCAATGTTCATCTCTTATATTTTTGGGCTTTTCTAACCACCGATGCAAACGCTTAGTTAACCTGCCTTGGTGAAGCATAAAAACGATAAATTACCAAGTCCAATGGTTTAAAAAACTTTTGCAGTAAAATACGTCAAATGAAATGTTTTTGATTGCTGATTATTTTAAAGTATTATGCAAAATCTTTACACTCCAAGTGCAAATTAAGCAGCATTAAAGCATGAGAAATGGTCAATTATTGCAAAGCCACGAGAGATCTTAAAGCCAACATTGCCAGTCAAAAGCAACATGAATTGCAAAAAAGGCAGAAACGGTCACTCGCTCTTGGCTTTCCCCAATGTTGGTCTCACATAAAACGCATTAAACACTTAAGCAAAATAAATGAACCACAAAGCAATAATAAAATACTAAAACTGAAGTATGGCTACGTAATGTGAAAACAGACGCACAGACGCGTACACGGCGACTTTGGACAGCGGCAACGACGACGAAAACGACAACGACTTGGACAGCAACAAAATCGACACTGTTACCGATACCGACACAGTCGCAGAGCAAATGAAGAAATAAAACAAAATGCGGAAAATGCAATTAAAATTGTAGCGAAACTTTACGGCGAAGGACACAAACGCATTAACTGCGAAAGCCGTCTCAGAAGATACATGTAATGCGCATAGCGGACAATGAGGAGGCGCCATGCAATGGCTATGATTGTGTAATTGCAGCTGCTCATTAAAAGGCGAACAGTGATGTGGGAGTGAGTATGTGTTTGTGTGTGTGTGTATGTGCATGTGTGCTTAACTACCAGCTGCCACGCCCACAATACACCAAAGACATTGTGCAGCAATGTAATGTTAAAATAGGAAATAAAAACAAAAAAAAATAAAAATAAAAAAAAAGCGAGAAAAAATGAAGAAAAATTGGCTCACAGTTGGCGTGTGAAAATCGCAACACTTTCCTTTGCAGCTTGGCATGGCGAGGATAAGCGAGGCGAGGTGCATGCCAGCTGATTGCGCAAGTGAAATATGCTGCGGATGCGGCTTCTTCCTCGCAGCTGCTGCCGCTGCTGTTATTTGGCAAACATTAAAAATCCATTGCAGACAGGCAAGCTGCTGGTCAACGCAGCACAACGCATTGCAAGGCAACGTGTCGTATACGCAATTCTAGCAAGTAAAAAAACAAACAAATACATTACGTATATGCAGCATATGCTCTGCCTTAGCGCAATTCATTTACAGTGGGTGGCGTAATTAATAAATTGATTGGATTGTTTTTCAATATATTCACTCATACACTTAAACATTATTATAGCAAAATCTACAAGGCATGAGCATGTGTATTTCTATGCATCGTCTTCGATGTCGTCGTCATGTTTCCTGTTTGTGCTTTGTTTTTGCTGGCATTTGTTTTCCCATTTGGGATTTTTATTAGTTTTGTGACTGCTGCAATGCTTTGTATGTTGCTGTATTGCGCCCCACGTTGTCGTCATCATCGCCGACTTAATCGCATTTTCTTGTAAATATTTTATTAGATTGTTTTGGTTCAATGCTTCGCAGCCTGGCGACTGGTGTCACTGAGCTGATTTTGCACGCATTTACTGACATAAGGCGGTCTTCAAGCGCCAGCGTAGCTCATGATTTTTTCTGCAGTTTGTTTTATGGCATGATTTGTTGCGCTTAGCGTTGCGAGTAGCACAAGCCAGCCCTGATTTTTGCTAATGTGCTGCATCGTAAGTGACTGTATAGCAAATTGATAAGGATAAACCGTTACCGTTAGAGCACAATGACTACTGGCCAGCACAGCTTTGTCTGTAGCTAAGCACAAGTCAATTGCAGGTATGCCAGCAGTGCTGCGCGGCGCAAAGGCGCCTACTTTATACACTCACCTTGCTGTGACGTACATAGCTGCAGGATGAGAGTAGGATATGCATAAAAGAGTCGTAAAAAATATTTTAATTTAATTGCATAATAAACTCATTTAATGGTCAAAACTCGGCCCTACTGTATTGTGTTATAACGGCACCCAACTGCAACTGCAAATACGACATTCGCATACAGTAAAAAACCCCAAGGAAAACCTAGCCCAATAAAATAAAAATTTCCAAATAAAAATGCAAAAAATTATTGTGTACAAAATACAGTAAGCGAAAAATACGCGCATAACAATAAATAAAACAGCGTAAGCGACAACGAAAACAACAACAACAGAATGGAGAGGAAAAGAGCAAAAAATAAATGAAACAACAACAATTTATGAACGCATGTAAAACCGAAATCAGGAAAGGATATGAAGGCAGTTAAAAGTGGCGTCGAAAAGTCAAAAGTAAAGGCAGCCAAAGGACAAGCAGCGAACAAGTGCGAATATACACACACGAGTCGTAAAATACACAGCAAGTAAGCGAGTCAGTGACTGTATATATGTGTGTGTGCGCGTGTAAGTGAGTTGGACAGTGAGCGTACGCTTGGTTTGCTTTTGCTTGCGCGGATCGATAAACGTGGCGCCAAGCTGGCGGGACAAATTTCATAGTTCAAGTGGCGCCTATGCGCTGAAAGCGAACAAAGGCAAAACAAAAAAAAAAAAAATCAAAATAAAAAAGGAAAAGCAAAGTCGAAATGGCACTAACGTCTGTCAGTCTGGTGTGAGTGGTGGCAGGCAATGAGGACATTGAATTTGTGGCCAGGACACATTTGGCGGAAGTGCGCCAAAGCCAAAGCGTAGCGTACGCTATAATAAGTTGGGACGAGCCAAAGACGTGCAGGGCCAATGACTTCAACAGCTGTAAGAGACGCCAACTCTCAGCTGTTTAGCCTTGTGCGTATGATTTTATTTTATATCACTTTTTATTTATTTTTCGTTTTTTGTTTTTCTCATTTGCTTGCGCTCTCTCAAGCCGGTCTATGCTCATGCTGCATGAGTATTGCGCTTCGCTTTGCTTGCTCATCATACGCAATTTGTCATTCGTGGCCTAGCAAGTTGAGGCATGTAGCTTTTGTTTTTTTTTTATTTCTATTTTATTTTACTTTATTTTGTTGTTTTCACTAATTTCCGAATGAATCATCAACAGCAACAAAGTTCAACTGACTTGACAACATTTGCAAACTAAATGCTATGGCAAGAAAAATTGATATCACGTGTCGACGCACTAAAAACAAGCGAAATCAGTCTATGCGCCTAAAAGCGAGCTATAAAAATTTACGCAGTTTAGCAATTTCGGCATTAGGAAATCAAATCGACGTCTGTCAGCTTGGCACCAATTTTACTACACCAAAACAGTCGGCACTGACAGAGCGCGCTGAGGCAAGCAGAGACGGCAGAGAAATAGGAAGGCGAGGCGAGGAAGAGAAAGAGCAAGAGAAACAGTGATTAAGTGAGCAAAAGTATGCGCGAATGTAAACGTATTTACGACAATTTTCGTTTTGACAACACGGAATTAAGTTTCTTCCTTGTTCGTCGTGCCATTGGCTTCATTTATGACTGTCCTTGTTGCCTGTTTTATTTTTGATTATGGCCTAAAACTTTTTGTTGTTGCTGTTGTTGGCTTGTTGTTGGCTTGCTGGCTTGTTTATTTGTCAGTGTACAAAGTATTAATGAACATGACAATTTTTTATTGGTTTAATCAAATTAATCAATAGTCAATGGCTTGCGATTCCTGTTGAGTGTCAAATGAGGGTTTTTCCCAATGAGAAATTTGTTGACGGAAACGTTTTTAGGGCTGTAGCTTGTGTCATCGACATTTATGCTACACCAGGCGAATTAAGGTTCGTGCTGATGTGCAGCTGATAAGCAGAACAATGTTAAATGTGCCTTAACAAAGGACATGGTTCGTTAGCTGATTTTCATTTCATATTTTGCCTGAATTATGGCTAACTTGATATTAATTGTAGAGGCCAGTTGGCTGGTGCCAAAATTTTGTATTAGCAAACATATATAAATAAAATAAATTACATAAAAATTCAATTGTTGGGATAAATTTAAAAAAAAAAAAATATTCAGTTAAACATAGGGACAGAGAAATAATTATAAGAAAGAAATTCAAAATAAAAAAGAGCTTCAATAAGTAGGTAATATATTCGTATGGCAGTGTATCGAATGGAAAATAAGATGAAGAGCAAATAAACAAGAAATAAAAACAATAAAGATAAGTGGAAGAAATAAAAAAGGAAACTCGGAAAAGCTTTTCTGCTTAATTAAAGGATATTGATTTCTGAAGAGAGAAGAAAAATATCAACGACGAGCTTATGTGCAAAATGAAGGAGCAAAAGACAAACCAAAAAAGAGGCATGGATGGCCTAATGGAGAACGCGTGTAGTAAAAAATTAAAAAATAAGTTAGTAAAAAGAGGCAAGAAATAAAAACAGGTCAATCGGAAATTGAAAACAATAAAAAAGAAAATTAAAAAAAAAAAAAAACAAAACAATGACAAGATTTGCATTGAGTGAGTAAAGAACGTATGCAAAGTAAATACAATTAAAATAAAAAAAAAAAAAAAAGCAAATGACAACTACAGAGTTAATCTGTTTAAACGACGTATTATATTAGAAACACTTTTACAAAATCATCAACTGCGTTACAAGAAATGGCTGAAATAGTCAATGCAAGCGGCCACTGCCGGCTGTGACTGCTCATCATGCATAGCATATGGCAAAGATATTAATAAAAACTGCACAAAGCGTTGCCCAAAATAACCGAAAGCGTTTTGCGTCATTTGTCAAATATAAATATTGACGAAGACCCACACAAACAATTGGCGAGCCAGTAAGAAAATAATATGCTACTTTGGCAACGGTTAAATGTCTTCAATGCCGGTTTGTCGAACGTGTCTGGGTCTGGGTCTGTGTACGTCTGGATCGGCGACAACGACGACCACGAGGACATGCACGAGGACAACAATTTCTGACACATTAAATGCGCATCATAAATTTTATTACGTTATTATTATTATTGTATTTTTCGGCGTAGATAATAATGAGTCAAATGCTATAATAAAACTTTATAAACCACTCGAACGGCGTCGCACACACAAGCCAACACACACACACACTTTGCTATGCAGTTTATGCGTGCTTTGTTGCACTGAGCGAAAAATTTATGTGAAAATTATTGCCAATGAGGCCAGAGCCGTAGAAGATAGTATTGGAAAAATTTAAATAAATAAAAAAAAAAATTCAGCAGTCTACCAAAGCTTATATTTCATTTTCAAATATTCAACTGTAAAGCTGTCTTCTATTTTTGCTTAAATTTTATGTATTATTATTATTTTTGTTGTCTATCTAGAAATTGAATTGAATTGATTTCTCACAGTGCACACTACTGCATATTTTTAGGCAATCACTTGTGTGTGTAAAATACTTCAAACCCCCAAACCAAATGCGTTTGCTAATTGCATGCGTTTCAGTATGCGCTTAAGGGTTTCTGTCAATTGAGACTTGTGTTTCGTATAATTTATAGACTTCGACCATGTTTTAGCCTTCGGTTGGCTACGGTCCGGTCGCTGTGCTTGGCGACAGTGCGTGGGGATTTCTTTGATTTGATTTAGGGTGCGTCATTGCGGCGCTTTGTCATTTCGGCGCGTAGTTTGAGTTGAGCTTTGTTTGCGTATAACCCCAACCACACCCTGTCCGTTGTTTATGCGAGTACATAATTTTTGGTGTTGCCTACGCATTTGCTTTGAATCAGCAATGAATTATGTTTAATTTGTTTTCCTTTGTGCTGCACTCCATCGAAACCATGAGCAAATGCAAACAAAGGCGTGCAAACCATTTTGACTGCATTTTAACTTGAATTGAGTTCAGTTTTTCTGTCATGAATTTTTCTTGGAAATATAACAATAATGACAAATATTTGATACCATAAACGGGCGTGAATAATGCTCCGGGGCTTATGAATTAGGTTTGTTGAATACATACAGCTAAAAGAATAAATAGTCTGATTTACAAATTAAACTGCATAGACAAAACACTAGTATTTTCTAAATTTAAACTTAACTCCACGTGCAAGTCGAAGCAAGTCTCAGAAACTTTAGCAGTGTCTAGGTTGCGGCAAATATGCAACATTTAAAATGACTTTGCATGGCTGGTTTACAAGAGCTTACCAATAATAATGAGAACAACAAAAAGTACTCAGCATTATCTATGTAAACTGTCAGAGAGCTTAACTAATGATTTACTAAACCCAATGCTAGCCAAGATGGCCAAGCAAGCAGACCACGAAACGGCCAAGCGAGCAAGCCCGGCAACCAACCGCAAACGCAGGCGACTTCGTGGCTTAAAAAATAGCAAAGAGCAAAACTTCACAGAAAAACAAAAAAAAAAACAAAATAAAATGAAAAATAAAAAAAAATCATGAAACAAAAATTAAGCAGAAAGGGAAAACGAGATAACTTTGCACTAATTAATCCCTTTACGACTGAAACCTATCAAAACACAAGCTTAACTTTTCCAATAAAAATAACGTCAACGAGTGTAAGTCCGCAGCATGCAAAAACAAAAAAAAACAACAGGGAAACAAGGCAAACAAGAAAAGCCAAGTAAGCGAGCGACTAAGCGGGCGAGTGACTAAAACTGCGAATGAGCAGCCAACTTTTGACCGCAAGTTGTCGGCAACTGGGAGCAAAAAAAAGAAGTAAAACAGCAGAAATAGGGGAAACCAACGTTAAAGCGAGAAGAAATGAAAAAGGAAAACAAAAAAGGAAGGTATAAAAATTCAAAAACAAACGTTATGCATAACGCCAAGCAAATAATATTCACACTCGCAAAAGTTGGCGCACTAATTACCAAGGATTAGTTGCATATTTGTTTGTCAACAGCAGGAGCACCAGCAGCCGCTACTTGAAGCAACGGAAAGCTTTGCACTGCCAGCAGCAACAGTAGCAGCTGCCTTCTGTACACTTGCCAAACGGAAAAAGGAGACACTCGCCGGCTGCTCGCAGAGAGTCGTGCCTCGTGTAAATGTCCATGGAGGGTGTGCGAATGCGAGGATTCGTATTGCAGCAACTTGCTAAAAGATTATTTATGTGCTCCGCAAGGACAGCGACGACGATGATGCGAGTTAAGCAAGCGTGTGTGTGCGACCATGCCAGAAATTGTTATTGCTGTTTTTGTTGTTTTTGTTATTTTGACTTGTATATTTGTTGTTGCTGCTATTGTTGTTGCGTATTTTGTCTAAATATCTGAGCAAACTTGTTTTATATCCGTAGCATTTTAAAGCAAATTTCGAGACGCCGCTTTGACTTGTAAGAATTTAAATTTAAGTGTGTAAAACAATAACTATAAAAGCCTAAACTAAGAACATTAAATATCATATAGCTGTTAACTAGGTAAGATATGCGAGCCTTATTGATCGCCTCTGTGAAGTGAAAATGCGAGGAACAATATGCAAAACATACACATAGCTTGCCTAAAAAATTTATCAATAGGCAAAGTCACAAACAAATACTAAAGAAATTCAGTCCTATGACTTTATAAATAACTAGTGGGTTTCAAGTTCTAACAGCATCAGTTCAGTCCAGAAATGAATTAATTGCAGATTGGCTATAGCAAAAGCTAAAGCTCGACTCACATGCACAATACTGATAATGTTGATTATATAAAATAAGAAGCTAAATTTCTACTACTCACATTTCCAACATTGTGTAAATTCCAGTTAAAAAAAAAAGCAAAACCAACAGCCGCAAAATAAATCCGCGTGAGGCCATTATAAATCTCGTACAAAAATCGTCAATAACAAAACTGTTTTGCCTCGCATAAACACGTCATAATATACAATGCAAGTAATAAAATTATCTTGATTAAATGCGTTGATTAAATTTATTGCATATTTATGCGACGAAACAGCAACAACAGCAACAATAACCTCAACAAGGACAACAACGACGACGACTAACAAAAATACACATGGGTATTACTTGTAAATGTGACCATACGAAATAAAAGCACGACAACAGCAACACACACGCACGGGAAAATAACGGAGATACGCAATAAAATCAACAATAAACGCCAATAAGAATATAAACACAAACATACACACACTCGCAGACTTATACAAACAAAACAATAACAGTTAGGCACAGCCGAAAAAGAACAACAGGACCAACAGAGAAATATGAAAAACAGCAAAGAGAAAAAAAAATCTTAAATATGTATAAAATCTACTTGGCTTGTATTGTAAGCTTATATGAGCTGATAATCAGATTGCAGCATAGCACTGCCCTCAGTCCCTCCCTCCACTCGACGGACAAACGTTAGCGAAGCGAAACCTTTAACCGGCATGGCCAAACACATTTGAACCGCAGCATAAATTCCCAACCTGCAGGAGCGTAGGACATGCATAGAACATGTGTGTGAGGCAGCCGAGTGTGAGCGAATGAGATGGACTTAGTGCCCAGGACTAATGTGATTGACCCTTACGCTTCGTTGCTGCCATAATATACTCGCTTGTACGCTTGCATGTTATCCTTTTCGCATTGTTGTTGCTTTTGGCCGTCGTCATCGTCGTTGCTCTGGCCTTTGCCGTTCCTACACGCTCGCAACGTAGACGGATTTGCTTTTGGTCGGTCGGCTTTCGTAATGCTCCCATGTTGGTCATCCGTTGGCTTCAATAAATTATCACGCCATATAAAGCAATTAATTCTTGCTGGAGTGTTTGCCTGCTGCCTGCCTGCTTCCTGCTGCCGACTGCCCGCCGCCTGCCGTTGAAGGACTCAACTGCTAGTGTATGTTTTGCGTGTGTCGGTCTCGGTCTCTGTCTCGGTCTTCAGCTTGCTGGCGTATGAGTTTTTCATATTTCTGCATTGGAAAAAATGTTCTAACTCGTTACACATGCTAAATATGGTTTGTTGTTGTTATTGTTGTTGTGGTCTTGTTCGCTCAAATTGCATTCTTATTTTCTTCTGCTTTTTTTTTATTGTTTAGTAAAACGCTAAATAAGCTTTTAATAGGTTTCAGCCTACACTAAGCGCTTGAATTCGTTGACTGGATATTTGTAATTGATACCAGACATTTTTTAGCTTTTGGGATAAATTTAAACGTCTTTTAGCTACCATTTTTTGTTAGGCGAAAGTTGTTTGATGTTTTTATCAAATTCTTGCACAAATAATCAGCAGTTTATATATAAAAAAATTATATTATTTGAGTTTTGTATTTACATTCTTGTATTGCATTTCTAACTTTATTAAACAGGCTTGACTTCAGTGGCTCACTAATTAAAATTTGTGCCCACATTTACTTTATAACAATATAATTGAATGTATTTTCCTTTGTCTTATAGTCTTTAACAATGCACTATAGTTTTGCTTTCAGTGTAATCTTCTCTCGCCTGTCCACTCGCTCAGCATCCTTTAATTCGATTGCTGTGCCAATTTAATTTACCATGTTGTTTTTTATGCCTGTGCACAAAATTTTTCAATTATTTCAACACGTTCCTAATTGAAATATTTTTTTTTTTTAAACTTGCCTCTCATGCCTGTAGCCCAGTCAAGTCAATATTGGCAAGACGTTACTGTTCAAAATAAACGAAAATGGTTTTGGCGAGCCTTAACCTACTTCCATGACATCAAATATGCCTTGTTCGTGTTGTTTTTGGAAGTGTCTCTAAGCTTGTACCAAACTAAGTCAACAGTTTGCTAGAAAGTGAGTTGCACTATTAAAAGTTATTTTTAAAAGAAGAGGAAAGTGCGCTTCGTGTGATTTGTATATGAGGTGACACTAAGGCCGAGCATGAAAATTGTAACACTGTACTGTACAGTGTCATAGTGTATTGCACTTCAAATGCTATCTTTTACAACTTTTTGAGACTTATGTTTTTAACCATGTCTAACATTAGAGCTATTCAAATCCGCGCTATATTACCCAGACCAAGCGTAAATCTAATTACCAAAACTTTTTGTCATAAACATGCGGACACTGCATTGGTAAACTTCTTAATTATTTCAAATGAATTAAAACAAAAGCCAATTAGAACAGAACTTAAGGACAATTAATTTACCAACTGCCAGAAATTATGCGTTGTTTGATAATATTCGCAGAAAACAGCAGCCTGAGTTAGTCAGAGCATGAGCGCATAAAGCAGGGGCGTAGTGCATAAGCTGTTTCATTGTAAGTACCTCAGTGCTACTCAATGCAATGGCAAGTTATACTGTATTTGATTAAGGAGAGTGGATATTCGATATTTGGCTACTATAAGCATTTAGAAGATCTTTAACCATTCTAATCAATTGCTAAGACTAAAACAACCCTGGGCAACGCTTTGACTGCGACGCCACTGCATACACTTACATTTAATTAGCAAAACCGGCAAGCAAATAAAATGTTGCCAACAACAAATATGCAAAACTTACGTACTTTTGCCGCCAAATAAATTCGAGCAACCAGACTCAGACAAAAACGCGCGCGCCTATCAGGGTATGGGCGTGGCAAAACAAAAAACCCAGGTGATAAACTTGTATAAATAAATAGAAAAGCAAAAAAGCAAGCCGAAAAACGAAAAAACAGAAAAAGACGAAAGGGAATGTACCGCCATGGCGTCAGTAAGCAAACAATTTTAGGCGCCAGCAGCGACAACTGCGTCACCAAGCCACGTCACACAAACTAAACAGCGGCTAGGCAAGGAGTCAGACAGGCGAGCTGGAAGGCAGCAGTCAGGCAGGCAGGCTAGCAAGGAAGGGTTGGTTTGGCAAGGGGTTAAGGCAAATTTATGTTGCATGACGTGCGTCGCCTTTGCCGTTTGTGTTTATTTTTTTTCGGCATTGTGTGGGAGGTAATATGCGTCAGGTAAACTTCAGCAAATTCGTTGCAACTACCGTGAAAAAAAAATAAAACACGCAAAAAAAAAAAGCGAAAACCAGAAACAGCAGCAAAAAGTGCTGCAACAATGTGGCAACAATTTCCAACTGGTTTTGTTTTTTCCTTTTTTTTTTCGTTAGTGGCTTGTGGCAGCAGGCAAAGTTTACATTTAGATTTATTACTTTGAAATTAGTAAATTTTTACTTTTTAATTCATTTAAATAAAAGCTTCCTGTCTACTTTTAACAACAAATGCCAACTAGGGAGTAACTTCACTTAATTGGCAACAGCAACAGCAGAAGCAGCAGTATCACCTAAGCAAATACACATTCAGCAAATATAGAAAATTCAAAAAAAGGATATACCAGCCAAGCAGACAATGTGCACACTTTAACACGTCATTAGCTCAAGTGTAAGTAACGACCAAATAGAGCAAAATGAAATTAAAAAGTAAAGAAAAGCCCGTTAAATGAAACCAAACCGATTTGACCCTTTCGAAACAAATTATGCAAAACATTGTTGCATACTTGGCGGCGCGCGTGCCTGAGCCGTCGGCAACTGGAACCAACACGTCATAGTAGTCGCCGCCGTCATCGCCATCGTCAATTAAATTAAATTCTTCTTCAGGGAGACGCTTAAAATTAATTTTTAAAATGGTGCAAAAAGGTTGGTGTCAAAAATTTCCTATTTGAATGATGAGGGTGCGTGCATGTGTTGAATATCGCAGTTGCTTAGGAGGTGTGTGCTCAAAATTTCACAGCATAAAAAAACACGTAATTGCAAGTTAAATGTGACTTAAGAGCAGCACCGTCTGTTGTTGCTGCTGCTGCTGTTATAATAGCAAATATGGGTGTGCTTTAGGGTGCATTAGTTAATCAGTTTTACTGATTAGTGGGCTACTTCCCCTTCTTATTTGAGAATCAAAATGTGGTAAAAATAGCTTCTATAACTCGCTTATAGAAATACAAATTATTGTATTGTATATCTTTCAAAAATGTTTTTTTGTGTGAGGTTTTTTTTCTATTAACACCAAGTTTATCTCCATGCACTTTCCAACACTTAACCTATATATGTATATATATATATGTATATATATATATATATATATTTGCATAAACTTCAACTGCATATGTGCGTTTCTTTTTTTTAACGGCACTATTACAGTTATTCGCGACATATTAACTGCAACAATTTTACCACCATGTCAGCGAATGATTTACGAGTATGCACGGCATTACCAGGAATAGCCTGTAGCTGAGCTCTCTACAAACTTCTACGAGTATGTGTGGCAACGGTGGGGCAAAACGACTAGTGTCGTGTTAACTCGAACAAATGAAAATTGTACAGCCGACAGCGAATATGCACATACAAACGACATACAAACATTTTTGCGGCATTGAAGTTTGGCCACAAAAACAAGAAACGGAAATGAATGCTTGTCGCTAGGATAGCAGCAACAGCAGCCTCCTTTGCAGAGTTAGAGTTGAAAAAAAAAAAAATAAAGAAGAGGAAAAAAAACAAAACACAACCAAACGTAATGCCAAAGCACACGACAAGCATGTTCATACATGATATACTTTGCAAAAAGAGTCAACTGTATGCAAACGTTTTATGCTGTGTGTCACAATTTCGAGAAAAAAAAAAAATCTAAATAAAAAGCCAAATGGTTGACCAGCAAGCTATGGCGTGTCGCTGGTAGCGAAACATGCGCGCAATAAAAAACGAAACTGTTGAATTGGTAATAATATTCATAACATGAATGAGCATGTATACAAATGCCGTATAAACTTGTGGTCTGCTGCATGTGCTGAGTTCCAATGCCAAATGTCCTGACTGCTGCTGGCCAACAGGCAAGGGCCGCTTGTGTTTTTAATGGTTTTGGTGTACATTCGAAACTTTTAACAAATTAAAGGCAAAGGTCGAGTGCTTATTTTTTTTTTTTTTTGTTTTTTTAACTACATTCTTTCTCTTAATTTCATGGCGAGGTGTACAAATCTGATTTTACTAATACGTTCAAATTGAAATTCACCTTTCATAGCGGATCCATAAGCGTTAAATTAAAATTAGCTGCACAGCATACATACATCTAGCAATTTGAGACGCCCCCTACTGTGTCGTATAAATGTCACTGCAAGCTGTAGTCAACTTCAGTCACAATCATGACCAGTTTCAAGCTTCTGGTATGCGTTATTTCAATTGCGCTGCTTACTGTTTCAGCTTCACCATTATTATCAAAAGCGGCGAAAACAGCCAAGCCTCCACAAAGAATCCCGATTGTACTTAATTAGTAAAAACATGTATTAATAAAAAATAAAAAGCACATTTCTAAAAACTAAATTGTTTGTGATTTTTTATATAACCTATATTCCATTATCAACCCCATTCTTTGCGATCCAGCCATATTGTTGATGATCCAAACTTTTTCTGTTGGTGATCTCTTCTATTTCACTTTACAACTTTAAATTGAATTTAAATATTTCTCATGTATGCTATAGAATTCAGCCACTGAGCTTTATGGCAATTATATGATCTATTGTTGATCTGGCTCTGGCTCTAGCTAGCTGATTCTTAAATATAAAAGGCATCTAAAACAGGATACAGGGCGAGGGCAAGAAAGCAAACTCATTAAAAATTGCCAACGTATGCCAGAAAACAGGCAATAAATGCATACACAACGACAGACGTCAGATCCTATAGCAAGTTTACATTGTTCTCGTATAAAAAAAAAAAATAGCAGAAAAAAAAGCCATCAATGCGACCAAATACTGAAATATGCTGCTGCCAAACACTCGTAGCTAATTTCTTTAACATGTCACGAATCATATTGAACACGCTGCCAAATGGCAAAGATTGTTGTGGGTGTGTGTGCGCGTGTGTGCCGGCACGCTAGTGTTGTGGGTAATCATGATGATGACTATGAGGCAATGCAATAAGATAAAAATTCTACTGCCACTGCAGGCAGCAGAAATAAGCAAAACTAATTCAACACAAAATAGTGGAAAATTAGGGCCATTTCGTACCACCCTAAGCCATACGACTCACAAACTAAACGATCAAATTAAGCACATGAATTATTTCAATGGTTGATTTTGTTACTGTTGTTGTATATCTTGTTGTTACTATTGTGTTTTTTTTTTTTTTTTTGTTTTTTTTCCAAGCATTTAACTCATTTTCGACATGTGCTGCATATTAAAGACTACGCAAACCGAAAAACGGTGCCAAAACAAAAGCAAAGAGTGATTAGTTGATGCCTTGAAGCCTTTGGGCAGAAACAGCAGCAGGACGAGCAAAGTGGAAAAAACAACAACAACAAAAACACGGCGCTATGATTCAACCAACTCATTACGCAACAATACAATAACTCATATGACGCATGTGCTGCACAATCACACCAACGCACATACACACACACATTTACCTACTCACACGGGCACTCGCACCCGCAGACATAGCCACAGCCACAGTCGCAGCCGCAGCCGCAGTCGCAGTCACGGCCAAGTCCATGCTACTTCCGCATCATCAAGCGATTGAGCGTAGCATAGAACACTTAGTTGGTGGCATGGGCAGGGACGTGGGGCGCGCACACTTTGCTGACAATTATAATTCGTGAAACGTGAGCGCGGAAATTGCAATTTTTCACAAATTTTTGTCGATGTAATGCATGTGAGACGCGTATGAAGTGTGTTGTGTTGGCCACATTAATTATTATTTTGGTCACATGCACGTTTTTGCCGCATTTACTCAGCTGCACTTCAAGTCTGTGCGTGAGTGTGTGTGTGGGTAGGGAAGCGTGAGAAGTGGTCTGCCAGCGGTTTGTTGTCGTTGATGATGATAAAATTGTGCAGCATATTTTGTTGATTTATTGAGTGTTTTATTGTTGCTGCTGTTGTTGCTGCTGCTTCGGCTGTTCGCTATGCAACAAATGTTTGCGCATTTAATATAAAAAAATCGCTTACAGCTGGGCTTTGCATCGTGCTCCAAAGTGAGACGTATTGTAACAATTATTTTATTTCAAGGCATAAAAGAATCTCAAAAAAAAAAAATAATAATAAAATATAAATAAATGAAATCAAATGTATAAATAAAAAAAAAATGAAATGACGTAAAATCAAATAAATAAAACATTAAATTCCTTTACAGTTGGAGTAACACGAAAGCGTCTGAAAAATTATGCAAAAATAATCGTTCAAAAGTGTTTTTCGTTTCCGGTATCCACCGTACAGTGTGGCTTGGCTCTGTGCAAAAGAATGCACTAAAATTAAATATCATCATACCATCATTTCTGCTGATGTATCAGAATCACTTAAGTTGAAAAATTGCTTCCTTCGTCTTAAGTATCCTATTTGGAAATGCCTCAAGCTTCTTAAGTTTATCTTACTCAGTACCAAAATAGACAATAATTTTTTTATAATTCGATCAGCCTACAACAGTGTTTGCCTAACTTGATTCTCTCTAGTCGAAGGTATTTTCGTTCAGTGCATGATTTGATTTGTTTACGAAACTACTTTTTTTTTTAAATTCAATTAAAACAAAAAGACACGTTTGGCAATTTTCGCAGTTGCTACTCAGATTTACCTATAACTTAGCCAAGCGTCACTGTAACACTTTTTAGCCTTTAAGATATGCCGATTAACTTTGCACAGCATACGTTGCTCAAACCGCGCATCTGTACAGACTACCCAAGCTCCAAACCCCTGACTGCCGCTCACTCCGCCTGGCAGCGTCACAACCAACACGGCGCAGCGCTTTGACACCCATCACATCGCTTACAGTGAGTCGCATATTTTAATCGTTCGCTCAACCGCTATTAAGTCAAATGGATGAGCAGCGCGCCATAAAATTTTTTTTTTTTGTTTTTTGGCTTTTTCTTTGCATTTTATCATTTTTGATATGCCAACACGCGGGAAAACATTTGCGGAAAATAAAAATTTTACCGTTTTTTGTTTTGCATTTTACAACAAGGGTTTTGTTGTTTTGTTTAATATATTTTTTTTGTTTTGTGTTTTTTGGATAACATTTTATGGCATTTTAAAAGTCTTGCATGGAAATGTTGCCACATTTTACACTCGAATGGCGTGAAAATTCATTAAAAATATAACACGAGTTTTCCTGTTTTTTTTTTATTATTATTGTTGTTGCTGCTCTTTGTTGTCGTTACTGTTACTGCATTTTTGTTGCAATTTTTTGGCCATGTTTTTTAATTTCTGTCTGATTTTTGCCACAATTTTACTTTGCCATTGTGGCTGCTGCTGCTGCTCATCTTTGTCTTTTTATTTTCGTTTTATTTTTTTATTTTACTCTCTTTTTGACATTTATTTGACGTATGGCGTTTTTTTGTTTCTGTGTTGCTCTGCTTCTTTGTCGTTTGGGTTAATGGTCTGCTGGCTATAAATTCAACAAGCCAAAATGCCGTTAAATGAATTAATATGCCTGCCTAGTGAGCGCAGGGTGGTCAGTTTTTCAATTTAAATGTTAGCGTCCTTACACTTGCTTTACTTCGGTTCTCAACACGTTGCGCTCTACATAGATGATTCAACATACAAATCTACCGAGAAATTGAAGTTGATTTATTTCTAAAATGTAAAATAAAATTTACTTTGGCTCAACGGGCGTTTTAACCTACTTAAGTGCGCCTCTTTATGCGCTTAAAAGAAAAATCAGTTTTCGCTATAGCAAACCATATTCACAAATTGACGACCTTATTTAGCACTTGACATATGACGACTGCATGCGGACACAAGTTTTATGCCCACTTTCATTGAAAATGCTCATTTTCATATAATGCAAATGCAACAAAGTTGACAATTACCAGGCAAGACAATTACCTAGAAGCAAAAATAAACCAAACTGCGTTTTACAAAAAGTGCTCAAGCTCAACGCAGACAAAGCGCTAAAAACGAAAGCAAAAAAATGCTTAAATGAAAGCAAAACAAATCGCTATATGCACAAATTGAAAGTTGAAAGAAAGAAAAACAATAGAGCGCAAAACGAACTGCAGGAGCATGCCAAGGAGTCATGCATGTAATGGCATATTTTGTGCAGGACTCGTGTGGTTTTTCCAACATATTTTTACAAACAATTTCTTGTTCGGATTTTTTCACTTGACTACATACGCTTTGATTGGCAGGCACGATGGCATGATGGCATGATGGCACGATGGCGAGCTGTGTTCGAGTAGCTACAAGTAAGATTAGACGGCGTTCTGTGGGCAAATGCCTTTGGTGCAACGCCAACATAAAATGAGAATACTGTCAACGACATACGACACCAATCAGTGTGCCAGCTACTCTACATATTTACACTGAAAAAAACTCTACTTAATGTTCACAATGATTTCTTACATATAACTTACTGAAGCAAAGTTTAAACACTGACATGACCCCCAAATATAAACATAACATTTGCATATGCATAATAATGCGAAAAAAATAAAAATAATAATTTTGTAAATCTCAAAATTATATCAACAAATTTTATACTAGATAAGTTAAGACAGCATTAAATCCTCATTTCTCATTCCATTACATATGTTTTTTGCCATTTTGGAGGGAATTGCTGATTAATTTTGCAAACTTATTAGTTTCATTTACTGGCATTTGAAATAAGAGATGACTTATGTCTTTTATTCGACTCTTTACCTGCATACTATTTCTCACAGTGTAGACGAAACAATGCCGCTGCGTGCAGTAGGCGCGTTTGGTTTTTTTTTTTTGTCTCTACTTCTAAGAAATTACAAGCGAAAGAAAACAATTTATTTGAATATGCCAAGCAGTCAGCCAGCCAGTCAGCGAGCAGCACTTGGGGCGACCAGAGAAGTGGCACTTGGCATGCCAATTGGTAAAAGAAAAACGAAGAAGAAAAACGCCATTTAAAGAAACAAAAAAGACAAAAAAAAAAGGAGAAAACCAAATACAGCAAAAGTCAACAGGCGTCGACGCCAACGATGAGAAAACAATTTTACTTGACGTCATTTGCGAAACGAACGAAACGAAACGAAGCGAAGACAAAGCGCCAAAGACGTTAGCTGTCGTTGCTGTTGTTGTTGCTATTGCCGCTGCCGTCGATGTCCTTGCTGCCGCTGATGTTTAACAGCGACAAGTGACACAGCAGCGAAGGAGCAAACGTATAACTGAGGCCTACTCAAATGTCAAATTCCTTTTGTTTGGTGCGTAGACTCGTACGAAATAAATGAGAACAGCGACAAAGACTTTGACTGCGAATCCGAATGCGAATGCGATTGTGACCAAATATACGTACGTACATGCGGGTATATGCGACATGGGGAAAAACCTATTAAGAAATTCAAATTCATTTGTTATGCAAGCTACATTTCCGTTTCCGGTTATATTTGAAAATGTGCTGAAATAACATTTTAGCAACGCTGTCGTATGTGTTTTTCCTTAGTCCTTACGTGCCTTTGCTACTTTTTTCTTTTTTTTTTTTTTGTCAGCTTAGTTTAATTTTGCTAACATGTAGTTGGTGTGTGTTTTTTTGCGTTTTTCCTTCTATTTTTGGTTTCTTTCTTATTCGTGCGCATTGCTTTGACATGCGCGGCGCTTAGTAATTTGCATTCGTGGTGATTAATTACAGGAAGTCTTTAAGGCGGACTAACGAAAATGAATGAACCCACAAATGTACGCGGAGTGAAATCGCTTTGGACAGTCACTGTTTTAGTGTTGACTTACCGCCGAGGGTTGTTTTCATTTCAGAGCAAAAATGTGCAAAATTGCTCTAAGAATTGTCAATTTGGTTTCAAATGCTCTGCAGTGCCCGATGTAGCAAAGCCTTTGAATCGACCGACTTTAAGAACTCATTAAGGGGTTCGTTTATTGTTTGGGCGTATCAATCAGTCAGTGAGTTTTTATATTTCCCGTTTTGTAACTTGCAACACTGCAACACTGATCCGGTGAACTACACTTAGCATATTTTTCAAAATTAAACAGCGAGAGCATTTCTTACTTACAAGCCTGAGAAAAGATTATGACTCAATGATAACATCATTATCAAATTAATCCAAATTTAACAACTTTGACAAAGTTTTTCTTTGACGAGCATGCAAAAATTGGAGAAATGTTAAACATAATTTATTTAGCACGAATTTTCGAGAAATTCTATGGGCTATATGCCCAAGAAACACTTTTCGATTATAAAATCATTGACAGTTTCCGATCTAATACGTATGCATGGTACTATTCTGATTTTTGATTGCTGCTGCTTTTGGTTCTATTATTGATCTGTGAACTCCTTCTCACTATCTAGCTGTCCCAAACACAATGTTATATGCATGAACTTAAGACTTAAAGGTTCATTGTTAATTTAAGACTGCGTCTGCATTTTCTTTTTTTACTTACCGCACACTTGTGCCATCACAAAAAAGTTTCTAATCGCGAAATGCCAACATCACTTGCGCATACCGATTAAAAGCAAAAAAAAAAGGCAAGAAAAAAAGAGGAAAAGTGGAAAATTTAACAAGTAACCAAAAGTGCCACGAAAAATGCAAACCGCTGTGGCAAAACTCATGCTACGTGTATGTAAACTGAACTTTGCCACAGTTTGACATTCTACCGCATGGTTTTCGGCAAAAAAAGAAAAAAAGAAAACCAGAAACAAAAAGAACCGAGAAATCCGCAACAAAATAAAGTGAAAAAAGCTTCTTGAAGCGCAGCATACAACTCCGAAAAAACTTCAAAGCTGAAAAACTGCAAAAGTTTACAGTTAAAATTGTCGCTGGCACTGCGCGACTCATACCATGGCCCTGCTGCATCCAGCTCACACCCACCGGCACCGTGTTTGGCTGCCACTTCCGACCATAGACTGCTCCACAACTCACAGCTCACAACTCATCTGCCTGCTGCCACTGCAATCACTTGCTTCGGCTGCCAATTGCAAATGTCACGTGGCTTTGACTTATTTTTGTTTCACCGCTGTGGCATACACTTGGCAACCATTGCGGTTGGGCGGCAAGGCAGCCACGTCTGGCACGGGGTTGGCGCAGGAACTCAGTGCGTTTGCCATTGTCGCTGTTGTTGCACAGCAGATATTACTTTTTGTTTAAGTTTCTTTTAGTATTTCATTTTACCGTTTTTAACTCACTTTGCACACGATTTGCTTTTCATTTGGTTGCTTACCTCACAAACAAACAACTGAGCGGTTTTCACCGGTGCTTTGCGTTGTTTTTGCATATTTCCAAAAATAAATTCAATGCTACTAAAATCTTGCAATAAAGTGAACTTGGGTATGATAGCAAAAACTTCTATTTCGTTTTTCTTTATTTATACAAGAGTCATTTTGATTGCATTACGCAAAGTGTAGAAGTAATGAGCAAAATCAAAGAGTATTAAATTACCTAAACTGAGAAGTGTCCACTCAGAAGTGTAAGGCTTGTGGAAAATAAATTAACTACCTGACGACTTCTTCGAGCAACCAAAATTACAGTAGTTACTTTATAATCAGCCAGCCAACTGCACCCCTAGCAGAACCTAGCAACGTTCTAATACTCTAAGATCATAAGCCATTATTAGACTGTATTGCTGTTAAGCTATTTTGTCTGATATTCTAAATATGAAATTACGTAGTTTTTTTTTTTTTTTTTGAACCAAATTATACAAAACATAGCTAAAAATGCATTTCGTAGAAAATTCAAGACGAATAATATTTATTTTTGCTCAAAAGAGAAGACTACATTAAGATATGCACCGAAAACGTGGAAGAAAAATTAACCAAGCCAACACGTAATACACTTAAAATTTATTTTCTTGCAAATTACAAAGAAGCGAAGCCAAGGCAAATTTCCGAAAATTTTCACACTAAGAAACTAATAAGAAATTGTGTACGTGCGAATAATTTTACAAATTAGACTGAACACTAAGAGAGAACAACGCGTGTACAGTAGCATCAGAGGGAAGTGAAGTGGCAAGCATGGCCATACAAGCAACGCAAATGGCAATGCATAGTTGCTGTGTTATTGCTATGGTTGTTGATGTTGTTGTTGTCGGTGCATGTAGTTTGTAGAATTTGAGGCAGCTTTAATGCATTGCAATACTTGTAAATAATGTTTGTTAACACGATAAGCATAATAACAATAATAACAACAAAGCCAACACCCAGCACAACCGCAAACAATAACAACAACAACAAAAACAACTGGAATATAACAAAAGACACAAAAACCCAAGAAAAACACTTGACACGACAGAACTTGAAATTTGCACATCGCTCTGCTCGGCTCAGCTCAACTCTACGCTGCTCTGCTGCAGGAAACAGTTGCAAGCTTCTTCTTCTCTAAGAAGAAGTAGCAGCAGTATACTGTTTAAGCAACAATAAAATAAGAGCAAACGCAGAAAACGAAGAAGCAGAAAACACGGCAGCAAAAGTAAAGGAAGAAGTATTTCATGGGGAGGAGCGTTATGCCTTGTGGCATAGGTGATTCCCAGCTCAAACCAAGCGCAGGAGGATGCGCTGCCATATGATATTAAACAGCTGCCAACATGACAATCTTGTTAACCAACACTTTTTCTACTTCAAAATTTCGTTTCTCAAATTTTCATTTTTTCCCCTCTTCTTTTTTTTTTTGTTTTTTATACTCCTCTTCTTTTTTTTTTTTTTTTGCATGTATTTTGTTACTTGCTGCAAAGTTTTTTGCCTTGCATGCGTTTGAAATTACACTGTCTGCCTGATGTATAAAATTTTCTTGTACAACTCAAAATTGTAGAAAAAAAGCACAACAAAAATTGTTACCAAACTTTGTGCGTATGACCTGTGCCTGGCAAATTTTATTTCCTTTTATTGTAATTTTCTTTTTGTTTTTGTATACTGTAATATTGTATCTTTGACATTGCTGTAATTTGAGGCGGCCGCATTTTATATTTATTTTTTTTTTTCATTTGGCTGCGTGTTATTTTAGCAGGTTGCTTTTAACTTGGCAATTGCTGTTGCATGCACTTAGGCGCGCTGAAAATTACGTTTCTAAACTTCTAACATTAAGACAACAGCGGGCATCTTTATGTATCCTTGCAATTGCTTAAAGCTGTGTGAAGAAATTTTTCAAACCTTCCACATAAGCAGACACTTTGCCATTTGTTGCAAACTGAAAGCGCAGAAACCGTTTTGCCGTTGCTTAAGTCGCAAACAATTGCACTGGAATGCATCTTTGCAGAATGCGAAATGATATTCGCACACAATGATTCTGCATTGCCAAACATTTGCAAAAGCTAAGTATGGTACATGCCCGGCAATTGACTCGGAGCAATGCTGGTCAAGTACACAAAGCACAAGTGATTTGCATCCGTGGTTAGCGTATGAAAATTCAATACGTTGCTTATGCTCATGTTGTCGATGGCACTGCGAATTCAATTAAGCCAACTCGGACGCCTACAAATGCAGCTGCAACACATGTGCGGTAGGGTATAAGCGGCGTAGACATACACGCAGCTAATTAGATTTAGACAAGCAAATGCAATGTGTGAATAGAAGCTGCACTGTGAGAAATTATGGTGGTAAATGTGGCATGAAAACTTGATAACAGTATTTATTACTTTAAAATGATGATTGGAACGGAAAATAAATTAATTAAATTAAATAATACGATGACATTTCTTCTGTGTGAAATTCATAGGCAATGGTTAGATCCAATAATTATCTTTCGGTGTACAAACCAACATTGCGCCGGAAATAAGTTTGCCATACGAAAAGCGTAAAATAAATTTCCCTGAGGCATCATACAGTGGCACAGCTGCCGGCCTTGCTTGCTACGTGTCCTTTTGCTGCTCTCAACGCAAGGAAATGACCAGTTGCACGTTTAGCTAACCACTTCGGTCCTTCGTAATGTGCCATGTAGTCATTGAGAAACGTCAATGGTAGGTACTCATGCGTTTGTGTAGCTAAAACTGCGCTAATGAAATTCCAGTCAAGTGTTTGCAAAATTTAAAGGCAGCCAAAGCGTAGAAAAAAGGGAAAAACCCCTGATAAGTCACTTGAAGCTTAATCCTTTGGCTATGTTTCATATTCGTGTAAGAAATTTATTAAGGGTTCATTATTGCATGTGGAAATCATTTTTTATTTGCTTTTTGGTCACTTGTCTGACCGCAAGTTTAATGCGGATGCTGTAGTGTCGCATATCTGCTTAGTTATGCTACGTTTTCGCTAACATTATTGTTGTTCTTGTTGTTGTTGCTGCTGTTGTCATCCTTATTGTTGCTGTTGTCGCCGTTGTGGTGTGGTGTATGGCAAAAAGTTTAATTAAACGCGTTGACAGTGCAAAAACGAAACCGAAAAGTGCAAAAGTGAGAGACAACAACAAAAAATAGTCGTGAAATGCACACACAAATTGCGAATGCCAAGTGTCACACTATGAACTTTTCCAAGCGACTGGCTTAATTGCACAGCAAAGTAGTGGCTGGCATATATACGAGCATGTCCACATACATATATATAAACACATATGCGTGGTTTTATTATAATACAATGGATGTGTAAGGACAGTCGGCTGTCTCATGCGCAGATATTTCTTTTTCCTTCATTTATATTTCCCCACATGCTAAAGCAACAGCTTATACAAAATACGCAGTTCATTTATAATGACCAAGTAATTGTAATTATGGTTTTTAAATAATCCTGACTTCATACTTTTGCACTCTGATGTTGGCAATTAAAGTAAGTGCAGGATGAGTGAAAGTGTCTTGATTATATTGGCTGACTTTTGAATTCTACTGAACCGCAGTTGATTACTGACTCGTCTCATGGCTAGCTTATTAATATTTGAGTTTAAATAAAAGGTTAACAATTAAAAGTTCTATAAACATTGGTCTAAAGCGATTTTATATTATATAATATTATTATATACATATTTTATGTTGCTGCCTAAGTGGACGTCTTTATTTATTTCGTAAACTATTTTATTGTCCTGATTTCATAAATATGCACTACTTAACAAGGACCACGCTTCTTCAATTTGCTCGGATATTTAAGTATTTGCAGCGCACTATTCAGTTAGTTCTGTCTATATATGAATTCCTTCATAACTACCATATCTCATATACACTGTTTCTATAATCGCATGTAGAAAAAAAATATTCTTTTATATGATTTCTAAGAAATCCCAGCCACAAACCAAACAACTCTTAGGCAGAGTTCCCAAGAACACAAAGGGGTTTGAGCTCCGCGATCCCCCAACTCGCCAACTGACACCGAAGCCATTTGCAGAGAAATGCATGCCGCATCAACAATTGTCTAGCAGGAATTTTTGCGAAACCATTTTGCATATGCCACCATATAAAAATTTCATACGGAATTTTTGCGCTACTTACAACTTGGCAAGAAAATTTATTGCAAAATCGTGTCAAATAGTTTTGTTTATTATTAGCGCCGTTAGCGGCTTAGGGTTGCTTTGTAATGCATAAAAGCACGATACAGCAGACACATCCGTGCTACATATGCGGGCAAACACATACACATGATTATGTATGTGTGCGCTTAACTGATTTACATAAGCCGCACATAAGGAAAATGTACTGCATTGCAGTTGAATGCATTTGAAGTATTTAATAGTTTTGCATATTAATGCCGGCATTAAAAGTCAACTGCAGTATTGTGCATTTCAACGACAACAACAAAAACAATCATAACTTCAACAACAACAAAAACAACTTCAGCCAAATGTGTACATTACAGAAAATAATAAAACAAAACAGTAGATTATTTGAAGCCGCTTTTGTAAGTGACAGATACTAAAAATCGCGTAAATAATCAACTCATTTATGCATAGAATTTGACAGCGAAAATAAATACTCAAAAATATTTTTTGCAATAGAAGAAGTATTTTATAAAGCTATATATAGTAAATTTATTATACAAACATATAAGAACATTTTATTAGCCATTTTTAAGCTCAACAGTCGACAACTTAGGCGGAATTACGGACAAAGAAAAGAAAAGCAACATCCGCAAAGCTGAATATTTGGCTTATGAGTATTCCAACATAATTATAATTTAATAGACAGAACGTGGTTGTTTAGACATTTAATACGCAAGCCTCTAAGGTGTATAACAAGATGACATTTGCATAAAACCCTTGCAGCAACTGCCAAAGGGATAATCCGCCCCCCAGGGCGCGGAAAAACATTCATTCTGCATGCGCACCTCCATTTGGCTGCAGGCCGTAAAGCCGCTTAAAATTACTATTTAATGCCTAATGCTTCTGAAAGCAACGATATAACCATTTAAGCTGCCATTTGTATCACAAAGATAATAAACAACATACAAATAATAAAAGCAAATTATCTTTTAACTTTCAGTGGCCTAAATGTATGCAACGAAAATTTCATTTTAAAGCATAAAGAAGCAGCAGAGCATACTCGTACTTAAAGTCAGCTAAAAGCTAAGGCAACGCAGCTGTAAGTGTTTTTACATTTGACTTGTTTATATTTGCACGCCAATGTTTACGTGTACAAGAATAGACAAACTCAAGCAAATAAAGACGATGAAGCAACAGCAGCGGCATCAGCAGCAGTAAAGCCAGCAGCAGCAAAGGCAGCCGCAGTGGCAATGACGGCAGCCAAGAGCAGAGCATAAGAAAAGCATAAGATAACTTAAGCTTAGAAAAATTCATTAAAAATTAATCCATGCCGGCGGATGTTGTATGTTCAAACACTCCAGTCAGGTTAGGTATTCAATTACGGCACCAAGCAACAAAGCTGACCTGCAGCCGTGCAGACCGGCAGTCAGGCAGCGTGACTCAGACGCAGTTTTAACTGCACGCCGACACAAGTATGCTACACTTTTATAGCACGCCACAGACAACACACGAAAAAAGAATATATAAAAAAAAAAAATACCAAAAAAAACAAAAACCAACGTCAAGCACAAAAAGCAAAAAATTAAACAAAGCTGAAGCGAAAGAAAAAAACCCGTGCAAACAAAATGAACAGCAACAACAAAATAAATGACCCTTAGTGTACATGAGTGTTTGCCGCTAAAACATCTTGAATTTCAACTCACATCTGCAGCATCTGCATTTGCGCATTGTCCTTTAATCAGTGTATCAGTTGGTATGTGTACATGTGTATGTCTATGTGTGTTTGCGTGCGAGTGTTTTGTCCTTTGCTTGTGTCCTGTGCAGCATATACGTGTCTGTACGCCATGTTATACAAACTTGAATTTTTCTTTGCGCATAAACGGAATTATTCACAATATTTACCTGAGCCAGGCGGAAAAAATATTGTATTTATTTCAGCATTACTTGGCAAACACCGAAGAGTTACGATGGCATTATGCTCGCCATGTAATTTGATATGTGGCACGAGTGAGAGTTGAGTTGTTTATGTGAGTACACGACATGCGAGGTTAAACAAAGCAACAGCAGCAGTAGCAGTAGCAACAACAACCATCACAAAGCGAACAAAATAAATGTTTGCTAAGATATAAACGCAAATTTTTAAGCTTAACTATAGCATGCTTGGCTCAGATTCTGCTACTTACTTCAGCACAAAGTTTAGTCAAATTAACAAAAACGACATTAGCAGCCATATAAGCAAAATAAGTATAGGCTTAAGCAGTTACTAGGAACAACAACAACAACAGCGAGAACAACAAACAAGCAATCAAGCAAGTATTATGAAATCAGTGCCGAGCAGTACGTGCGTGTGTGTGTGTGTGTAAGTATGCAACGCTTAAATACTCAACGTCACACATGTCATGCTTACATGCCAGCATATGCAAAATAGCACAAGTACACAGCAACAACAAAGCAGCCGCAGCCAATAAAGGCGCAGCTGCAAAAGGGTAAGAGTACAACTTCAGTTTAATGCGTGTAAGGATGAGCGCCAAGAGCAAAGTGCTCAAGTGATGATAAATCATCACAAGCAACGTGTTGCAGCAGTAGCAACAATAACAACAACAGCAACAACATGCAATGCATAATGGCAGGCAGCGGAAGCAGCAGCAGGAGCAAAAACAGCTTGTGTTGACAGTAACTGCAGTCTCAGTCAGTCGAAGTCTCAAAGTGTCGACATTGAGCTAAGGCAAAGTCTTTCGTTGTTCTACTTGTTGTTGTAGTTGTTGTTATTGTTATCGTTGGCGTTGAAGCTGTGGCTGAGTGAAAAGCATTGCCGCAGTTCATTTGTGGTAGGTTTTTGTGTGTTACACTGTATGTGTGTGTGTGTGTGTGTGCGTCACTTGTATGAAGCCATTTACTGTGATTCCCTTTTCTTTTTCTTTATTTTGCTTGCATTTTCCGCAATGCTGCTGCTACTGCTGCTCTTGATGCTGCTGCTGATATATAATTATTAATTGCAGCTAAGTTGGCAAATAATGATGAAGTGCTAAGCATATTTGTGGTAATTTATTGTCTGTACGTGTCCTTTTGGCTTCAGCGTTTGCAATTATGCTTTCCTATTTTAGTTTTTTTTTTTTTTTGTTTTTTAGGCGTAAAGGCAGTAAAGTTGCTGACAGCATCCTTTTTGCTGATGCGTGGCAAGAAGTTGAAGGTTGCGTTGCAGTTTTAGTAATAAAATTAGTTATTTTAGCTTTAACGACATACGACAGCTGTGAAAAAGCTGTCAATGTCTATGATCAGGATATAGTTCAAAGTAAGTTAAGCTGTGAGTTGACTTTGAATATTGCTTAAGCATACTTGCTTATTTTAGTTATAGAACATACTTATATATTTATCGAGTTGTATATATCAGGAAAATGCCACAAGTTGCCACATATATGTGAGAATTTTATTAATTTATTTATTACCTATAAAAATGTGCCCAGGCATTATAAGCTCGCATTGCATATATGTATATATTTTACAAAGTTTTATTTCTAAATTTATTTAAATATTTATTCAGCACACACGTGTTCAATTTAATGCCAGCAATAACTATCAATATAATAGATAAACGATAGATAGGCGATAAGGCGTTTGAAGCTAATCAATAGACAGCAGCTACATGCTGCTTCACAATTGTTCCACGCGTCGTATGCGTATTTTGCTCGTCTTCGATTCACACGTGGTACATTCTCATAGAATTATAGACCACGTTCGCATTACTCGCGGCAAACTGTGCCATAGGGCAATAAAAAAGCTTTTACTCTCAGCGCACACTGACTGCTCTTTCGCATGCTCTCCGTGGCTATTTGGGCCGCAGTACACTGCCCCACTGCCAAGTGACCCATACGAAGAAGGCAGCGACGAATATATGCCGCGTGCAGGCGTGTGTTAAAAATGTTGCTGTTCTGGCCGTTGTTGCTTTGATTTTTGGCCTGTTGTCAGTTTCTTATATCGCTTCTGGATTTGTACTTTTGTGCTGCTGCTTAACAATCGTTTTTCTTTTTCAAATTATCTCCTCTGAACTAAAGTCTATACTACACTCGGTTTACGGCAAAGTATTTACACAAAAATCGTTGCTTACTTTCGTGTGTTGTGTTAGCTAAAAGAATATCAAAAGCAAGTTTTATTTTTATTTAATTTTTATGGTGTAAATTTTCAACCATAAAAAAAAAAAGTAAAGAGACAATCAAAAGCTTCGATACTTCCGCTGCAATTGTTTGTTTTTGTTATTGTTATTGTTGCACTACAACGCTAACAGCTGTTATCCCGGCTGCCTCAGCTGCTGCTATCGTCATAGTGTTAAACCCGTAATTTCCTACGCTGTCACTCTTAACCAACTAAAGTCGACTCCAACGCCTCATTAATTGCAAATTCTTCAATTAAATAACATTAAGCAGAACTAAACCAGAAGCCAATCCAAGCAAACAAAACGTAGGCTGAGCTTTTTTTTGCCTTAGACTGCGGCAGCTTTCGTTGCATGTTGCTGGCTGTTGAAATTCTACTCAAGCTGCAACATTGCAAAGCTCGCGTGCTCAAAAGCTTCACTTGGCTATTTTCGCGCGTAACATCTTTCGAATTTTTATTGATTTCTATTGCAATTTATTCATTTATTGTGACTAATACTCTAACTTTGTAAAATTGCTGTGCAATCTAACTTATCCGTCTCTATGCAACAATAAACTAACCATAAGTCAAGTCAACCGACTGCAACTGGAAATTTTTTCGATACTTTTATGTGCAACTTTTGTGCTGGCAATGTGTGACAACGGCAACAACAACTTGTTGCTTCTTCTCAGTAAAGGAACTGTTTAAACTATAGAGGTAAGTCTTACATATTTATATGATCTTCTATAAACTGTTTTTTTTTTCTTTGGTTTAAATTAAAAACACAATTTCTTCAACAAAAAAAAAGTATGAGTATATGATCGCGCTACTCACAAAACCCTCTGAGATTTAATTAACAGAATGCTTTGTTCAAATAAAGAACTTCAAAATTAAATTGCAGACAATATCCGAAGGTCTGCCCTTCCTTTAAGACATATAAGGCGTTGCTTTTTAGATTTTTAATTTATCGAACGTCGTTAACCTTAAATTTGTATACTTAATAACTGTAAAAGTTGACAAGTGTTCAGTAGCAGCGTCCGAGTGCAAGTAAACTTTGAAACGAACCCTGACTAATGCACATAAGTGAATTGGCAACCGCCGCCGTCATTGTGATGTGTGTTTATCATTTTGTATAGAGTGTCTTGGGTTTAGATGCAGACGATTTGGCAAAATTTGCAATGCCAGCAAAAATCTCAAAAAATCCGTAATAACTTTCTACTCTAATGTCAATGTAAGAAATTTTCTTTGTGTTGGCGATTTAGAGACTTGAACATTCAATAACAGCAAAGAACCTGCAGCGAGTGTACTTCATTTTGACTTTTAATTTTTTCTTTTTGTTTTTACTTTTACAATTTTTACAAAGATTTCCGCTTTTCCACTGAGATTTGTGAAAATTGCTCTGAAAAGCGGAAGCGACAGGCATTTTGGAAACAAATCAACGTAATGCAGCAAATTTTGCAAGAGCCGCTACATTTTTGCTTGCAAACGTGAAAGAAATACAAGCACAACAACAAAAACAATAAAAACAATGACATCATTACATTTACTAACAACAAATCCCAATCGGCAATTTAAACTAAGACAAAGCACTGTCAGCAAAGTGGAAGTTACAATTTTTTTATTTTTTTTTTGCTGGCGAATTCTTTTACTGCTAAGTTTTCTTCTCCTTTTTTATTTGACTACTGTTGGGAATTTTTTAAAGCTTTCAGATTTTCTTTTTGAGCAATTGAAAATTTCATCAAAAAAAAAAAGAGAAATCCTTACAGTTATGGCATACAGTGACACTTGCCTTACATGAGCACTGCAGTAAGACCTTAGACATAATTTTTGGCTAATTGCTTTGTAATTGAGGGCAATGCATATTTATATATACAAATGTGTATGTAAATTTGTGTGCGTTGCACATAATTAGATGCATGTCATGCTTGGGTGCCTTCTGCCTATGTCTGTCCTTATACTTTTGAGGTTGACCAAATGCCGACCACAGCTTGCGGCGTGTCGCACATGCGTTGCGCATATCTATTATTAAGTAAATATTTAAATGTGTATATAACTAACTAAAGTACACAGCATGGTGCAAAGGCCGCTGTGCGCTTTATGCACATGTGCCAGCTAATATGCAAATTACAATTGTAAATATGTTTGCTCGCTTGTTTGACGTGTATAATTTCTAATTAATTATGCTGTAAACGGCGTTGTGGTCATTTCAAGCGTCATATCGCTAGATGATGACGGTTACAACAACAACAAAAACGATAATAGTAACACTAAACACAACAACAGCACGCAGCTAAAACACACATGCACATGCCGCCGCCACATGTGTGCAAACTACTTCGTGCGCTTTCTATGCCTTAACCTCAAACTCAAATTCAAGTGCCATGCCAAGGGCCCAACCATGCAATGGCCATTACATCCCACCCACGCACGGCACACCGCATAAAATCACTTTGTGAACCGCACAGGTGCAATTTATCTTTATTGCAACTCTTTCATTTGGCCAAAAGATTTCTGCGCAGACATAAGTTGCAGCTGTTGGGCGCGAAATTTCATTTGCAGTGCGCACATATCGTTGCATACTTTTAAGCGCCCAACACAAAAATCTTATGATGAAAAAGTGCATGAGTTTCTTTTTCCCTTTTTTTTTTTCTTTTTTGCTTTCCAAATTTTCACAGCCAAGGGCTGCCACAAACTTAATGCAAATGTTGGCGCGCAGCAATTTTTAATTCTTTTGCTTTTTTCATAACACAACTAATGAGCTGCAATTTGTGCCAAGTGTTGTTGCATTGTCAGCGAGGGCAGCAACAAATGTTTCGCATAAGTGATGTTAGCAGTATTTCATTAGATTTAATTTTGCATTACTATGGCCTGTTTGGTTACTATACCACGGATACTTTTTAAGACACCCAATATTTAAAAACATCTACAAACAGCATTTCCTCAATACAAATTGGAAAATGTTTACAATATTATAAAAATAGCAAGAAGGTCTACAGCTTAAATTACTTCTTATATCCCATTCTTAAATTAGTGCACTTATTATGTTTTCAACTTTGTCTTAGAGATATTCCAGCTGCACTTTTAGTTTATAAACATATGCATAACTTCCATTCTGATATAGTTTAGCTTAACTATCATTTACTCAACAGCAAACTGTGAATGCTCAACTACTTAACTCGCAGTACTTAAGCCAATAAAATAATTGCATGCAAAACAAGCTCTCGAAAAAATGTATAAAAATAATTGCAATAAATTTTAACGAACCATTATCGAAAAAAAAACCAAAATAAATAAATATACGCGCATGTAATTGAAAAAATATAGAAACGTTGAAAAAAAATTACAAATCCTGTTGATTTTATAATTTGCGTTGATTTGGCTGCGAGCACAACACAAACTAATAAGAAAAAACTTTGCGCAACAAACATTAAATGTTTTTAGCCAATAGCTGCAAGGTTAAATAACACGCAGGGCAAGTCAAATAAAAATAAAAAAAAACACAAAAAAAATCAAACAAATAAAATATAACAAAATAAAAAACAACAAAAAGTTTTTAAAATAAAAAAATTAAAAACTTTTAGCCTAAAAATGTCAGCGTTGTATGTATAGACGTTGTTTTGCTTTCTTTTTTTTCTTTTTCGTTTTGTTTCTTTTTGTTGTTACTTGCTACATTGGCTGGAAGTGGCAGTGGCAGTTTGCTGCTTGGTCGAGTTGAGTTGAGTTGAGTTGTGCTGAACTCGCTGCAGTACGGTTCAGTTCGGTTCGTTTCGTTTATGTTGCTTTATGTT
This sequence comes from Stegana nigrithorax, assembly GCA_037044495.1. Classification (NCBI taxonomy): domain Eukaryota; kingdom Metazoa; phylum Arthropoda; class Insecta; order Diptera; family Drosophilidae; genus Stegana; species Stegana nigrithorax. The sequence goes on along the minus strand of JBAMBQ010001320.1, from coordinate 69,102 downwards.
GGTGTTGGTGACCAATAAAGCAAACGAAATCCACTTAAATGTAGCAAGCGGCAACAGCAAAAACAACGACAACAACAACATCAAGCGCAGCAGCAAAAATAAAAACAAAAAAATGTGACAACGTTAAATTCGAAACTCATAAATTGGCTTATCCACTTAACTGTTAACGGGTTTGATGCGAAGCAACGGCAACAGCAGCAACAGCAACAGTGAAACAACGCAGGACAAAGTTTTTTGTCGTCACTGTAGTTGCTGTCGTTATTGCAGTACCGTTTTTGTGGTTGTTGTTCATGCGGTTGTTGTTGGTACTGTTGTTGTTGTTGTTGTTGTTTTCGTAACATTGCAGCTAATAAGCAGTATAGCCACTTTTCATGCTACGGCGCAGCCATTTTGTTTTTGCACACAACTCCGTCCGTCACTGCCTGCAGAGCAGAGCAAAGAAGTAAGCAAAAAAGCGGAAGTGCATGCGTTGCTGCTGTCCGTCTGCCCGTGCCTGATTTCTTGGATTGATTACCTCGCTGTGCAAAACTTTTTCGCTTATAGCACTTTGATCGGTTTGACTTGCCTCGACTTGCTTTGCCTCGGCATGACATGGCCTGGCATGGCACAGCTTGGGCTGCGTAGCATTGCGTTGGCCAGCCACTTTGTCTATAGCAAATAAATAGAAAAAAAACTGCACAAAAAGCGTAAAAAGGACAACGTGTGCTTTGCTGCTTTCTTCAAAGTTTTCAGCGCACATCAACGTCATCATCATTGCATTGCCTTAAATCACCGTTACGCACACACACTTTCCCAGCACAACGTCAGCAGGCATGTCCACTTTTTTGTACTGTATGCATGTGTCTGTGGCTGTGTGTGTATGTGTGTCAGGCAAGTGGTTCTGACTCTGGCATGCAGCTTTCACACTGTGCAAACTATTTGATGACTTTCTTACGCTTGGGCGCCTTGGCATTAGTTTGCTGCTCAGCAGCTCACTGGCTTTGGCATGCGCAGGTCAGCCGCTTTTGCTTTGGTTACGCTTGGAGCACCGCTTTGTGCACGGTGTATGTTTGTTCAAAGCCACGAACACACACATACACTCGATTGGCGTTGCAAAGTTAAAGTTGAAAGTAAAGCAGTTAGTAAAAGTGTTTCGTCATCTCGATGTTCTTCTTTTCCAAATGGTTTCATTAATTTTAGCGCATTTTTCGCATGCATGAATTTGCTTTCGATTTTTGATTACAATGTAAAACCTTTGCATATATGTATAGTCCCATTCATACAGTTTAATGCCAATTTGGCAGATAATCCTCACAATAATTACTAAACCAAACCTGTTCCAACTAGAAATGTTATTGATCATGCTTTATTCCTAGCATAGCTCCATTTCAAATGTTGTATTTTATTTTATAATATATTTTTGCTTGATAGCCACGCCTTCTGTTCTTGAAAGAAATATCCATATCGAACAACTGATTATTGATCTAAGCAGTATCATCTTCTACGGCTTACAACTCATTCATATATCAAATATCTTACCATCGAGTAAATTTTTTAGGAACTCTTAGAGTGCAAAAAAAATAGCACAACTCACAAATGAATTCAAAGAGCACTTTACAGGTAACTATAGACACTTGCTAAGGCACTTCGGACAAACTATGCATTCCGATAAAGGCCAATCGTGCCAAAGCAACAAAGACAAGGTTCAATGTGCCGCAGACAGCGACAATGCCGGTCTTAAAACATTTTTAAGCTAGTCCAGCGCGCGTAGATCATCAACACTAACAGGTCACGCACAACGAAAATTGCCCACAAATCTAACCGAAAAGCTGTGTTCTATGGCTTTAGCTACCGACAGCAAGTAAGCCAGGGTTGCCAGCAAACCACAAATTTCCACAACGACTGCCAGGAGTGAGTAGGTGCATAGGATGAGCAAAGAACAAAGAGAGTGAGAGTGAGCAACTTAATGAATGCGAAAGAAGCAGCAGCAGAACAAGACACACGCTGATGAAGTGCGGCGATGCGGCGTGCGTGAAGAAAAAACCTTGCTTGGGTTTTAGTGTTGCCAAAGTAGCCCAAAATGCGCGCTTATTTGCATATTTTCCAATTTTACAACCAAAGACAAGCAAAGTGCCAACAACGGCCAGCAGCAGGACACGTTGTGTACGTGGAAGTTGTGCTGTTCTTGTTGTTCTTGCTGTTGTTGTTGCGGTCTACTACTGCACAAAATTGCACCAAAGGGTCTCATCAACAACAAGCAATGTACGAACAACGGACAGGACAGGACAGCACAGCACAGCACAGCACAGCATGGCACAGTATCTGCTTTGTCCAAGCATGTACTCTTTCTTGCAGGTTGCAGGATGCTGATTGAGGGTTGGGACTATTTGTGACTATTTTTGTATGCGACACGTTGTCTCTGCTAGCAACATTGTTGTTGTGTTACCCGTTGTTGTTGTTTTTGTTGCCTTTGTCGCTGTTGACCTCTCGCCGGACATGTGCAATTGCAGTTGCTGGCGTTCAGTTATACACGTAATCCTGTGTGAGTAAGAGCCTTAGTCTAAATCGATGGCGGCACAAAATATTTTCTTTTTTTTTGTTCTTGTCATACTTTAATTTCGCTACATTTTCGACGCTGCAAAACTGCTAAATACTCAAGCGCATTTAACACTTACTTTGCGCACTTTTCTTAGTACAATGTAGCGCCCAAATGTATGCCGCAGGAAACAAATATAGAATGCGCTTTCAAGGCGTAGCTGGCCGTGTTTTTTTTTTTTTTGTTACTTTTTTTTTTCGCTTTTTACTTTCTTTGCTTTATTATCGCTTTTTACGACTGCAGTGCAAAGTTTAAGGTTTGACACGACAATGACACACCTCACCCAGCCATGCACACCCCCCCGACCACATTTGCCATATAGACAGTCAAGTTAGTCAGGCAGCCAGCCAAGCTGCTCATTAGGTATGCGGCATGCGTTGCTTTGCTGATGCTGCTGCTGTTTCAGTTGTTGCTGCTGCTTCTTCTGCTTCTTCATCATCATCTTGAGCTATTACTGCTACGCTATACATTGCTGATGCAGCAAACCTCTCTTCATGCCTCCGCAGGATATCGTCAGCGTCAACGTCAACGCCACCGCTGCACGATATCTGTTTCTCCTGCTTAGTGCAACTCGTTTGCGGTTTCATTTGCTTTCACGCGTTAGCTTTCCGCTTATTTTTGCTCTCACTCAGACACAGCACACACATACACTCACGCATGCACTCACTCCTGTATCTCACTTAGTGTAGCACTTCTGCGCCATGCCTGCACTTCACTCTCTCTGTTCGCTCATTATGTTTGTGTTTGCATTCAAGGCTTCTGCTAGGACTGCTGCCCCCTTCCGCTCCTTCTGCTAGCAAGCTGGCGCGTGACCTGTCTACTTGTTTGGCTTGCCAGCAAACAGCCAAGTAAAATAAAAATTCGTGTGAAAAGAGATGCCAGCTTGTTAGAAAATTCATTTTATATATTATGTTTTATTTTTCTGTCTTCGTTTTGCGTCAACTCTTTTACTTTTGTACTTTTTGTTTATTTTTCATCAGTCTCCCTCCCACTCTCCCTCTACTGCAAGACAGTCCTTGCCCCTTGCACTAACCTCTGTCACTGTAAGAAGTCACTCGCATATCACATGAGTCTGGCGGTATTTGTTTTTTATCCTTTTTGGTTTTTTTTTTTTTTTCACTTTGTTTATTGTTTTGGTTGCGTTGTTTGGTCGCTATATAGTTTTGATGCTTTCGTTTCGAAAGCTAAAATTCAATTTTATTTGTTTTGTTTCTGTTTTATAAGTTTTTTCAGTGTATTTTTTAAAATGTCAGTAAGTTTTTTTTTCTATCTACACACGTTCGCTTTGGTGTTGTTGACTCGTTTGTGTTAAATAAGTTGAACAATGCACGAGTGTGCGGTTTTTTCTGTTTCGAGTTTTCGTAATCAAGAGCTACACATTTTCGTGCTTTGCAAACAACAAAATAATCCACTACTGAAGATTTTCTGCAGTGAAATTCTTTTTTAAAATGCATTGGTTTTGGATGACAATCATCGAGTTTCTTCAGCTTTGAATTTTGTTCTTTTTTTCTATTTTATTAGATCAGTTGCTTATATTCGACTTTCGCTTTACTTTCAATTCTATTGAATTACACCCATTTTTTTTTTTTTTTTTTTTTAATTAATGTTTACTTATGACAGCAAATTGAACATGACAGTTTTGGCATATTTAGACTGATGTTATCAGCATATTAACGCATTTCTGTCCATCTCCTTTTAATTTCTATGCACAGATAGAGATGTCATTTAATTAAAATTGCTGGCTTAGGAATTTATAGTTCAGTGTTATTGGAAAATGTGATTGTCTTATGGTTTTTGTTTTCTTGGGATTTTACTGTGCACAGTTTTTAATCTACCAACAACATTAACAACAACATGCAGACATTAAATATCAACGCATTTACAAATAGTCTTGGCCAGTTGCGTTTTCAATCTGCAATTCAGCATTGTAGACTGTCTTTATGGCATTTAATTTCTCGCTCAAGTGCAAAAATTAAAAAGCGAACGACGCAACAAGCGCTAAAATAATATGCCAGAGCAACAATTCAAGCAGCAAGAGTGGTTGAAGTTAAGCTGAAGAAGTGGGGAGCACCAATGAGAGCAGGAACACCTGCATAAAATAATACAAAAAGTATGTGCCCACGAGCAAACACAAAGCAAGGCCAACTAAGCAGAAAACTGCATTTTATGAAATCTCACCTGGATTTTGCTCCTGCTTGCGGATTGCCTTTTCTGACTACCTCTGCTATAAGGAGTGGAAAAAGTGGGAAGATGGTTTGCCGAACATTTTGTAGTCTGTAGAAGTTGATAATAAAAAGTAACGACACCCGAAAGCTACATTGCCAACGACTAAAGGCTGCTATTGGTTCTTATGGTATAGTAACAATTGCAGCGCAAGACAGAAACAAACAGATAAACTGACAGACAGACAGACAGACGTACAGATAGACAGACAGACACAACACACAGCGCGCATACCTGGCAGCATAAGACAGTCAGCAGCAAGTCAGCATTTTAGTGAAGGTGCAAAATTTGCACCTTGTAAGTGGGGGAGGGTGGAAGAACGAGCTACGCTTAGCTGGTGAAATCCTTGGGTCATGCGCATATTTTCGTATTTATTTTGTACCTTTTGCGCTGCCGTTTTATGCCGTTTGTCGAATGCCACGACGACGGCAGCCAGCAATTTCTTTTAATTTTTAACATTTTAATCTCAAGATGCCAGCCAAGCAGGAAAAACTTTATGACAGGCTGCTGAGTTTTTGCTGCTTTTTTTTTTTGTTTTTTTGTTTTTATTTGTGCGCCTACACTTGGCTTAAAATATGCAATTTTTAATATTTGCGCGCAGCATAGTCAAAACAAGAAAAACACAATAAAAATAAAAATAAAATCATGCACAATTGTTTTTACGATTGACATTAAATAAAAATACGGGCAGCAGCAATTGCCATGCATGCGTAACTATTTGCTGCAATTGTAAAATTTAATAAGGAAGACTAGGGCACAAATTCCATTGCATACTTTTGACGGCAAAACGTGCTGTTAGGTTTATTTTTGTTGAAATTAAACCACATTTGCGGTTGCTTTATGAAAACACAGAATTGTTTGTAGACGCAATTTTCACATTAACTTAAGCAGGCAGCAACATTCCCATCAACCCTCAACCCTGCGAGCGACGCACGCACCTTGCACGCTATTACGACAGGCAAAACCGCATCGATTACATGCCAGACAAATAGACAAACATTTAGCTAAGTAAACAAATAAACAAGCAAACAAACCGTTAGACAGACAGACAGTTAAATAAATAAACCAATTCTATAAATTTTGAGTGAAACTAACAAATTAACAAATAAGTCATTGGCAACAAGCAACAGCACAGCTCGAGCACAAGACTTGGGTACTAGACCCAGACCTAGACCCTTACCCAGGCATCGAAAAGAACAAAACAAAGAAACTGACACTGTCACAGCAAAGGAAAACACATATCACTCATGTCTTGCCTTGTTTGCTTTGTCAGTTTGTCTCTTAGTCGCAGCTCGTGGGCGTCAGTCTGTCCGTCCACCATTCTGTATGTCTATCAGTCCTTGTATTTAACTGTCCGTTCGTTTGAATGTCTCCGCAATATATACAGCTACTTACCAAAGCAACAGCGTACGCAATAACTTCTAACCGCATTACAGCAAAAACAAGTAACTTCTCGCAGTAGCTGCGACAGTCTTTGCCGGGGTGGAGTTGAGACAAGTTGGAGTATGTGGCACAACACGTTTGTGGCTCTTAAAAAGAAAATTGCAATATTATAAGCGCGTTCCCATTATCATTAAGCAACAGAAACACGCAGTCAGACATTATACATACTCATACACTGCGTATGAACAGTCCTTGCTTATGGCACACAACATGGTGCAGTCCATTGTTGCTTTGTTGCTTGACACAATGTTTGAGTGCCGCTGTTTATGGTAATTAACGCCACATTGGGTTTTATAATTTAGCTTGGAAAAATTTGAAGCAAAAGAAATAAATAATCCTTTTCATTCAATAGATCAAATAAACGCAAACCAATTTCTAGTTGATCAGATGCCTTGACAATTACTTTGATACAATTTTATTCGTCAAAGAATATTTAATGCTCCCAATGAAAATATCCAATGGATCCTTCTTTTTATTTAAGAACATTTATGGATCGGAACTAGTATTCTCTGATTCATCTTCTTCCTCATCAGGAACAGCATCGAGCCCATTCATGATGTACGGGTTATCCGTCAGTCGAAAGTCGCGTTGATACATAACACGGTTGAAACGCTCATCCATGTTGCGGCGGTAGCCATTGCCCAGAACCAGCTTATGCAAGCCATACATAACGTATATGGGCACGGAGAGCGCCACCGTGATTATTGCTGCTGAAGGTATAATTTCAAACCACATCTCATTCAATAACTCAGCCTGATTACTTCGTTTATTCGGTAGCACAATTAGTCGACCGCAATTAATCGCGTTGAATTATTGCAATGTGTGTATTTCTTAAAAAAAACTGATGCAGGTTACTATGTTTTTGAAAAAAAAATTTTTTATGTATGAAAGAGATGGCGAATGTAACACAAAATACGAAAAATGCGACGAATACTAAATTGCATCAATAACTCTGATTATAAGCTTTCTGGTCATTTTTAGCATTTTATTATGTTTTATCTATCTGTCTATGCAATTATTTGTCAGTCTAAAGCCACACATTTATCCTGTTTCACAAAAAACAAAAACTGCTTGGAATGCACCATTGGATAAGGTACGCACACCTGCCTCAAGCAAGTTCATTGCTCGGTTTACTAAATTTGCGGCAAGTTCACTACCGCTGCAGCTCTTTCCGCTGCTGTTCTTACGCTTGTGTGCAACTTCTGCAAGAGTACGTGGCCCAAGCGAAGCGCAAAGCCAGCCAAGCTGTGCCAAATATACATAAGTACATACATAGCTGAATATGAAACTGAACCGAGACTCAGAGTCAAACTCAAACCCAATAGCAGAAACGCTCAACTCAATGGCGTAACATTATAAATTTCAGTCATGTTTCTAATAACTTTGAATTAATCATCTTTTTCCTGTTTCTTCGGCTTCTGCGCTCTGTGCTCTGCGTGTACTTTGGCGCAATGCTGCATGCACACGCCTTGAGACGTTGGCTGCCGTTGCCGCTGCCACAAGACACAACCCTGTCCTTTTGCTTTCAAGTTTGTTTGTTTGTTTGCCTGTTGTGTTGTTGTTCCCGTCGTCGTCGTAGTGTTGTTGTTTCTTCTCTACTGTGCTTGCTATTGCGCTGTCATGCTAGCACACTCACACTCACACACACACACACACACACACACACACACACGCACACACACACACAAAGTCTAAAGTCATTTCGGAATTCTAATGATGCCACACGCCGCCAGTGGAGCTGGCGCTGCATATCGCATAGTGCTGAGGTATTCACAAATTGCCATGCATTGAAACCAAAACAAACGACGGCACATGAACGTGTCAAGGCTCTAAGCTTTGCTATAGAGTGCGAGTATCCTACACTATACCTCAACTACGTCTCCGCCATTGTCCCCGTCATCGTCACCATCACCAACTGCTGGCGAGTATGTAATGCATAATATTTGCCTAAGGCGTTTGGCATTGAATATTTACTTTCTTTATAAGAAACGTTTTTTTTTTGTTTTATACGTTTATAATATATCTCTTTTTTTCTAAGCTTTAAGCTTAATGGCTAATGTTGGCTTTTGATATATCACATAACATTTTGCTGGCCTTTAAACATTTTAAAGTGCTTGCCGCTTATTAAACATTGTCTAAGCATAAGACACGAGTGAGTGCCTGGCCCCCGACAATCAGCATAAGCGCAGTCAGCAACCCTCTGCGAAAAGTTTTCATAAGACTTACATAAATTTCATATTTTGATAACTCAAAGAAAAATGTACAAAATTAACATGTCTCACTTGCGGTTTTGGGAAAAAGGCTGCGCTGCCAGCGCACTACCTGGCGTATACTTAATCATCATTAGAGTCACCAAAGTGGCTTCGCATTCCGCATTTCGCGTTTTTCGTTCTTGCATTCGTTTGCTGGCGCTGGCGAAAAATAAAACAAACTGAACAAATTTTTGCTGTTTGTGCAGATTTTTATTCATTTAATTGCATAATTTGTCTTTGGCGTACAGATAATTTGGCTGCACATGACTTTCGCTTGGGATTTTAGTTTGCAGGTACCTGCACATGGAAATTACGCATAAAACTCCTGCCAGTGTAGAAAAAGTTGAATTGTTGACTAAAATAGCGATTTTTTTGTCTCGCGAACGCCATATTGCTTTAAAGTGAGATTAAATTAGACTAGGTGAAAGTATTTGAAGAGGATTTGCCGAATTTTCTAAATATGCAGCATATATTGGAACTTTATTAGTATTCAGAATTTTTTTTTTTTTAATATTTAGTATTCGACAGCATATTGTCGAATAATTGTTTGACATGTTTTACATAAATGTATCCAACAGCTGAATGCTGTCAAGTCTATCTGAGCTTTCGAATTGCTTCCCCATTCACCAGTTTAGGCTCGCATCGACTATTTGTCTATGGCAGATTTGAAAAAAAAATGTTCCAGAAAAACAAATTTATCAAAACCAAGAAACGTCCATCATATTCCCAGCTTGTTTATTGTTTTTACGACTGACCAAGTGCTTAGAGCATAAAGACTTGCCATTTGGGTAAATTAAAAAATGCAGCCCTTCTACATTTGTGAGTATGAGAGATATGTAGCTTTTGGTAATTGTAATAAATATAATTAAATCAACAAGTTGCTCAGCATACTTTGCTGTTATACACACTAATGTCGACACGACTGTAATACTGGGTACGCTCTAAGCATTGAGTGAAAAGTCTCTACGCTCAAGCCATTTAAGAGCAAGCTACAGTGAGTGTTGATTTAACTTACACTTTTGTTCTCTTTATGCTGTATTCTCTTTACGATTTTAAAGAGTTAACATAAAAGAGTTTAAATAAAAAAATATACTCCGAGCCAACATCGTTCTCACTGCCGATGCACTCTTTACCGCACTCTTGAGCGTAACCAATTACACGAAGTGTAATTTTCGCAATTCGCTGCACTCGGCTGAGTGCATTTCCGCACACGACTTCCTACTTTCACTTGAGATTTTCTTCTAGCCGCTCTTAGTTAGCAAATCTGCCACAATGCGGCGCTTGCTTTTGTGCGGTTGAGTGTGTTTAACTGTTTGTGTGTTAACATACAGCTACAGGCACTAATAACTCAATTAACCTATGGATTAGCAAAAGTGTTAGACAAAACCAATCTTCTAAACAGTTGCTGCAATCTTGAGGAAGATCGATTTCGAAAGAACTCTTAGCAGCAATGCGTCATTTTTAAGCTTAATTAAAATACACGAACATTGGCTTATTAATGGCTGTAAGTAATATTTTATGTTAAAATTGGCAGTCACTCAGAACCCTTTATTAAGTTTTAGATTATGAGAAGTACAAATGGCAAATAATTTAGGTAGAATGCAACTGCCAATTTTTCGGCATTGAATTAAAAAATTTAATGAGCCAAATTTTTTTGAATAATTAACTTGCTCGTCTGTGCAAATGTTTTATGACAATAACATTGATTTACAAACTGCGATGTGTAGCCTGTTGCTTTCTATTCCACTGCCTAAAACAAGAGCCAAGCATATTAAAAAAGCAGGAAAATTAAATTTTAATGTAATAAAAGCAATTGAAGACAATTTTAAAATTATGTATATTAAAATCATCAAAATTCCAACAGACTTTATTAAACCATTCAAGACTAGCACTCAATTAAACCAAATCCATACATGGCTTAATATGCCTTTCAGCTTTTACAGTATGCAGCTGCAGTCAGCCCGCTGTAAGTTAACAGTGCGTATACAGCTAACAGCTGCAAACGAATTCGTACTGGCGCACTCGTGCACTGCAGTGTTTGTTGTAATCGTCCTCGTTCTTACAATTCAATACATGAACCATTTCATTGTTGTTGTAAGTCAAAACTGCTGCTGCACTTGCTCTCTTTGTAACATTCGCTGCTTCAGCGAAACGCAGAAATTCCCCTTATTAGGAAAGTTTCAAGAGCTAACAGCAGCAAAGGCGGCGAACTGCCGACTGTTAAATATGGCAGGAAGATTTTGGAGTATGGAAAATTCGCTTCGAACGTTTTACTACTATTATTACTTCGGTTTACTTCGTTATTTTGACGATATTTTCTTCGTATTTCGTCGTTGTTCTTCGTCAATTTTCGTTTTAGTTCGTTTAATAAATTTCATGTCTTTTTATGTAATACTTATGAATTACACCACAATGTGCGGGGACTAGGACAGGGAAAAATTGCCACTTGCATTTAATTAGACTGACAGTCAGTCGATCACTTGCTGCCCCGCTCGCACACTTGAATACATTTAAGCAGTTTTAAGCGAATTATTGCGGATAATTTGGTGAATGTTGGTAAACAAATTGAAAACCACGGATTTTTGTTTAAAATCCTCTTAAAGCTTGCGTTGAGTGAACATTAAGAAATTTATTACGGCAGTTTTTTGATAGTCTTTAACGGATTAAGAGGACTGAAAAAGCCATTAGCAGCACGGCGATCGACAAATATAGTCATACAAAAACTAAGTAACGTCCTTAATAATAAAATTTCTTGAACGCATGACTTCTTTCATATTCAAATTTTTAATTGTATGGAAATAACACATTTAATAGCATGTCGCAAGCAAGCCGTTTATGACCAAAAATTAGAAAACAACGTTTTGCAACTAAAATTCGTTTATTGGGAACTCTTCGCCATTTACTCTCTTTGCACTTCTTGATAACAGAGCCGACGATGCACTGCAGGCTGCTACAGCTGCAGCTGCTGTTACTTTTGCTGTTACTGCCACTGTTTGCTGCGATTTGGCTGCCAACGACGCTGCTGCTGTTAGTTCCGCTGCTAACGTTTTGGTTTTTAGTTGCATTTAGTGTTTTTAGTTTATAGTTAAGAACGCAATCCGACTTGCAATTTTTTCAGTCTGTATCGGACATTCTATACGAACGGTTGTCAACGTTCTTGTTCTCGTTCGCTCGTTGTTGTTCGCTGCTATTTGCTATCGTCGCCGCCGCCTCTGCTGCCGCCGTCGACGTTCTTGTTAATGCGCTGTAACTTGCCTCAAATTTGACTTGCCCGCTAAACGCTAATACTCAAACTAGATCTTCTTTTGTTTTCCAACACAACGCTATACAATACAGTTCTCAAACAATAAGTGTTTAAGATTTACAAAAATAAAGAAGTTAACAAATAAAAGCCAATCCATTGCGTGACTTAGGGCACAAAATTCAGAAAAGTTCTTTTCGAAAACAGTTTCTTGTGTTTTGCGCGCATTTGCCGCTTGCAGTTGGCCTGAGAACATTGTGCTGTGCATATACGGGATTGCTTTACACAGTGCGTGCAGTATTTGTTTGGATTATCAAAAGTTTTGAAATAATTGTGAAATCTCTGCCACATATAACTCAAGTGCAGTGCAGTGTTTGTTTCTATGTAAACAATTTAAAAAGCAACATTACAAAGTAAGCATACAATTTTATAAAAATTCAATTAATTTCGCTTTAAATTAGTAAGTAATTCAAAATGATTAGCATGTATTATTATTTTCAAGTACTCCTTCTTATATAATTAATTTCTTGTGTTTTAAATTGTAAATAAAATATAAATACAAATAAATTTTTAGTATCGCACAGTTAATAGGAACATCGCATTATCTTTACCAAAATCAGAATATTTTGTTAATGAAACTTGCAGCAAAACAGCTTATTTAATTTGAAGTTACTTTTGTTAAGTTTTTTTAACAATAAAAATTCTGCACAATTTTTTGGCAGTACAATTAAGAAATTCGAGATTTTCAGCAGCTTTCAACTTATAATTAAGAAAAGACAATATAAAAGTTTTGTGCTGAATAAACAAATTCATATCTTTTTAATTTTTATCTTCTTTATTGTTAAACTTTCATTTAATAAAGTTTAAGTATTTATTTTGACTTACCCGTTACAGTAAGCAGAATAACTTTCAACTGCAAAAGAAATTAAAAAAAAAAACCTTATAAACAAGTGGTTCAAGTTAAAAACTTTTGCATAGAAATGTTGCAACATGGAATTAATGTTTAAAATAATAAAAACGAAAAACTGCACCATAGATGTAAAAGAAGAATCACAGAAGTCGTTGATTTTATTTATTGATGGTGAATTTTATTTCCTTATAGGAAAAATGTAGAAAAACTTTAGTTTATATTGTAACCATCGACAATAATTATTAGCTTCTCCAACTTTGTGCTAAATGTTTTTTATCCGTGGTCCGTAACAACAAAAGATTGACTTTTATATTTCTAAAAACTTTTTTAAATTATTATTTTAAATAATATGCTCACAGAGTATCTCACTTAAAGGATCTCACTTTTAATCCGATAATATACAGTGTTTGGTTTTATTTTACATCAAAAATTAATTTCTCATTTTGAATTTAAAATTGTTTTTTCGACTTTTTGCAGAAATAAAAATGTAACAAATCTATAGCCAAATTATTTATTACGTAGAGTTTTATAATTTGCATAAAATTTGTTGTATATTTACATGTATTGTATTACATTAAAAGCAAAATAGTTTACTAAACAGCATAAGTATTTTTGGTAATATAGAATGTTTACAATTTTGACTTTTATGAAGACAATTCATTTTTAAGTCAAATTATGTTTGGGTACAAGTTGGACGGCGTGCGACTCTTGATACATATCAGTAATTTATATATTAATTGAATTTAAATTAAGTTTAATTCATCTGGGTTAAAAACAATAAACAACTTTGTGAGCTTGAAATTGTTATATTATGTAATGCTTTAAATATTATAATTCATATTTTTTTCGTTGCTTTTATTTTATATAATTTTATTTGTTTTAATATTATTTTTTTTGTTTTCAAGTATGCCAAACTCAAACTGTGCAGCTAAACTGATGGCAGAATTTCATGGCGTCAAATAACTGCAGTCGCATCATATAAGAACAACAGCAGCAACAACAACAACACGAACAGCAGTAACACTAATGTGAAATGTCCTTCAGCAAGTTATCTATTGTTTTGGTTGCGCTTGCTGTCGGTGTTTGTTGTTGTTGTTGTTGTTGCTGCTGCTGCTGCTGCAACGGCTGTTGCATAAACTTAAACACTGTTGCAGCATTCTTTGCTTTGTTGCTGAAGTATGTTGCCACTGGAATTTTGTGTAGTTGTTACAATTGGATCCTACTGTGCAATGGCAACTTCCTCTGCTACAAATTTTGGTTTCTGTGCATAAACGAAAATGAAAACAAATTTACACAAATGCCGGAACTCCAGGACCCGAACCAGAACCAGAAGAGCAAGATTTTTTTATTGTAAAAAGATTTGTTGAAATTTGTATGCAAACAAAATTGAAACAAATGTATAACTTGAAAAATTTTGCATCATGCCAAAGTAATAACAACAGCAATAACGACTAATGCATGTTTTGTTTTTCTTGTTTTGTATTTATTGTTATACTTATTTAAAGATTCTCTGTTGCCATTTTGTATTTATATATATTTTTTGTTAATAAAATTTTGACCTAATAAAAAGCAATTTTGGTTTCATTTACAAATAGCCAAATAAATCTAATTCTAATAAATGTAACAAATTAAAAAATAAATTAAACAATAAGCAGGAGTTAGGAAAACTTTGAAGCAACAGAAAGCAGGTGTTAAATTTGGCAATTAAATAAAATAAAAGCCAGCATGTGCGTATTAAAAGTTTAACGCATTTTAATGTGCAACACAATATGTAAGTGTTCAGAGTAAGTTGCGGAAAATAGTAAACGAAATTAAAATAATATGTAAAATGAAAAAACGCAAATAAAAAAAAATGAAATACCATGAAATGCAATACATTCAGTTGAAGTTGTGAAACTGCTTTAAAATTAGTTTTATGTAGAAAGGCACAAGAGTGGAATTAAAAAGTACAAAAATTCCATATAAATAGTTAACTACGACAAATTAATAAATAAATTCCAGTAATAAAATTTATAAGTGAGGACTTTTTACATCTTCAGGTAACATAAATTCAGGCACAGCATTGCTGTTTATAAAAATTTCATGCCAATTGGCGTTAAAAACATTTACAACGACATAACTGACATTTCTTGTGCTGCCAACTCGATTTCAATAAAATTAATTATTTATTTTTCAAAATTTCTGTCTTTTTGCTGTTTGCCATACCGCTTGTCGAACTAAATCTGCACACCTAGCCATGTGTATACAATCTCCGCACATTTGTTGCGGCTTAACACGGAATTCGATCGAGTTTTGCTTAAGCAACTTTAAATACCACTTAGCCAATAAATAAACTCATTAATGCTTGTCAACGGTGGCCAACAGCATTTGGCAGAGCGCGGTAGAAATTTCAAATTTGCGCTTATATCACAAAAACTGCACAGAGAAATGTGCCAAGCTAATCGAGAGCTGAATGAGTAAGGCAACGTGTTACTCGTCTGTGTTACATGTGCGGCAAATAAGACAAAGACACACTGCGCGTCATGGCAAACGACTTATGTACGTATGTCGGCTTTGGCAGCATTTATGTCCTGGCAAAGTGCAGATAAAAAGTGTTTACCATAGCAAAATCAAATTAATTATTTCCCGATTAAACGCCAAACGAGCGACGCCAATGCACCAACACCGGACGGACCGGCAGCGCACAAGACTTGCGGCCAAAGATGTGTGGCGAAAGTGTCGTATATGCAAACGACTGTCAAGGAAAAAATTGACACAACTTGATCGATGCAAAGCGTATCCGTAGCAGGCAGATTATCCATAACTTGCTTTAGTTGAAGTGGCTCTATAACTAGTTAACTTGTGTGCCATTTTTTTAAAATTAAATTGAATATTTTGTGTTAAGTGTATGATCTATTTCACTTAGCTAACTGACCTGATATGGTCAGTTTGCCTGCCTATATTTTGCATGGCCGAGTGAACATTTGCTTAAGCAAATTGAGAAATTTGATTGAAGTTGGCTGTGCTGCTGTAAATTTGAAATTTGAAATTTGAAGAATGGTCGCAGCCCTAACAACTGTATTCATTTGCTTGAAGCATTTGCCTGCCTATATTTTGCATGGCCGAGTGAACATTTGCTTAAGCAAATTGAGAAATTTGATTGAAGTTGGCTGTGCTGCTGTAAATTTGAAATCTGAAAGTCGAAATCATATTAGTGAAACCTTTCGCTTATGAATTGCATTTTGCATAGGTTCACACAGTAAAGAAAGGAAGTTCACATCCTAGAGTTGTAGGTTCAAACTCAAATGAAGGTATATTCTTTTTATTATTTAAATTTCATAAATTCTTTTTTTAACTCCATTTTAGAAAAATCATATGTACGTGGCCAATGTTGCAGCTCTTTAGTTAATATTATTTAATTATGGCTTAAGCAAGTAAATTACTTTATAACTTGGGTCTTAAACTCATACACGGCGATAATTGCATATTCACGACCTATCATATCTTCCAATTTAAAAATACACACTTTATATGGAGAGCAGAAGTCATGAAGGCCGCCTGCATATCACGTGAGATTTTAAAGTGCTGTTGCACAGGCATAAAGTTCGCACATTGACAGGCACGGTATATGCTGGTGGCGTTTCCTTGCAATTGCGACTTTAATGTGCAGCAATTAAACCGCAATTCTGCCGTGCGTTGTACAAACAATAAAAACCGTCGTGCGGGGCACAAGTGTCAAAACGTTGAAAATGGGCAATGCTGCTGGCAAGTGTTGCGTGCTGTGAGGTGTATGCGATGTGTGGTGTACGGCGAGTATTCTTTTGCTTTAAGCAGCGTGAGGCGTGAACTGCATATACAATATACTTTTGTATGCGAAATAAAATACAAAAAGTAAAAAACAAAAAGCAGTAAAAGAAATGAAAAGAAATCAACAACGAAAACAATTACGAGATCCATTTAACTTAAGCAGGAAGACGCATGCAGCATGCTGCAGTAAAAGTTGCAGTGCAGTGCAAGGCAATGACAAAGAATAAGGGGCCAACGGCTCCGACTGCGACAACATGTGTCGCAGCACAACAGGCGACCGTAAAGAAGGCGACGTCTGATGACACTGGCGACATCCTGGCGTCTCAAACAAAAAACACAGCTTACCTTCCGCTTTGCAGGCAGCAGCATTAGACGCAAAACTTGTATGCCAAAGAAGTGAGAGCAAATGAAAGCGCTGAAAAATATACGTGTGTGCACGTCTGTGTGTGTCATCATTATCCTTTGCAATGATGAGTATAATGATTATGTTCCATTTTGTTTGCAGCAGTTAACATTTTTCTTTTTGGATTTTATTTTTGTTTTGGGTTTGCTGCTTTCCCTTTTCTTTCTGTTATTTTACATATATATATATATTTTTTTAAAATATTTTTGTTAACGCATTCGAAGTCAAGTCAAAAGTCGTCGCAATGTCGCATTGTCCCCAGCAAATGCGCTCAGCACACTCCACACAACACTCGCCTACGTCCTTGCGAACAGCAGCCGTTGCTAGCGCGCACAGACATTGCGTTGCCAGTCGTGCAGTTAAAGTCGTATACAGGATGTTTTTACGCTCATTATACGCTGCATGTGTGCATTCTTTTGCTTTATGTGCGCTCCCACTGCCAGCCTTCATTCATACATATGTAGCTTTCAGTACTTTTCTAAAGAAAACGAAAATATAATATATACACAAAAAAGAGACAGAAGGGAAAACAAAATAAAACGCGTCATGTTTATAGAAATATTGCAGTAAAGTTTACGTTTTGTGTCAGGTATGAGTTTTTTGCCAAAAGGATGCACGCTGACATTGACATTTGCACATACATGTGTGTGTGTAGGTGTGTAACGGTACAATTGAAAGCTACTACAAGTGTGTGGCAAGAACACAAAAATAAAATAATCATAGAAAATATCGAAACAACTCTTGAGTCTAATGTGCTTAACAATGCGTCGGGGCAGAAGGCGTCGGCGCAGACAATGCAGCAGCATACAGTTATGCTATAAGCTGACTGTAGAAAGCACAATCAGTTGCCAAGAACAACATATACAGTGAATTTCTGTTGAAAACCTCGATTTGAGCTGACACAAGACAGCTTATATAATATGATAAGCATTTCACTAGAAAAAATATGATCTATTCCAGTTGTACTCTTCTGATTATCCTTTGTAAATTACTGTGCAAGTTATTTTAGCAAAAGCTGATAAGTTATTCACAAGTCAGATGTTTCATTTCTCTGAATGACAAAAGCCTTACTTCATCTATAATCTGCTTCCTGCTGGGCACAATTTGATATATGTATAATATTATGGAAACAAGACAACCGGCAATTTCGCAAAAATGCTGTTTAAACTTTGATTTTTGTAAGAACAAAGCTTAAGGTTGACAAATTAGAACGTAAGGGGTATATCTGTAATAACCTGCATATGTAATTACCTAGATCTGAATATAAATTGAAAACTGAAAAATGTGAAACGTTTAAATCTTTTTTCAAACATCATTACACAAATTAGGAAAATTAAACAGCAAAACGGCTTATTCATCAAAAGAACAACAGGAGTTTTCTCACATGACCCAACAATCGCCTTAAAACACACAAAGGGTGGTTGGCAACTATTAGCAGCATCTATCATCCATCAAAAAACTTAACAATATTATGCAACACTAAGCAGTTAACTTTTTGGCACTTGACTTCGGTGCTTGTACACAGAATCAGAAATGAACACAATTCTTTGTATGTTGAACTTGCATTGGCTGTCAAAGCGCCAGGCTTTAAATGTCAATCGCTGCAGTTGCAAAAATAGATAAGCATACATCAATAAAAAGCAACAAACCAAGAATAAAAAAAAAAAGTAGGAAAAAGTCAGGCATCGGCATTGCATTGGATCAAGCGGCTACACGTAGCAACATGAAAACTCGACTAATGTCACCATCAATTCGTTGCATTTCCACTTCAACAGGCGTACATGCGCATATATTGTTAATGTGTAGCGCAGTAAGCTATACTCCCTGGCACACTCCGTCTCTCTAGCTCTCGCTATATCTCTGTCTGTGTGGCTCCATTTCGATCACACAGCACGGCATGCAGCGAGTGGCAAACGGCAAACTGCCGACCGACCCGACACGCACATGACGATGCACTCATTCGTGCATACATGAAAGTCAATTAAGCGTATTAAGTGAATGAGTCGCGTGTTCCTTCGGTTTCCACAGCGTGCCCGCACTCACCGCCGCCGTTTCTGTGCCGGCGCTTTCCCTTGCAATTTACATATACGTACATCGACGGCAGGACTTGGCTTGCGCCTGCTGTTATGCTTTTATCGTGTATCCTATCGTAACGTATCGCAACGCATTGTGTTGCTTTTGCTTTTGCATTTGCTGGTATTGTTGCTGCTGGTGCTGCTGTTGTTTTTCTTGTTGTTGTTGTTGTTGTTGTTGCAGTATGCTTGACTGGTGTTACTTCGTTCATTTGTTTGTCGCTTGTGGCGTTGCATTTGCGCTTGTTTCGCACACGTTTGCGATTTGCGCACACAAGTCGCATCTTAAGATTCATTTGCTTATAGACGCCGCTTTGCTTTGTTTATTGATTTACCCATGAGTGTGACATCGTTATAAAATCTTTATAAAAATAAAAAGAAATTACTTGGCTTCTCTAGTCCATTGCGCTTACAAAAGTCATGATATTTATGTAACTTGGCTATGTAATAAACTTTCAGCAAATAATAGTTGCATAGCCAATAATCTGCTAATAGTATTTAAATTTATTTTAAACCGATCAAGAGAAGAGGAAAAGCTGCTTAACAACACAAATGATGTCAACTATCATTGAAGGCAAGATTTTCATTGCTAAATACATTTTGTAAAGGCGGCATTACCAGCTGCCTCTTCTGCTTCCCGGTACTACCATTGGCACGTTGGCAAAATAAGCTACGCAATAAAATAAATCCACAACACAGTTTTCATCAACTTCCTATAAACTGAAATCAAAGCTTACAGCAAAAATTCATAAAAAAAAAACATAATCAACGCATGAAAAGAAATGCAAGAAAGCAAATACAAAAAAAAAACAAAAAAAAAAAAAACAGAAATCTGCACACATAATGCGTAATAAGCCTCTACAATTACAAATTTCCAGCTACTTTCTTCACATGCACAATCTCTTTCCTACTTTCGACGCAACGCAAGGCAGCAGAAGAAGGCAAAGCTAGGCAAGGCAGCAATTAGACATAGTCACTAAGCATTTTGCTCTGCTTGTTGCTTTTAACAGATTTCATTTCATAAGCCAATAGCAAAAAATAATAAAAAATAAATAAAATAAAATAAAACAAAAAAAAGTAAAGAAAATAGCAACTTTAGCTAATAGACAAGTTCACTAAATTGTATATATCCGCATATCCCCAACATCGTCGTCGTCGTCGCCGTCGTCATCGTCAATGTTGTCAACATCATCATCATGCTCAACTATAGCAACGGTCTTATCTTTTGTCTTTGGGCTTTCGACAACTTTAAAATTTACTTAAGTTTTCCGTTTATCTTCTTAATTAGTGGCAGCAGGCTGGCAGACACATGCCATAGCCAAACGCATTTATGCTCCTTGTCGCCTTGTGCATGGCTGTCTGCATATCTGTCTGTCTGTCTGTCTGTTTGCTTTGTGGATTATAATTATTAAGACGCAATTATACGTTTGTCTTTGTCAATTTGATAAGTTCCCCATACTCTGTCAAGGGGCTCTTGCGTTTTCTGCACGTATTTGTCTTTTTCAATATTTGGCTTGGCATTAAATTTACATACGAGTATAACACAAAAAGCAGCAACAAGATAAGTACAAAAAATAAAAACAAAAAAAAAAAAAAACCACAAAAAATAGAAGAGAAAATCATGTTCCAGCATGCACACAATTTGCCCATAATGATGAGAAATGCATGCTCCACTTCGTCATCATTGTCCCCATCGTCACAAACGTCGGCATCGCAATTGCAATGCATGTGTGTGAGAGTGTGTGTGTTGCCTTGTCCAACGCCCCCCATGGTGCCACCCAAGTCATAACAAATGCAATATGTGGGTGCGTTTGCTTCGGTTAGCTTGAGTTGGTGTTGCTTTGGTTTGGGTTTCGGTTTTGCTTTTGGATTTGGGATTGGGATTGGTTTTGGTTTGTGTCTGGGGTGCGTTTTCATTTGGTACGATTGAGTTGCTTGTGCATGTGTCCAAAAGTGTCTAATCACGACGTCTGCATGCAGATTAACTCGGTTTGTGTGCGGTTTTTCTGACATTATCTGTTATTTGTCAACATTTTATTGGATATGGCAAACTCGTGTGCACATGCAAGCCGATCTGCATGTTTATTGCACAATTCTTGGTACACTTGCCATGCCAAAGAGTTTAAGTGATTTGTCAAAGGGGTCGCCACTTTCATACGATGCTGTGCTGTGTGCATGTGCATATTCGCGTATGTGTGCGTGTGTTTGCTTGCATATATGCATTGAAATTTAAAGCAGATATGTGTAATACATATTCATGCTGACGTCGTTTGCTGTTGTAGCTAAGACCAATCGTTAGCCAATTAAAGTTTGGCCCAAAGTGTTGTAATAATTACAAAAAAAAACGTTTTTATAATCTAAAATAAGCTTAATAATCCTAGCAGTTTATTATAAAAGTAAATGCAAACGAAAAACAAAATCGAGTTAAAGAAACTTCCAGTCATGGAAACATAAATATGAATAGAAATTAATACTTTACCGAATTGGTTCGAGTTATAGAAACTTCAATGAATAAAATAGTTGCAATATATTTTTCACACCTAGGAAACGCATTCAATTATGCAAATTCTATTTTATTAAAGTTTTGGTCCAACAGATCTAACACATGAAACGATTCTGTATTTTCATTTTTAAACACTGCAAAAATCATACACACAAAAATGCAAATGTAAAAAATTTTACAAGAATTTTTAAACTAAAAATATCAACCGCGCATTAAAAATTATCTAATCAAGTCGTACTTAACAAATTTATTAGCATCCCCCAACATTATCCAAGCATTAACTGCTGCCATTGAAATTGCAACAAAAACTGCTGCATATTATACGGCGCTGCACAGCCGTCTACACTGCATCCACCTTTATCCTCCTCATCTTTCATACTGTGCTCCACGCAACACTAAGCAGCAAAATCGTATGTTAATTAAATTTTGTTTTCGCCTCATGCAATATCAACTGTTTTAAGCAAATAAGGGCAAAAACAAGCCACTGTTGCATATTAGAGACATTGCACATGTAAATTCACGCACGCAGTCACCACAAGCGGGCATGCGGCGAGGGGCAAGTTTGGAACGAGCGCATTGGTATCAGAGACCGCAACACGGAGCAAGAGTGCAAGAGTTTTTGGGTAAAAGACAGAGACAACAAACTGTCTGCATGTCTATCACAAGAATGTCACTAGACCTCAGTGTAAAGCACGTAGACAGCGCACAGTCCCTGCTTCTCTTCTGCCAATCCCTGCTCTGCGCTTAGCCATACATATGCGTTGCCACATCAATGCACACATACACACACATACACACACATACACTCATAACACCGCCATGCATATGCGTTAAGCTGGCAGCCTTGAAGCTTTTTGAGTGTTAATTGTCGTATGCAAATTTTTGCGCATACAAAATGTAACAAAACACGATTTTCAAAGATGCAAATTGCCCGTTGCTCGACTGCGTTGCATGCACAAACACCCAAACATATACACACATGCCCGTGCATACATGTGTTTAGATGCATATGTAACTGCATGCTGCATACGGATCGCAGCGCAGTGTAGTGCCGTGCCCTGCCGTGACGTGCCTTGTGCTTAGTGTGCGCACGTGGGTGGTGGGCTGTGCCCAGTTGCTGTGTGTCATTAGTAACGCGTTGCATGCGTTGTTCTATTCGTGGTGGTTGTTGTTGTTGGCGTTGGCATTGTCGTTGCGACACTTCCACACTTATTTTCATAGGCTAAGAGTGTCAAAATAAGCTTTAAATTACGACACTCTCTGCTGCTCTTGGCTGCTGCGTCGAGTACAAGTGATGTTTAATTTGCATCTGACAGCGACAAGTGAAAGTTTTGAGGTGAGTTCAGTCGGTATAGCAAACCAAAAAAACCAAAATAGAAAAAAACTAGAAAGGCAGGGCTATAGTCGGGCGTAACCGACTATAGGAAACCCTGTACCTTATCCAAAACTGAATATATTGTTTTGTTGCTTTAATATTTTTTATACCCTGTACCAAAAAATGGTAAAGGGTATGTATATTAAAGTTGTGCAAATGTATGTAACAGGCAGAAGGAGGCGTGGCAGACCCCATAAAGTATATATATTCTTGATCAGCATCGAAAGGCGAGTCGATCTAGCCATGTCCGTCTGTCCGTCTGTCTGTCCGTCTGTATGAACAAACGGATCTCGGAAACGGTAAGACCTACAATCAGCAAATTTGGCACGAAGACTCTCCCAATCCATAGGCATAACGAGTTTATTTTTTTTTTTCGATATTCGACCTATAAGATATAGCTGCCATAGGAACGATCGGGTGAAAACCCACATTTAGTAACAAAAACCCTTTTGTTTTTCAAGATATCTTCACCAAATTTTGGATTTAACAGTTTTACCTAATGCTCAATCACATATCTGAAAATTATGTTTATCGGTTTACTATATCATATAGCTGTCATAGGAACGATCGGCCGAAAAACAACATTTACTGAGAAAAACTTTTTTATTTGTAAGGATATCGCTACCAAATTTTAGATTTGATAGTTTTAAGTAATATCGAATCATATTACTGAATATGATAGATATCGGATAACTATAACATATAGTTGCCATAGGAACGATCGGCCGAAAAACAACATTTACTGAGAAAAACTTTTTTGTTTATAAATATATCGTTACCAAATTTTAGATTTGATGATTTTATGTAATATGCAATCATATTTTTGAATATTATTAATATCGGTTTACTATATCATATAGCTGAAGTAGAAACAATCGGGCAAAAAATGGCTTTTATTAAAAAAAATTTTTTTTCTTGAAACATCCTATCATAATGAATAAAAAATATTAAAGCAACAAAATAATGTATTCAGTTTTGGATAGGGTACAGGGTTTTCTATAGTCGGTTACGCCCGACTATAGCCCTGCCTTTCTAGTTATTCATTATAGGATGTTTCAAGAAAAAAATTTTTTTTAATAAAAGCCATTTTTTGCCCGATTGTTTCTACTACATAGCATATAGTATAGTAAACCGATATTAATAATATTCAAAAATATGATTGCATATTACTTAAAATCATCAAATCTAAAATTTGGTAACGATATATTTATAAACAAAAAAGTTTTTCTCAGTAAATGTTGTTTTTCGGCCGATCGTTCCTATGACAGCTATATGATATAGTAATCCGATAAACATAATTTTCAGATATGTGATTGGAAATTAGGTAAAACTGTTAAATCCAAAATTTGGTGAAGATATCTTGAAAAACAAAAGGGTTTTTGTTACTAAATGGGGGTTTTCACCCGATCGTTCCTATGGCAGCTATATCTTATAGGTCGAATATCGAAAAAAAAAAAACTCGTTATGCCTATGGATTGGGAGAGTCTTCGTGCCAAATTTGCTGATTGTAGGTCTTACCGTTTCCGAGATCCGTTTGTTCATACAGACGGACAGACAGACGGACTGACGGACAGACGGAAATGGCTAGATCGACTCGCCTTTCGATGCTGATCAAGAATATATATACTTTATGGGGTCTGCCACGCCTCCTTCTGCCTGTTACATACATTTGCACAACTTTAATATACCCTTTACCATTTTTTGGTACAGGGTATAAACAACAAAACAAAAAATTACCCCGTACATCTAAGCAAAATGTTGCATATGCATATACAGTACATCAGCACAGCCGTGAGTGCAATGCTGCCGGTTCGCAGGATACACAGACTGACTGACGCTTGGTTGCTTCATTGGTTGGCTGCTGGTTGGGTTGTTGGGTTGTTAGGTTGTTGGCTTGGTTCGTTGGTTGGTTGGTTAGACGTTTTGTTTGTTTGTTTGATTGTTTGTTGTTTCTCACTTGCCTTTTTTTTTGTTGTTGTGGTGCGAGTGGGTATGCGTGATTTTGACATTTGATTAGGTTGCCTTTGTCGAAATGTTAATTTGTCTATTGAAGTTATGTGTCGCATACAAACCAGCAACAACAGCGACAACGACAACGACAACAAATAGAGCAACAGCAATGAGAGGAGCAACAGCCAAACATACGTGCACATCCTGTTGCGCTCCTGCATAGGGTTGCCTGCATTAATCAAAGCTGCTGTGTGCAGGTTTGTTTTTACTATGCGAATTTATTGCTGCCAAGCATTACTTATGCGTTGCCTGCTTTTAAATAAAACTTATGGCATTTGATGCCTAGTCGAATACGCTCTAAATAGCAATTTGCTTGTGAAAGTAATTTGACACAGTCTAAAAAAATGATTCCCCATTAAAAAACAGTCCTAAGTCATAAAAAATAAAAAATCTAAAATTAGGTACTTCAAACTTTTGATTTTCCGGAATAAAAATTATGGTATATTATGAACAAGGGGTATTAGCTTTCATAATGTCAAGTTGCAATAAAATCCGTCAAGCATTTGGAGCACTTGGGGGATTGTCAAGTCAAGTCAATGCCGACTTGCAGCTGAAAATACATCTGTTTAAAGTAGCTCAAACCCAAAAACTAAAAAACAAAAGCTTATAAATTAAAGAATCAAATTGCAAAACTTTGAGTTGCTTAATGTTTTAATCAATTAGTAACTCAGGTAATTTGAGTGCAATGGCATTTGGTATGGCACAAAAGCCAATAATATGACAAAGCTCTTCAACTGCTCATAGCATCCCTTCATCTCCTCATCCCCTCTAACGCTGCTGTCTAAGAAGTGTGCAAAAACAATCAGTTTTGTGCCCACAGTATTCATAATAACTGACCAACATATCAATTTGCCATGCTGTCTGACATATTGAAGCAACAGCCACAGCAGCAGGAAGCAGAGCAGCAGCAGCATCGTAGTGTGCCAACAATACACACTCATAGTCACACATGTATGGTCGCACACCTATGTACTTGTCTGACTGTATGTCTGTCCGTGCGCCTATGAAAACGCAGTATTGTTGCCAACTAAATCGATACAAAAATTGAAAACTCATTTATCAAATAGCGCTGACCTAATGCGTCCGCTGAGAGTGGCTAAAAAATGAAACTACTAAAGAATGTGGCAAGGGACACAAAAAATAAAAATGAAAATAGCGAGAAATGAAAAAAAAAAAATCTAGAAAAAAACAAAACAAATTGCTAACAAGGTAAAAGGGTAAGGCAGGCGGGCACGTTTTATGTTGCGTTACCTTAGGTTAACTTGCGTTACGCTTACGTTTCTACGTAGCTAATATTGTATGTATGTACATAGATGCGTATGTATGCATAGAAAAACGACGACGCCAATGCCAACGTACAAAACCTCGAATGGCGTTTTCAAAAACTGTGCGTCATAAATCATAAATTTCTATGCGAACGTCGTCGTCCTCTTCCTCGTCCTCATCAACGTCGTCAGCAGTTGCCAGTTACCAGTTGCCAGTTGTGTGGGCTGAGGGCTGAGAACTGTTTTGTTGGCACCAGTGGCTGGCTACAATGCCTTGGCAGCATAAAAAGCCAAGAGCTGCCGTTGGGTTAGAGGCGATTCTCAACAACGCTGCTACAATTTGTAGCTGGCAAAGTGTGAAATTGCATTGCCAGTATCTTGAATTGTTCGTGCCATACCCTTGGCGCTGCTGTTGCTTGCTTGCGCCCTTAGGTGAAGATTTTGTGCCAGCATTACCCGTACTCACACACACACACACACTCACACACACTAGCTCTCGCTCATACACACAGGCTTTAAGCCGGCTGCTTGCTATTTCTTGCAATTGTTTTTTGTTTTTTGTCTTACGCCCGCACTGCAGAATTTCTTTCTTAAGTTGCGAGTCAAGTTAATTGAAAGTTTTTAATGCGCTTGTCATAGTTGTTGCATTTCACGTACTTGCTGCTGGTTGCTTGCCTGCTGCCTTGCTGCAAATTATAAGCAACTCAAGGCTAAATGTTTCATATTGTGGCAAAGGTTTCGTCTGCCGTTATGGCACGTTTGGGCTTAGGAGGAAGGTAGGCAGGTGGGTAGCTAGGCTGGCAGGCATTGGAAACTTCAACAGTGCTCTGTGCGAAGACTTGCACAAAAACAATTAAAATTTTATTTTTAGCAAACGTAGGCCATGAAAATATCAAAAGTGAAAACTAAATAATTATAAGTAATACAAAAGTAGCTGCAAATCTGTGGCTGCATTAGTACACGTAGACTCTGATTTTTGTGTGTGCCTGTATATATGGCGATATGCAAATGTAACTGGTTTTTTTATTATTTTTTTCTTATTTAAAATTAATAATTTACCAAGCCAATGCATTTGCTCAGCATTAACCCAAAGTATAAGCCACAACACTTTTTAAGCTACATAAAAAAAAAAAAGAACAAAAAAAAAAAACAAATACGCGATATCGTAAAATTTATTTGACTATTGCATTGCATTTATAAGCATGTACAGCTTTTTATGCGCAACACATATGCGCAACACATATGTGGCCTGTCGTTGCCTGCCGTACGCAGGCGTTGCCAATTCGTTACACAGTTAAAGGCTTTATAAAAGAGTGAAACTGCCAGGAAACAGGCGCAGCAAAAAGCAATGTAATGCGCCATGAAAACTGTTCAAGGGAAGCTGGCAAATTGTAAAGCCTTATGCGTTTTCCATTTCATTAGGCAGGCAAAAATTAAAATACCGCCAAATTCCGCCAAAAACTAACTATTTTATTTATTTATTTTTAATTTATTATTTTGCTTCCTGTTGCTGCAAACCAAATTAAGTTGCCTGTGTTTTAAAAAAGTTAATGTTAATTTTTCATTGGGACTTGTGGTTTTCTTGAATAAAATTACATATATTAAAAAAATCCAGTAATAAAAAAAATTCGATAATCCGAATTAAGCCGACAATGATTAGTTCGGATTAGAGAGTTCCAACTGTGTGTATATATTTTCCTTTTGGTATTACAATAAAATAGATTATTAACATACGCAGAACATGGCTTTTCGTTAATTTATATTTGTTCTTTTTTCAGGTAAGTCTACACAGCCGCAGCACAGGTTTGTCTAATTAAATTATACATTAATTAAAATATATATAGAAAACTTTAAAACCGTTATACTTTTTGGCTATCAGGTAAATGCTTTTAAGCCGCCTATTAAAATCCTTTTATGCAACTTCACTTTTCTTAGCAGTCACTCTCTATTTTTTCTTTTCTTATTTTTTTGTTTTTTATCTTTTTCACTGGTTGGCTATTTTTCTAATTGAAATAAATGACCCAGTTGCTTTCAAGTGAAGCTTTGCCAGGAGGGGGTCAACAGTTTTATGAAAATTTATGCGACAACGAAAAAGTTAACAAAGGTGATTGCCATGTGACTACGGTAAGCCCAAAAAAATGCCAACGTTTTAGTCTGTAAGCCGCAGACAACATCAACTATTGTTTGCTTAATTAAAAAGAAAAATATATACATATATATATATAGATTATACATATATCATATAAAGAATATCTAAATATATAAATGCAAAATATAAATATTTAAAATATTGTATGAAAATGTATAGCTTTTAAAAAATAATCTCTTAATGTTTCTCTACATTAATGAATTTTTTTTTTAATTGATAACTAGCCTTATTAATTGGCAATCTGTTAGAAAAATAACAAGTTCAAATATACTTTCCTCTAATATCGAAATTTTCGGAAATTATCAATGGTTTTTAAGAATATATTCAATTAAAGTTCTAGCATTGCTCTAATGTTTATAAGGCAGAAGTAAACACCATCATATGCTCATACAAGAGAGTATATAAAAAATAGTTTTCTTTAAAATTTATATTGTATAGCAATTCTCAAGATGTTTGCCATTTGAAATCCAGATCAGTAAACACAGACACAATAAGCCAAAGAGCACGAGAACATGCGAAGCAACTTCAACGCTTTTGTCGGTGTAAAAGAAAATGAAGAAAACCGAAATATGTAAATGCAAACGAGTCAGGAAAAGTTCTCCGAGATATTTTTGCATAAAGAAGTAGTTAACAAATTTAATGCAGCAAACGTTCTGACACACACACACATACACACACACATGCGTGCATATCCTATAAACTCGTATGCCATCCATATGTGAAAACGGTCGAAGTTGGTTTTAACAAAACCGAAAATTTTCACCAAGGCAGACGCAATTTTCCACTACCGACGACGCCGTCAAATGCGGCTCGTTATTGTGAGATTTAGAACTACTCGAAATAATTTCAACAAATTTCCCAACAAAACAAGCCAGCAAACATACGAAACACCAGGAGATGGCATTATTAGAGAGCATGTGTGTGTGTGTGTGTGTGTGTGTATCCAAAAGAGTTGCAGGATCAAAGGCAAACATGCAAGGAGTTAGTAAGGATGCACATGGCGTACATTAAAACTTTGGCGCCAAGTTTGTTGTCGTTTGTTGTTTGCTGTTGTTTTTGTTGTTGTTGTTGATGTTGTTGCTGTTGCCATTGCTGCTGACTAAGGCAAAGAGGCAGTGGCAGCGGCCGTGTTCGCAAATGTGTTGCTACTCTTTTTGTTGTTGTTGATGGTTTTGCTGTTGTTGCAGTCGACGTATGGAAATAAACACACTAACGTGCATGCGACATAACAAACTGCAAGCACGCAGACGCCAGGCAGGCAATCAGGCAGACAGGAGGACAGTCAGGAGGGCAGTTAGGCAGGCAGGAAGCTATCGGACATCGCAGTCGTCGCTCGTTTGCTGTGGCAGCGCATTTTAATTATATTGCGTTCTAGGCGGTAAGGCACATTGCCGGCAACTCATGTCTTGTTATTAGCGTCAAAATGCGAAAGGCAAGGTAATCGAGACGGCACAAATGCTTTTTCGTATCTTGACGGCAATCGCGTAATGCAGCCAATGTTTCCCATGTAGTTCATGTAGTCCATGTAAGTGTAGCATGCAATTGAAGTGGAAGATTGCAAATATCGATAGTGTTGTCTTATATATGTGCAAACATGAGATTTCTCTTAGATATAAAAGACTTTAACCGTTGCTGTTTACATTTTTAATCACAATTTGATGTCTTACTTTATCTAAAGACTAAGCTCGAAGGTTCTATAAGATTTTCCATGTATAGTGTAAAATTTTGTATATAAATCAACCAAAGGTTGGGTAGACATATTCGGTTTTATAACTTGCCTATGTGACAGTTCATTAAATGATTTTAAAGCATTTAGAAGCTTATTGTAACAATCATCAGACCAAAATTAGTTTCAAAAAAGATAATATAAAAACTAACACTCGTTTTCCTAATATTCCAGGCGTAAATTTTATAATAAACTATAATAATAAAGTTATGTGTTAACACTACACATCATCCTCAACAGTATACTGTAACTGGTATGCACGATATTTTCTATAATTTTTTATATGTATTCTTCAGTACTTCCACTATTTTTAGTGACTTGGCATAGACTCTGTTAATTTGATAGTGTTTCTAATGTTTCATATATGCCAAGCTTAATAAAAAAAACCTTGCTCATTTCCAGCATTTAGATTAAAGGACTGCCCACATATATAAAAAAATCAATCGCTCCGTTAGCAAGCCAAAAAAGTAAAACTAAGTAAGCGAATCGTTAGCATGAAATCGAAATATTTCTACTTGTCAAATGACTGTCAAAATTCATAAAAAATAAATTCAAAAAAAAAAAAATAAACGAGAAAAAAGGAATGCTAAGAAAATTGTTATCGATTAAACAAAATCAACACGATCCAAAAGCAACAACAAAGCCGCGCAACAAACAAAAAGCCAAGCCTAGAAAAACTATTACGATGTTTACTTGTTTTTCTTTCTGTTTTCCTTTTTCTTTTTCTATATTGTTTTGCACGAGTTGAAAACAAAAAATAGAAAACTGTATGCAGTTATGCATTTCCTTCCGTTTTCGTGGCCTGAATGCTTTTGCATGTCAGCGTTAAAGCGTCACTGCATAAGCTGTACATAGTTACCGTTAGCGCCCCGTTTTATACAAATTTTTACCACTGTTCGAACTAAGACCTGATGCGTGCATTGCCGACATATTTCAAGCGACGCTCATTTACGTTCTGTTGCCATTTGGCTTTTCGAGGCTTAATCAAGCGGCTGAGTTGTCATCCTTTGCGTTTTGACAACAATGAAAACTATAATAATAAAAACAACAATAATAGAGACGACAACTAAGCTATAAAAGAGAAATAATATTTGAACATTTTAAGTAAACTTAAAAATCCTTTGGCGCGCAGCACTCATGTGTAAGGCTTTAGCGAATCCACGAGTATGTACATTGCTTCGATGTTCCGCTGCACTTCCATGCTACATAATAAAAGGGAAAACCGCAAAGATTAATTTGTTATCGCCACTGTGTGCAGTGCAGTGCGGCAGACATGGGCTGTGCCCATCAAGGAAGCTCTACAGCGGACGAGTCTACTGTGAAACAATGGCTTAGCCTTATACAATATTATCCTGCATGTTCGACGTTGTCGTCGTTGCTTGTTGGAATTTTTAGCGCAGCTCTAAAGGTGCAAAGGAATTTAATTAAATGTGCCTTGTTGACTGTGCAGAAGTTTGCATTCACTGCTTTGCTATGCTGGGCTCTCTCCTTTTTCTTTTCGCATCCTTGTTGTTTTTTTTTTTTTTGTTCTTTGATTCAAGGATCCGTAATAAAGGATTTAAGTGATTTTCCTAAGTGAGCAGCAGTTGGCTGCACTTGGTATGTCTTCAGTTTATGCGCAACTTAGTACGAAAATAAATCAATTGGTTTATGATTCACATATTTTGAATTTTTTAATAGTATTTACATCATTTAGCGTTCACTTCACATGCTGAACTAAAAAAGGGTGCTTAATATTTCAGCAAAAAACTATGCACACTTCTTTAAGAAAAAATAGTAAAATGCTTAATGACTGCTTTGGCAATTTTGCGTAAATATTTCGAATTATAAAATACCTTTTTACCAACTAACAATAAAGTAAAAGTAAAAATATACAAATATATATAATATATGTGCATACTAAATAGATTATTTAATACCACATGATTGCAAGTTGTAAAAAATGCTCCGCTTGACTGGCCAAAGTTTTCACACTCACCACAATTGACGCAAAACAATTTGCTGCATGAACGCCAGTGGAGAGACTAGTTGCCATCAACGGTGTTCAGAAGCAGTCAAGCAGTCAGGCAGCCAGACAGCCGGGCAGCCCGTCTCATCTACATGGCATCTGTCATGCGGCCAAGCGCCAAAAATGGCACCACAGCAGCCAAGCGGCAGCGAGTTGCGTGTAATGTCATTATTGTTGTTGGTTGCGTGCAACATTGGCAAATAACGCGCTTTAGTCTTAATCAACAGCTGAGTGATTGTTCGCGTCAAAAGACGCGACGAAAAGATAATAATGTACATTGTATAATGTTTGACTATTATGTGTCTGATAAACGCAACAAATGAAAAAACCAAAACAAATGCAAGCAACAAATAAAAAGGCAGTTACTTACATATATAAAACTTTGCTATTATGCTCTTTGTATAATAATAATGTGAAAAGTATTTCCTTATTTTTGCTATTTTTCAAATAAGCTTTGCCTGACTGCTCATTTCTTTCATATTTCACTATTTGTTGTCAAATGAATGCCGACAGTTGGTCATACACCGCCATTGCCAACGTTGACAACTGCAAATGGCTGCCACGCCTTTTGCAACTAAACGTTGTCGTCATCGCTGTTGTTGTTAATAGTTCATAAATTTTCTTACGACCAAAAGCACTTCAAAAATCAATTAGTGTTAAATGTAAAAAAAAAAAAAAATAACTAGAAAACAATTATAAAGTTGTGTATTGCTCAGTACACAACTTCGTTGTGCAGATTAAATGCAATTGCTTTTGCAACTTGCCTTAGTGCAACTTTAAAATTGTTAACTTGGGCTACGAAGACATGCTCTATTAAGTGAAATGCAGCTAAGCCTCTGCATGTTATAGTAAAAGTGTTTGCTTTAAACATTAATTTTCTAGCAGCGTTGTTGCCTCACGAGTAAATCATTTTCTTTGAATTGTCGCAGCTGTTGCACAACTTGCAATGAATTACACTAAAAAAGTCATAACAAGCTAACAAGAAATTATTAAGTAATTTGCAGTAGCTCACTGCTTGACTAGGCGTATAATTATCAAAGCTACTTTAATTCAATGCCTTAAATTGTAGGCTTGCGGGCGACAAATCTACGACAATATGCAGTCAACATTTTGTCAAAAATCGAATGCCATGACAGCCCACACCACGTCAACCATGTGAACATCCCCCCGCCCGTTAGCTATAAAAGCAAAGCCGCACTCTTAGCGTCACCGTGTGCCAACGTACAAGTTTGAGCTTTGAGCCGTAAGTCAAACAAATCAGTCGTGCCTGAAGATTAATGGCGGCATTATTGTGTCGCCTGCATAGCCAGCAACAACAGCAACAAGAGTAGCAGCAGCAGCAAAAACAACAAAAAGCGCAACAACATCATCATCATCATCATCATCAGCGTCACTATCATGTTTATGATCATCGTTATCAACATTCACCCCAACTGCTTTGTGTCTGCAACTCATAGCAAAAACAACAAAAGGCATACAACGTCCGCTGGCCAGTAGACAACAAATCGTTTGCCTTTAAGGCAAACTCAACTCAACTCAGCGCAACTGAACTCAACACAACGTAACACAACGCAACTCAGTTCAGTTCAGCGCAGCGCAGCATAGCACAGCATAGTGCAGAGCTCTGCGACAGCATAAACAGAAAACAACAAAAAAACCAACAACGCTGCAACAATAGATTTTCAAGTCGGGCACAGTCACTCCCACATGAAAAATAATTGCATGCGATTTTATAGCAGTAAATAATTTTCAATACACTCATCAGCGTCGTCAGCGCCATCACCGTCATCATGCACATCGTCATCGTCGTAGTGTATATTTCTGTCGTTCAAGCGTCACGCTTCAGTTTATTTTTAAGCCACATAACATTGCGATCTGTATGTGTTTACTACGGTGCCACCTTCGCGATTCTGCTTTCAACAGTTTATGCAATTTTTACGTGTTGCTGAATGTCAAACCTGCGGCATTTTATGCTGTTTGCATATTTTCATTGCTGTTTTTGTT
Organism: Stegana nigrithorax; assembly: GCA_037044495.1. Taxonomy (NCBI): domain Eukaryota; kingdom Metazoa; phylum Arthropoda; class Insecta; order Diptera; family Drosophilidae; genus Stegana; species Stegana nigrithorax. The sequence continues at coordinate 35,157 of JBAMBQ010001320.1, read as the reverse complement.
CTTCTTGTTGTTTTTGTTGTTGTTACAACTGCATTAGCAGCGTGACAAGTAATGAGCAGCTTGAGGGCGCGCATGTTTTTAAATTAATTTGACAAATATCTTAAATGCGATGTTGACCCATGTTGCTTACACAACTGCTGCATTATCGTATATCTTCATAAACAACAGCAAACTTCACTTTCATATGCATAAAAGACACTCGCCATAACGCAACAGAGCCAAACACAACACACAGCAGGCAAAGCTATCAAATGGCAATCTTGCAGTCAGTCAGTGGTGTAAAATGATTTTTATGAACCTTAAAACTAGTTTGGGAGAGAGCGCCAAGAGTAATCTTTAATTTATTGCCAAAGATTTACGTTGTGCACTCGCAACGAAATGCCAAAACGTAAAGCGCAATACAACACAACGTAACTCGATGCCACAGGCGTGCTGCTGCTGCCTTGGCTGCTTGTATGGGTCTGAGTGTGCGTGCGTTTGTGATGTATCGGTCTACGTCATCATCATGAAGTAACATGTCTGCGTTGTCTCGAAACTTTCAAACATGACATTACATAAATGTTGCCCGACTCTCAGCCTGTCTGCCACAAAATTCTAGTGCGTTGCCTTGCATTGCGTTGCCTTGTTGTGTTACGTTATGGTTACGATATATGTACATATAAATGCACATACTCTGGTACAGTAACAGCAGCAGAGCAGCAACAACGTATTTGGTAACGTCATCGTCGGCTGGCGGTAAAACAAGTAAAACCGATTGAAAACCATTGTGTGGGCTGGCGACTTTGTTGTAAACATTTTAAGCAATTCTCAAAGTGAACTATTGGGTATGTGAAGGCATATGATATGAGATTAAAATGATTGTTTCTATTGATTCAACTAATTTCAATACAAAGCAGAACAAACTCCGTGTTTGAATTATAATCGAACCTATCAAATAACTCGAAAAATAAAATGAGTAGCGACTTTGGGTTATGGATAAAAATGTATATTTTTTGAAATTTGAATATATTTTTTTTAATAATTATTTATTACTTCAGAGTTCAAATGCGATCTCGATTCTGGCTCTGGTATTTTTTTTATATTAGTTAGTAAGTGAAGAAACATATACTAAGCTTGAAAGTAAACTATTTAAATGTCAGACGCCTGCGACCATTTATATCAAGGACATGCAAAATCAAATATTCAATTGTCGTTTAATTTTTTGCAATCATAATAATAACCTAATAACATTAAAGTGTCAGTCTGTCACAATGAATGGATAAATTGCAACTAAGTGTGTGATTTGCTCGTCGTTTTGAACAGGTATATAAAGGGTTAAGCTTATTGGCTATGGTCACAGTATAATCCTTAGTAAATAAGTAACCAAACAGTTATGGAACAAGTGAAAAAATATTTTTTAATATTTTTACTTTGGCAGTCGCACTTTGGTTTTAGTGCCTTTTTGGATTCACGTATAATTGTCAAATTTACTAATATAGTAAAGACAACGGATGTCGTACTGTTTGCTTGTACACAGCAGGGTACAGAGATATGCGTTTTAAACTTTTAATTGCCTTTTAAAATGTGAACTTTGCATACAGATATGCTAGCCGTTATGTCAGCACTAATGGATGACAATCGTTTCGTACAAGTCGTAGATCTGGAAGGCAACTATTCTATGCGTACAATTTTGACTAGACATAATTACGCACGAACTGCTGTTATTGTGAATACCAGCTGCAAGGACAGCTATGAGCTATTGAGTAGAGCGTCAAGCGGACGGTATTTTAATAAGACCTACCAGTGGCTGCTTTGGGATCTAGAACAGAGAACTATAGACGATTTGTTGCCCTACGAAATAAACTATGTAGGGCCAAATGCGCAGATTACCTATGTCAACAGCAGTCAAGCGGGCGTCTATAGTTTATGGGATATACACTCCAAGGGCAGACATCTTAAATGCAAATTTGAGGTGCATCCGATTGGACAAATGTCGGTTAAAACAAAGTACAGTGCAGCCAAGTGGATTGCAGTCAACGATATTTTCGAACTGCAGAGTATCAGGTATCGAGATCAATTTAATGGGCTGACCTTACGTGGAGCCAGTGTTGTAAGTATTAGTTATTTAAATAGCAGTGCTCAAAATTTTTGGCTGTACCTCATGTGCAGATTGATCAAGAAAACATAACAACAAATGCGCAAATTGAGGAAGTGCTGGCACGCCCAACAAAGGATGCCGGCGTGGCTGCATTCATCAAATATCATTATGAACTTTTGACGATACTGCGTAACCGTTTTAATTTCACGGTTAATTATCGCAACGCACGCGGCTGGGCGGGACGTTTGGGTAATACGACATTTCGTCTGGGATTTCTGGGCATTATCAAACGCAACGAAGCCGATGTGGGCGCTTCGGGCATATTTAATCGCATCAATCGTTTTGCGGAATTCGATACCATACATCAAAGTTGGAAATTTGAAGCGGGTTTTCTTTATAGGTTCACTCCCGATCTGGATACAAATGATAACAGCGGAAACTTTTTGGCACCCTTTGACGGACAGGTTTGGTTTCTATCAATAACAACTCTCTTAGCCATAAACTTCATATGGCGCTTTGTCGAGTGGCTAATTGAGCGTCAAAAAAAGAAATCCCAAATGCAAAAAAATAGTATTCAAATATTTGCTAAGCATCGTGAAGATGTGCCGATTAAATGGCGAAGTTGCCTGCAAGTTTTTAACAAAATTTTTCCCAAGGAAAATACCGAAAACCTTATACAAAATGAGTTGCAAAGGGACGAGAGTGATAATTCTCTAAGTGGCGTTTCCTTAAAAACTTTTGGCGCCGTCTGTCAGCAAGGCATGGATCCCATACCAACAGGCATCTCTTCCCGCACCATAGTCATGACTATATTTTTATTCTCATTGGTCATGTACAACTATTACACATCATCTGTAGTTGGCGGTCTATTGAGCAGCGGTGAACGTGGACCGGCCACAGTTGACGAAGTTGTATCCAGCCCCTTGAAATTATCCTTTGAGGATATTGGCTATTATAAGGTATTATTTCGTGTAAGTGCTACTATTTAAACTTCTGCAATTTTCAAGGTTTTGTAGCTTATATTAATTCATTTTAAAGGAAAGCACATCGCCCACCGTGACACGCTTGATAAGTCGTAAGTTATCCTCAGAGCGGGGACCTACGGAACTACCGATTTATAGTCATGTAGAAGATGCTGTGCCGTATTTAAAGGCGGGCGGTACTGCTTTCCATTGTGAGGTAGTCGATGCTTATCCTGAAATAGCAAAACTATTTGACGCAAATGAAATTTGTGCTCTACGCGTGGTATCGGGTTTACTTAAAGTGGAAATCATAAACTGGGTGGTGCACAAGAACAGCCAATACACAGAGATTTTCAAAGTGGCGTAAGTAATGATTTGCAATATAACATAGAGGTTTGTTAAGTATTTTGAAAACTTTCGCAGCATGTGTCATGCACGTGAAATAGGTTTAGTTGAAAGGCTGCTGCGCCAGCGTCAACCAAAGAAACCGGTTTGCCAATCTCTATATACGGTTTATCCCGTCAGCTTATCCGGAGTTCTAAGCGCTTTCTTTATGCTCTTGGGTGTGTTGTGGAATAAAAATAGATGGACATAGTATGACTGTGATTTTTACAAACATTTTCAGGTGGCGCTTTGTTGGCTCTTGTGGTGCTTTGTATTGAAATTTATATAAAGAAATATCGGTTCTATGTGAGAGAAAAAGTACTCAGCAAGCTAAGAACATTAATTAAAAATTAACTAGAAAGGCAGGGCTATAGTCGGGCGTAACCGACTATAGAAAACCCTGTACCCAATCCAAAACTGAATATATATTTTTTGTTGCATTAATATTTTATATTCATTATGTAAGGATATCTCAAGAAAAAAAATTTTTTTTTTAGCAAAAACCCATTTTCGGCTGATCGTTCCTATGGCAGCTATATGTTATAGTAAACCGATATTTATTATATTGGGAAATATGATTCAATATTACTTAAAATAATTAAATCCAACATTTGGAAACGATATCTTAATAAACAAAAAAGTCTTTCTCAGTAAATATTGTTTTTCGGCCGATCGTTCCTATGACAGCTATATGGTATAGTAAACCGATATTTAATTTATTGGGGAATATGATTGGATATTACTTAAAATAATTAAATCCAAAATTTGGTAACGATATCTTAATTATCAAAAAAATTTTTCGCAGTAAATGTTGTTTTTCGGCCGATTGTTCCTATGACAGCTATATGATATAGTAAAATATAATATATTGAGATATGTGATTGGGCATTAGCTAAAACTGTTAAATCCAAAATTTGGTGCAGATATCTTGAAAAACAAAAGGGTTTTTGTTACTAAATGTGGGTTTTCACCCGATCGTTCCTATGGCAGCTATATGTTATAGATCGAATATCGAAAAAAAAAATAAACTCGTTATGCCTATGGATTGGGAGAATCTCCGTGGAAAATTTGGTGATTGTAGGTCTTACCGTTTCCGAGATCGGTTTGTTCATACAGACGGACAGACAGACGGACAGACGGACATGGCTAGATCGACTCGCCTTTCGATGCTGATCAAGAATATATTTACTTTATGGGGTCTGCCACGCCTCCTTCTGCTTGTTACATACATTTGCACAACTTTAATATACCCTTTACCATTTTTTGGTACAGGGTATAAAAACTTTATATAACATATAATAGATTAATTTTCTTGAGAAGCAAAAAGGTTTTTTAAGCTAATTATTTTCCATATATGGTTTAAATGTCTGAAAAGACTATACTAATATATTAAATACATTAATTATCTTTTATATTAGAAGTCGCATCATTTTCAGCTAAGATGTTTTCATAAAGTCGAGCTTGCGTACGTACATAACCGTATAAGAATTTTTGTGGAACGACAGATTGTACGTGAAATTATATTAATACATGCAATAAAAAAAAGTTGTACGACAAATTGTTTGACTCACGCACGATAAACTTCACGCAGTGCTAGCCATGTCCGTGCACACATTACATAACCAGACAAACTATGAACATTAACTTCATACTATATTTAGACAATGAAATCTTAAGCGCTCCCCTGGGTGAATAATTCAGAGCAAAGTTTCTTAAGCGGCTGCAGCAGCGGCGATGTAGGCGACGGTGGCAGTAGTGGAATTTACAAAGCTGCCAATGCCAAACAACAGCAACAGCATATACAAAAACATTAACAACAACAGCAACAACAACATTTTCAACTAAAGTACAAATATACACACGTGAACGTTTTGTATTTGGCTTTGTTGCCGCTTAAGTCATTGTTTCCATTGTTGTTGTTGTTATTATTGTATGTTGTATTATGCAAACCCACCATACCTTACGCCCATAAGCAACATTTACATGCTTTCGTCGCATACAACAAAAGAAAGAAAGGCAAAGCAGAGAAAAGCAAAGCATTGCAGCGCCAACTTACCAAGTGCAACAAATTTTGACCGGAAGAAGTTCGCACAAAGTTCAAATTATGCTCATATATGCAATCATATGCTTGCAGACCAATGCTGCTACGTCAATGCAGACGTGTTATTTTGCGGTGCATACGTGCCAGGTAGAAAATTGGTAGCACATTTGCTTAGCTATGTAAAATAGACATACACGTATGTACAAATAGGCAGCAAAGTAAGCTATCAGACATTTGCTTATATTGAACCTTCTGTGCTTTGTGCTGTAGACAAATCCTTTTGCCAGTAAAATTTTAACTCAGTCAGCGCCAGTATGCCATCTCATTCGCACAGCAGCATATACGCATGCATTGGTTTTTGGAAAATAAATGAACCGTATAGTAAAACAAACAAATTCAATTGAATCTCTCTCCTGGGCATTACAATTGAATGTTATATACGCCATCTTTCGTTTCTGCGTCATGTGTGTTAGTCGTGTGTGTGTTTGTGTGTGTAGAAGCTGTATACCAATTTACCCAAGCATCTCATAGCAGTCACTGCCGCCAAATGACCAAATATCGTTGCAAAATCTTCAACTACAAACAACGTTTGTAAAACTTTTTCGTTTGTATTTTTCTTCCCCCTTTTCACAATTTTTTTTTTTTTTTGCAGCTTTATTTGTTTTCCCAAGAAAATCAAATGAAAGTCTTCGATTTGTAGTATAAAATTTAACAAGCAAGCAAAAGCTTGACAGCAGCAGGAGCAGCTATAGCAAATGTAGCGAGGCAAGAACAAAAACACGCTCCTGCACAATATTTTATCACAAACGATTTCATTGCTTTTGTTTTAGTTGGCTACTTTGCTGATTGCTTGCACTCGGTTTTGTTGGTTTAGTTGAAAATATTTTCGGATTAACTAGAAGAGTAGAAGCAAAAAATAATATTGTAAAATACGAAAAAAATAAAATTTAAAACAAATTGCTTAAAATTTCTGTGCGTGATTTAGTTTACATTCGGCTGCTTAAGTTATACTTTGAACACCTGCACACTGAAGAAGTTAAGCACTTGTTAAAGTGAAACTAATGCTTCTAGTTTACTTTTGGTCACACTAAAATAGCTTGTGTGGTAGCCCGCAATTACCTCCGCTTGAGGTGATGATATAGTTATTTATTAAAATTATGTGATTGAACATACGAGGTGTGTTCTAAAAGTAATCTTACCATTGAAAGTAAGAAAACAAAAACCGATCTTCAACTATATTTGCTATTTTTTGTCTTCAATTTAGAAAGGAACCTTTTTGTGTAATAAGTGAACTTAAATTCTTCTTAGACTTCTTTCGTATTGCTTTATAATTTTCATAATGTTTCTTATTATAAAGTAAATAACGGTTCAATGTACCCTAGAAAGCGTACTCAGTGCATATTGCAGTGGTTAACATTGAGCAGTAAATTAAAACAGTCTGTAAAAATCAGATTATGAAGCAATCAAAACTCTTATTGAGTTGTTGCCACAAATGTATAGCTATGCTTCGGTATCAATATTTTGCACAGTTTTTTATTTTTTTCTTTTTTTTTTTTTTTTTTTTGTATATGGTTTCGCATTGTCTAAATTCTACTCACAACCTCTTTAAAATAGTGCCAGCCGCCATTGCATAACAACTAAACACACAACTTCTGCACTTTTCAAATGTTTTATAACCAACTTCAACAATTAAGCAACCTGTGCCTAGTTACTTGCACGTACTTTTTTAAAGCCTTGCATTAGACCAAGTTAAATTTTTCCTTTATTTCTCATTTCTTTGTATGTTTTTGCCTGCACTTTGTTGTTTTTACTTTGTTTTGTGTTAAACAACTTATCTTACGTACGTTGAGCAAATCATCATTAAGAAAATTGCCCATAATTATCGCATAATACTTCGGCATTATATTTTATGTTTTCCACTTTGTTTTTCCTCTTTTCCAAAATACAATTTTCTCTTACAATGTATGCCACTATGGCTAGCCAGGCCTGCCATGCAGCCAACAGTTTTAAATAAAGAAAACAACAAAAACAGAAAAACACTCAATAATCCGCAAACAAACCAAAGTAGAAACATAAAAATCACAAGAAAAACTAAAAAGCAAATGACTGCATATGAGGTACGCTGCTCAAACTATTTACGGCGCTGTCATTGCTTAGCTAAGCTAAGCTTAACGCGAGCGTGCACAATCATTTGACTGAAAATTACACTTAGAGACTGAGACCGATGTGCGAGCATATTGACCAACTTTACAGCGCACGCCAGGCCAGACAAGTTAAAAAGCAAGCCACTCTACTATTAAGAAAAAATACAGTAACATATATAGTGAAAATAAAAGCCAACTCAAAATCAAAGTGGGCGGATATTATAATTTTCATCAAACTTTGTATGTATTTTCCTATTTAACTGCTTTCCTATCTTTTTTCCATATCTTGCATAAATGTTTCAAAATGATAATTTACAGAGACTGTAAGTGCGGTAAGAGAATGCATATTCTCTGCTGTTGCCATAACTTTTGAACACTTCCTGTTCGTTACCGACAAAGCTAGGCCTGGCTATATGTTTTATTTATTGACAGTTATGCATCATAAATTTTTTTTTCAGTTGTTTTTCTGCAAGTATTTTATTTTAAGCGGTTTTTGGCAATTAACAGTTATATACAATAAAAATGTGGTCGTTGTCTTTGTGTATAAAATATTTGCAGGCGTAATTGGAAACTAATAAAAAAACTACCAATACTGAAAAATGCAATTTTAACTTAGCGCTGTTAAAATTACTTTTTATTGCTAATCGAATTGAGTGTTTTACAATCTACCACACGGCTTACAAAAGAAATGTTGCCTTACGTGCTTGGTCAATCTACAAACAAGTAAATTTCCACGCCCAGCAGGGGCACATTTAGCTTATATTGTATTTCAGCATTTTTGGAAAATGCCATCAAATGCAATAAACATGCCAAAATATTCATATAAAATTGATTATTGCAGTCCATTGTAAATAATACTTGACAGGTTTTCATCTCATGGTGTAATAAATAGAAGGTGGCGCCAATTTTTTACAGAAATCAAACCGCTCTCATTAGAACGCCGCCATTTGCGGTTATTGACGTCATTATCATTATTAATTGCTGATGACGTCAACAACAGAAAATAGCCTCGTTATAATGAGAGTGGTCCGATTTCGAGCGAGAAAGAAGTTTCATAGCGTTTTAATAGCATGTTGTGAATCCCTTGAATTTGAGTTCCGTATACACAATTCTAAATACAATACTTTCAATCAAGTAGGCCAATAGTAAAATTTCGTCTGAGAATTACTGCCTACTTCGATTATTTTACTTCAAAAAAAGCTAAAAATGAAAAACTTATCCCATTTTAGAATAGTCTACGTTAGCTTCTATTCTAATCAGAACACAAGCAAAATTATCTAAACAAGCCAAGTTTTTTTTATTTTTTGGACATCCCAAATACTAGCGAAGAAAATAAAAAATGGGTGCGCAAGATGGATCCACCGCTGCTGCTCCAGCAACTCCCGCCACCACCACTACCAAGAAGAGTGGCGCGGCTTCCGTGTGGGAACAGAGTCTAATGATGCAGGCCATAATCTCGGCAGCTGCAGTTACGTTCCTTACTTCAAAAATTCTATGGGCTTCCTTACGACGCAAGAGGGACTAACGATCGTTCGCGTTATGCAGCAATATATTTTCTCACATATTTTGTTCGAAGTTTGAAGGCTATGGTAATTCCATATTCTATACGTACATAATCGCGAATATACACAAATGAAAACTAGTTACAAAAAAAAAATACCATCAAATTTTATCGTGCCAAAAAAAAAACTACCGAGGAAATCTACATGTAAATTTTTGTTTAAAGAAAAAATTGGAAAAATAATTGTGGCTTCTAGAAATTTTATTAAAAGAAATGTTAAAAATAATATTTTTTGGTCTTCTTTAATTCTACACCTTAAATATTGATTCAGCAAAATTATGACGTCGGCTCTTATTGTTGCTAAAGCTGCAAATAAAATAAAAGTAGAACAATATGGGGAGAAATACAGTACTGTCACTTTCTTGTAATATTTGCTCACGATAATTGCCGCCATAAAAATAATTAAGTCGGCTGTTACGTACTGAGGTGATTGCAGTAAAAAAAAATCGGCCGACTTGGTTCGGTATGCAATGGACTGACGCCGCTTTAATTGCTGGCAAATGCGGGATTTGCCTTTAAAGCTCGTCAAAATCACTCTTGCAAAGCAAAATGTATATGGTGGTAAAATCATAGCTTAATTTAATTTGTCTGATAGTTTTTAAATTAAAGCCGATATTTCAATGAAGTTATAGGAACATTACCGCCAACAGCAAGTCGCAATGCACGGCATTTGGAAAGTTTGAAAATGTTTGTCCACTCTTTCGTGGATTAAGAAAAAAACTAGTTTAAAATTTAAAAACTTCAGAAAATGTTTATTTCACTGATATTGGAGTTTATATCGCGTTTGCTTCTCATACCAATTTAAAAAAGAATTTCTACTTTACATGTGATCGCCTTTTTTATGCACATAATTGCACGGCGAAAAATCAAGATAAAAGAATTAGTATGAAAAGTTCGCGCAGGGCATAGCAAAGAAAGAGAAGATAAATAAAAAAATAGCAATAAAAGAGAATTATGACCGCTGTTCTATGATTCAAATTATTTACATGAATCACAATGTCTTCTCAAAGCGCTAGCAAAAGAAAGTAATCAATACTCAATGCTTAAGAAAAGAGCATAAGCACTTCTTTTTGGGAGTATAATTACAATTTAGTGCCATTTCTATTATTGTTGTGTTGCGAAATGCATAAGAAGTGATAACAGCCGTACTAAATAATTATTACTACTAAATTTACTAACCGATTTTAATAAAAAGTATCTTATCTCTTAAGTTGAAACCAACCCTGCACATCCACAAAATTTCATTGAAATCGGTTGGCACGAAGTCTCCTAATCCATAGGCATAACGGACTTTGTTTTTTCGATATTCAACCTAAAACATATAGCTGGCATAGGAACGATCAGCCGAAAAATGAGTTTTACTAAGAAAATAACAAATTGATCGAAAAACCAACAGTATACACTAACCAACAACAACCTACAGTTAAAACAAACACGCAACTGGGCTCAAGCCCAAAAATCAAATAAAAATGAAACCGTCGACAAAATATCAGCACCACTGGCAAATACGTAGTCATCACAAGAGATGACCATAACAAGTTCACTAATGTTTCGCCTTTCTTAATCATACAGTATTGAAGTAGAGAAATTCACTAAAACAAGACACCGTACTCTCCGTACTCAAACCGCAACAAATTGTCGAAGTGAAATTTGAATTGAAGTTCTTAAAACAGGCAACTTGCGTTGAATAATAAGTAGTTGAATTTATTAACTATCTACACTGTTCACTACACTGGTGGTTAAACATTAACCTGATTTAATTTGTCCGATAGTTTCCAAATTGAAGCCGATAAGAAGTTAAGGGACATTACCACCTGCAAGTTGTTTTCAATTTTGTGCGCCATGCGCAAGTTGGTCTCAATGAATTTATCTAGCCGAGAGGATTCCAATTACGCCATCTTTTCGTTCCATTCATCGACAGAAGCCTTGTTCGACCGTACTGACAGTCTTACCCCCTTTTTAACATTGATTGAAGACAAAGTTTGTGTGCCAAAGCTTTGTGACAAAGAAAATTTGTATGTTATTATTATTATTTTATAATACAACAGGTCTCCACATTTTGAATCAAGCAAGCAAAGATTTCTTTTTTGCTTACGATAAACAATAATTATAAGCAATTTTGCTTATAGTAATGATAGAATTCTCCACAATTATGTATGTGCAAAAATCCTCCCCAATTGCAGTCTGGCAAATTAGTGACAAAATGTCTATTTAATTCAAGCGATCATTATTCGCTCTTGCGTCGAAAGGAAGCCCATAGAATTTTTGAAGTAAGGAACGTAACTGCAGCTGCCGAGAATATGGCCTGCATCATCAGACTCTGTTCCCACACGGAAGCCGCGCCACTCTTCTTGGTAGTGGTGGTGGCGGGAGTTGCTGGAGCAGCAGCGGTGGATCCTTCTTGCGCACCCATTTTTTATTTTCTTCGCTAGTATTTGGGATGTCCAAAAAATAAAAAAAACTTGGCTTGTTTAGATAATTTTGCTTGTGTTCTGATTAGAATAGAAGCTAACGTAGACTATTCTAAAATGGGATAAGTTTTTCATTTTTAGCTTTTTTTGAAGTAAAATAATCGAAGTAGGCAGTAATTCTCAGACGAAATTTTACTATTGGCCTACTTGATTGAAAGTATTGTATTTAGAATTGTGTGTACGGAACTCAAATTTAAGGGATTCACAACACTATGAAAATGCTATAAAGCTTCAGAAAGTGGCGCCAATCGGGCCTCTTTCTCGCTCGAAATCCGACAACTCTCAATATAACGACGCCATTTTCTGTTGTTGACGTCATCAGCAATTAATAATAAAAATAAAAAATCAGCAATCCAAAAAATCCACTAAATGATGATGACCCCATAACAGAAAATAGCGGCGTTCTATGAGAGTGATCCGATTTTTACAGAAATCAAATTGGCGTCACCCTCTATTAAAACATGTCAAGTATTATTTACATTGGAATAATCGATTTTATATGAATATTTTGGCATTTCCCAAAAATGCTGAAATAGAATATATGCTAAATGTACCTCTGCTGGCCGTGGCAATTTACTTATTTATAGATTGACCACACATGCAAATCAACATTTCTTTTGTAAGCCTTTTGGTAGATTGTAAAACACTCAATACGATTAGCAATAAAAAGTAATTTTAATTGCATTTTTCTGCATTATGCCGGCAATAATATGTAATATATTGCAAAATCAGAGCGATTGGTAGAAAGTCTATAAGCGTAAAAAAAAAGAAAATCAGTATGAAAAAAAAAAAAAAATAAAAAACTGTAAAATGCAAGAAAATTGCTTTTTTCTCTTGCGATTCTCTTTGCACTTTGATGTATATTTTCTTTTGTTTTCGTGCACACACTGTCAGTTTTTTTGATTCATATATAGTATTAGCTTTTTTACTGCGGATATTGTTTATGTTCAGGTAATTGACTGCTCGTTGTTAGTTATGAAACCGGCAATAATAAAAATAACTACAAAGGCAGGGCTATAGTAGAGCGTACCCGACTATAGAATACCCTGTACCCAATCCAAAACTCAATAAATTTTTATTTTTGCTTCAATATCTTCATAAACAAAAAAGTTTTTCTTAGTAAATGTTGTTTTTCGGCCTATCGTTCCTATGGCAGCTATATGATATAGTAGACCGATATACATAATATTGAGATATGTGATTGGACACTATCTAGAACTATCAAATCCAAAATGGTAACGATATCTTGAAAAACAAAAGGATTTTTGTTAGTAAATGTGGTTTTTCGGACGATCGTTCCAATGGCAACTTATAACTTATAACAATGTTGAATATCGAAAAAACAAAAAATACACTCGGTTTGCCTATGGAATAGTTTAGCCTTCGTGCCAAATTTGGTGATTGTAGGTCTAACTGTTTTCGAGATCCTTGCGTTCATACGGACAGAAGGACAGACAGACAAACGGACAGATAGACAGGCGGACATGGACTCGCCTTTCAATGCTAAACAAGAATATACATACTTTGTGTGGTCTGCCACGCCTCCTTCTGCCTGTTACATACCTTTGCACACCTTTAATATACCCTTTACCATTTTTTGGTATAAGGTATGAAAACAACAACAACAATCAATGCATTAATATAAAACAGCTGCATTTACTTATTGAAATGAAGCGACACCTTTACACATTTACACAAAATTTCGATTTATTCTTTGTTATATGTATATATGTATGCATGTGCATTGCGCGAGATTGAAATTAATTTTTCACAGCGTTGTTTTTTCTGATAATAAATTGACTATAGTGAAGAATCTTGGTGCATAAAATGCAGCGACAAGCAAAATTTCTGAGTTGAGAAAAATGTTTTAAAGCTGACTGTGGCAAGGTGCATAACGCGCTCATAAGCTTGTAATTGTCATGCTGTTTGTTTAATTTGTATTGCCATTATTATTGTTGTTGTTGTTGTTGTTGTTAACGTTGCTGTTAATTTCGAACTTGTTTGCGTGCTGAAACATGTTACGCTAGTGCAGTCATCGTTTATTTGACAGACGCACAGTGGCTGACAAGTGAACGCAAAAATAAATGACGTACATGCTGCATGCTTTTTTTTTTTCTTTCTTTCCTTATTTATTTATTTTTCTTTTTTTTCACATGCAGTTTTTCTCGTTATTACTGCTGCTGCTATTGCTTTCGTTATTGTTGTTTTTGTTACAGTGCAATAATGGTTTTAATTTCAGTTTTTTTTTTGTTTGCTTTTTTCTTTTTTGAGCACTTTCTTTTTCGTTTCATTTGATTTCATATTCGTGACATAATAATGCTGCATGATGAAGTTGATTGATTGCGTTTAATGGAAAAATCGATGAGGTGTCAATTTAATTTTGTAGCTGACTATACGTCAGCCTTTGCATATTAAGTAAAACTGCAAAAATGCATATTATGCTTTTGTTTCTTCTGCTTTTTTATAAATAAGTCATATTGTTTAAATATCACATGATTATTAACTAATTAAAGTTATTGAAAGAATTCTATATATATTTTGTTGAAAATTTTTTATTTAATTGGCATGCAATTAGTTGTATTTAATTATAAGCCTTTAATTTGCATATGTTTAAAATTCACATATGCTTGTACCGTTGCGCCTTTGTTGCAACATTAAAAAAAAAGAATAATAATAAAAACTTAACGCATGCATGCAACGGAATTCCAGCATAAAATTGCGTTTACTCATTTTCTGTCAATAAAACTCAATGTCAGTGCAGTCAAAACGCACAAAATAAGAAAAACAGCAACGAAAAACATGCAAATACTTAAAAAGTGCTTCGCAAAGTAAATGACAAATAAACAAATGGCATGAGGGCAAACATTTGACAAACAATCTGCAGTTTGTAAACAAATTAAAAGCGGATTATGTAAAATTTTTATTTGATTTTTTGTAAAAACGTCAAAAACAAATGTTAAAGCTTCAGTTTTGCTTTTTGTTTTTGCGTTCATTTATTTGGCACATACACTGCGCAAAATTTTGCAAAACTTATGTGTTACGCTTGACCCAAGAGTTCGCACAAACCAAGTGTGCTTTCTAAAACGTTTTATGTCTTGGCTTGTCTCAACCTTAGTCCACTTTGCTCTAAACGTCAAATTTCGTTTGTGTTAAATAAATTAAGGAAAAAATAAGTTTTGTTATTATAAAGCATATTCAAAAAAGTTTTTAGTTAAGTAAGTTTGATTTTGAAGAAACTCCTTTTATATATTATTATGTAGAGACTGTAGTATATATGTATATGTATGTCTTAAATGTAACCCTTGTTATAGGCAAAGTTTCCAATCGTTTCTACTTAGACAAAAACTTGCGCAATATTAATTAATTAATATCTGTAAATCTTCAAAACAGTTCAACGTTTTATTTTTGGTTTTAAATTTTTCAATTTAGATTCTTAATCCTAATTTTGCCTAATGCCAATAATGTATTCTCAATACTTTTAGATAGCATGGGCTCTGTTAAGTAAGGTTTTATAAACTTTCCCGTTAAAACTACAAAGTTATGCAAGTTTAGCAATTAAACATTTTTTCGGCCTGCCATTGTCATATTAAAATACATCCTTTACGACAATCGATTTTAGCTGCTATAATTTTTGCAAACCTCACTGTCGGCCCTCGCCTTTTTCGATAAAATTGCTCTGCTGTTTTATGTCCTGAGCAATATTAACTCAAAAAACCTGACTATTATTTACTTTTAAGCATCATTTAAAAGTTGAAAAGTCATAAACATCCGCACAATTTTAATATTTCTGCTCCATAAAAAATCCAAAATGATGATGATGACTTACATAAAAATCGAAACTTTTGACAAATCTTTTCCGCCAAACTAACAAAACGTCAATCATTTAACTCGTATTCCCTTTATACGTGGCTGTGAAGCAAAATTAAAGCTTTGCACTGCGGTAATTCTACTGGCAAAGATATGAACAACTTCTGTTGACTACCGGCGCTGCCCCCACTTTCTCTCTCTCTCTTTCTCTTTCTCTCTCTCTTTCTCTTTCTCTTTTTCTTTCTCTTTCTCTTTCTCTTTTTCTTTCTCTCTCTCTCTCTCACTCACACTCCCTGCCAACCATTCTTCAGCTGTCATTATCTTACTCTTTCCGTACATTTATTTATACGTATTTTTCTTTTCACTGTTTTATGATTTGCCATTTTCTGATTTTACAACTTTGCTGGCGCCTGTCGTATGCCGCCAGACTCAAACCTCCTGCTGCAGTATATTACTGAAATGAGACCACAGCCAAAGCGTGTTTTAGCACGCCATGCGACTTGGCAGTCACTGTAGTCAGTACAGAGCCTGCGTGTAGCATGTTTTAAGCCACTTTCTGTTGCTCATTTGTTCTTGCTTTTTCTACTGCTCTTGCTGTTGTTGTTGTTGTTGTTGTTGGCTTGGTGGCTGTTTTTCGACGTCGTCGTCGCCAAAATGTCGTTGCGTGTCTTTGCAAATGTTGTTAAAAGCCGTAGCCGTGCAGAAAACGTACGGCAAATAAATAAATACATGTTATGTATAATGTTATTTAGCCAACACACACATACATAAAATACAAAAAAAAAATATTTATGTATATATATATTTATATGCGCAAATAATAAGCAAAAGAAAAATTTGTCCGAGGCAAATAGCAAAATCATAAAAAGATTTATTGTTTCTTTTTCTCTTCCTCGTTTTTTTTTTCTTTTTTTTTTTGTTTTGTTTTTGTCAAGGCACCAAGGCTATGATTTTCAATAAGGATATGGCATACGTTTAATAAGACACACAAATAAAAAACAAAAAAAAAAATCTATTAGGTGAGAAATGTACAACTCAAAAAAAAAGAGGAGAAATATCTTCTTTTTCTTCCTTGCTAGATCAACCAAAGTCGCGCAAAATATTCCGTACTCTATTATGTATGTGCATATAAATTAGATTGCGCTAAAATAAGTTTGAAAGACTCTCATACAATCTATTACCAAATCTATACATAAGACACTTGCTAACATAGGAGCAGTTTAGCTACATTGTGAGAATTATTCTTATATAATTTCTAAATAGTCGATACTTTTTTTGTGAACTTAAAACAAATTTCTAAAATTTTAAAAGTTCCAGAAATGGAATGCTCCATATATTTTCATTATGTTAGAGTTTGAGGATATAGTTCTTCAATGCATGATTTTGAACCGTTATTTTGCACAACAGTGTATACCCAATTCTCTTTTTACACGGTCTTTTTTTACACGATTTTGAAATAACTCGGTTCAAAAATTAGAAAAAGTACACTTTTTCACACGAATTTTTTACTTTTACACGAATTCGAAGAAGTAATTCAATTAAAAACATATTTATTTATTAATTTTGTGTTATTTTATGTTATTTATATAGACGTAAAAAAATTATATTTCTGATAAATAATCTTAAAAAAGTTTAAAATGTCGACATGTATATTATGTAAATCAGCAACACAGTGCTCCCGCTGATTTTTTAAATGCTTATAATATTCGGTATTAAAGCATTTGGCTGCAAAGTTTTTTTTTATACGAAAAAGGAAACAACAGCAACAACCAACACAACAGCACATTCATTTGCGTAATTAAGGTCAACGTGTCGACGTAATGATTTTCATAATTGCGCATAAATGTTGGCAAATGACATAAGGAGCGCATAAAATGCGCCAAACGGAAACAAAGCAAATAAGCAAATAAAGCAGTAAAGAAAACAAAATAATAAAAAAAAACAAGACGAATGCAAAATAAATTGCTTCAAATCATTAGCATAATAAATATGCAAACAAACAAACAACCGGCAAACATCTAAACGCAAAACTACCCAGTACACACAATTTCCAAGGGAAAACACATGCCACGAGCAACATACAGACGCAGTTAACAAATTAGCGCCGTGTTGTATGCAAGACGTATACTTAATATTCGTATACGTTTATCCTTAGCTAAGCTTAACTGAGCAGCCAAAAATCTCCTACCTGCATTTTATTTATTTTTAATTGCGTTGTGCTTAAATTGACATTAAACAGCTCATGCAGACTTCTCTCTCTCTTTCTTTCTTTCTCTCTCACTTTCTCTCTCTCTCTCTTTCTCTCTTCTTCTTTCTGCTTTTTCTCATCGTCATACGTTGTTGACCCTTTTCAGGGGGTTTCATTTGTTGAAAATTTATGGCATTATGAATGCCATTATTTTAATAATTATGCGTAAAGTTTTTCGGTTTTGGCTTTGCTGGTTGCTGTTTTATTGTTATTAATTGTCTAGAGCGCAAACCAGAAGTTTGTTTGCTTTTGAGATTGGTCAATGACTTGGTTTAAAACAAACTTGTAAAAATATATTGGCGGGAATTTATAAGTCGGCCATTGTATCAAAAAACTTTGCAGTGTAATTTTGAAAAAATGAAATCAATCTGTGTTCTAACATTTAAATTCTTAACATTATCACTATATACAAAAATCGAAAGTAACATTTCAATCGTTTTAATGGCGAAAGTGGTTTGCCGAATATTAAACACACTTCAAAGCGGTTATACCTGGCACATTAATAAAGATATTCAAAATTCTACCGCATGACTGCACAAATGTTATGTCAATCGGAAGTCATGCTTACCATTTCTGAATTCAATATGGCCTCTTAAGCTAGAACAAAAAATTACTTCTCAGCCAAATTTACTTTTAAGCCGGACTTGCTTAGCCTGATTTGCCTGTTAGCCCGATATGCTGTTAAGCTTGACTTGCTTCTATGCCTGACAGCATACTAAAATGTTGTGAGTTATAACAAAAGCGAAATGTAACTCATGACTAATATGTTGGCATTACATTACAATTCACTATAAAAAAAAGGCAAGAAGCGGCAAATACGAAAACAAAAACAAAGCGTCAACTGCATCTTTGTTGAACTTGATTTGTTATACCTTGCGCCGCGTGGGCAAACGAGCAACATAAAACACCAAAGCAACAACGAACTCGGTCTGTGTTGGTGCTGCTGCTGCTGCAACTGTGAAAAACAAACGGCAGACGACATCAAAGCGCATTATCTATGCAGTTAGTCAACATGTTGTACAAACAGAAATCACTTCTCAGCAACGCATCAATCCAAGTCCTCCGCAACATTTGCGGTTACAGTTGGCGCTTGTGTTACTGCATTTTGTTTTCTATTTTCTGTTTTCTGTTCTGTTTTGCAGTGTACGAGTATCTATGCAAATGGGTTTCGTTTACGTTGTTGCTGCTGTTGTTGCTGTTGTCGTTGCCGGTGCTACTGTCGTTGCTGTTGCCGTTGCAGCTTGTTGCAATATGTATGCGCATGAAATTAACACCTTCAGCTGAGCTGCATTCATCATCATCTTCTCTATCTATCTGCAGTCATATAGCCATCGTCAACACAGCCATACCCACAGACCATAGACCTTGCGTTGTGTTTCTTGTTTAACAAAGTAGAATATAGTGAAATGGATTTGCTTACATTGCCATTCGCAAAGCACTCAT
The DNA here is from genome assembly GCA_037044495.1 of Stegana nigrithorax. Lineage (NCBI taxonomy): Eukaryota > Metazoa > Arthropoda > Insecta > Diptera > Drosophilidae > Stegana > Stegana nigrithorax. The sequence continues at coordinate 16,019 of JBAMBQ010001320.1, read as the reverse complement.
AGTTGATGCAACATTTAAATAAGTATTGTGAGCATTGTGAGTTGAAGTATATTGTTAAAAAATATATAATTAAATCAAGCATTCGAAAATATAGTTCCAAAGATATTTTAATAAAGTCGTCGAAGTGTTTCAATGGTAACTGAATTTATAAACTAAAAGTAAGATATGTAAACCTAGTTAAGCAGAAAAAGTCTGGAGTATGCTTTCATTATGGAGTTAAAAACATATTTCGGCCTCTAGCCCAGTGAATTATGCCAGTTGTCTTATTTCAATTTCTCTGCATTATATCCTTGAATGTACGTTAACTCAAGATTAAACTATTTTCTACTAAAATTGTTAGTGTTTTCGGTTTACTTTAAATTTCAATAGCTCATTAGAACATCTAAGACAGTTTCTTTACATTTAGTATATGCAATCAAATTCATAGCGTAATGAGAATTTAAGTTTGATTTTCTTAAGTTTATTCAAATTCACAAATAAAATCGCTTAAATTGCAATATTTGATAGTTTCAAAATGTATTTGCTTTCATTATTTACTAATGATTCAAATTAATAAAAGCTTACACTTAAAAAAGAATTTTTTTATACGTCTTTGGCATTTATCAACTGGTCAATAGTTTTTTAACCAAAACTACATTGTTACTCACCATTGTATCAAATTAAAAATAGCGTAATGGTGGGGAGCTAAAAAGAAACTAGAATTCTGTAAAGCCTTGCTTAGCGTAGCTAGCTACTTTAAACTTCTAGAGCTGTTTTGTTTATTTGTAGTCAATCCTTTTTTGCAGTGCATACCGGCGCATTACCCGGAACTGCACTTAAAACGTACGCACATGGCTGAAAATAGGTATATGAAGTAGTCTACTTCATTTCACTCATTAAATGCATCAGTGACTGTTAAAAGTGATGGAATCGACACACACACGCACACATGCATACATGCGCTTACGCACTCTTAGATGCATTAAACATGCCACGGAAACAACATGTATATATTAGTGTGTGTGTGTGTGTGTGTGTGCATGTGTCTGTCTGTTCGATAGTACGTATCTACTCGCGCGTTCGTTGCAAAATTTAACGGAATCCGGAAATTTTGGCAATTTAAGCTGCCACATTTCAACACACAGGCAAGGCCAAACACACGCACGCCGTCTGCATAACGGCATTTGCACATAGATACGTATGTTTGTATGTATGTGTGTAAGTTTGTAGATATTTTTGTTTATCGGTTTGTTTGCTGCCACGTGCGTAAACGTTACTCCCCTTCCCTTTCTCCGCCATAAACGAAATGTCTGCATCTCTTAATTACAGCGATTATTGTGTTTGGCATAGCAGCAGCGCAAAACAACAACATCCACTGACGACAATGACGACAACAGCAACAACAGCAATGCATGCGCATACGTAAACGCGCTTTGGCACCTAAAAGCGATTTTTAAATTTTTGCCAAACATTTTCTATGCATATTCCTAAACATTTTCATGCATTGGTCGAATTTTGTTGCGTTTCACATTTTCACTTTGTATACTTTTGAATATGTGAGTATGCGTGAGTGCATGTGTGTACGTTGATGTGTGTTTGTGTGTGTATATGTGAGTGTTTGTGTCTGGCAATAAGTGCGGCATTTATTTAACGCAGCCGTAATGATTTATTTTACATTTTATGTGAGCTTTTGGCTTTGAAACATTTATTGAGCATGCAACAAAGCAAAAGCGTTTAAGATTTTAAATTTTTAAATAAATATATGGCAGCTTCAGCACAATGTTATTTCGATATAAAATACGCATTAAAATCATTTGCAATAAAATAGTTATGTGCTATGAAAATTATTAAATTTAAGTACCTACACAAACGAAAATGTACAAAGAATTATATTATTTATTACTTGGCAAAAGACTAATCAAAATATAAAATATATATCTATAAAATATTTTAATTTAATTAAAATTTTTTAACGTAAGACTTTTACAAAAATCGTCGCTAATCAGCGTGTTCATGAATTTGTTATACATGCTGACTGTAATCAAATGTTCAATAGTTCTAATGAGGTAACACTTCATATAAGCAGAGCTTTGAAAAAATATACAATACAAAAAAAGTAAATCACAAATGCTTAAGCAAAAAGGAAAGAAAATATAAAAGCAGAGGCTCAACACCAGGAATGCTAACAAAAGTATAAAAATCTGCAACGCGGCAGCCATGAACCTGCATACACTCGACAACCAACTACATGACTTAAATCTACCCAAAAAAAAACAACAACAATAAAATAACAACAAAGAAGAAAAAACCCACACCATCCGCCACGTCACAAACCAAATGCAAGCCAACAACGTGTGAGTGTGTGTGCCTGTGCCTCTGTCTGTCAGTATGTCTGTCCGTCCGTGTGTCCGTATGTACTTTGCAACCTTTTGCTTTATTTTCTTGTTATTGTGTACGTCTGTTACTCGAGAGCAAATGCAACAACAAACGTAACAACGACTTTCAAGTTTTGAAGAAGTGTAGACGAAAAATTAAATTAAAGTTTATGCAAGCGTAACGCAGGCGAGAGCGACAACAGCAATAGCAACAAATAGCAGCAGCAGGAGCAGAAGTTGCAGCAACAGCAGCAGCAAAAATCATTTGCCACAAAATCCACTAAAACCCACTTTCACAGCAGTGGCAACAGCAACATCCAACAGCAGTAGCAGCAACAACAACAACAACAGTAACAATAATAGCAACAATGACAACAACAACAATTACAGTAACAGCATTTGGATATTTGCCGTTGTCATTGTTGTCGTCGTTGTTGTTGTTGTGGTTACAGCAAGCAAAATAAACCGAAACACATAGAAAACACATGAGTATGAACTCTAGGTTAAACTGGACAGACCGACACACTAACTGACGTATGTATTCTTACACTGACGAAGACCACGACGAAGACGAAGACCACGACGAAGACGAAGACAAGGATGACGATGTCGCAACGGCATAGAAGTGAAATATTGTCTAAAGGAAAAACTTACAGCAGCAAAATAGAAAAGGAAAATAAAATCAAAACGCTGAAGAAGCAGCTGAAGCAGTTACAGCAGCAGCAACAGCAGCTTATGCTAAGATACTGCAGTAGAAGTTGCTGCTGCTTTTGCTTTGTTGAAGTTTACTTGAGGCATTTGCACTTCATGTTGCATATACATACATAGAAAGCAGTAGAAAAATCATGTCATTTGGCAGCCACATGCCACATATTTAAAGCATCTATGCAGAGTAGGAAAATAAATCAGAAATAAAAAAATGCACAGGGTTGATTTACACTGTGCAAAATATATGTGTGTAAAATATAATGCAAAGAGAAGGAGCGACAAAGTATGCTTTTAAAGGCTGCTTCTAAATTGGCTGGTACTGTTAGTTATCATTAATCGCGTGTGAATCTCTTCCTGCCCGAAAAACGGTGTCGTATATACAATTCCCACTTTAGTTTGTTTTTCTTAAAATTCGATTCTATTAACCTTACTTGACTAAAGAGATATGTTCAGGTAAACAAACCGAAAATTATATAAATCTTCTCACTTTCCACAACCCACTTATTCTTTCTTCCTTAAACTTATTTGTTTACATAATGCTGTAAAAATGTATATATTTTTCTGTAACTTATTAAGGCAATTTTATGATGGTCCCAAATTGGAACAGATTTTCAGAGTTTCAAAAAAAAATTTTCTATCTTGATCATGATCTTCGAATCAAGCGAATTCTTGTATAACAGCACTCAGACTCTTTGTGCTAATGAACTGAAGGAAATTCTGTGTGGCTTTCCCTGATGTCAGCAACTTTTCGAAACTGAATATTAACGTAAACTTTTAGCAAAATGTCTTAAAGCTATTTGTCTTAAAATGTAACGATGATTTCTTGCAGTGCCTAAGTTGTTGCCAACACATGACGAGTATGTGAAAGCGCATATGCAAAGAAACTTCACTGAAAAATGCTCAAAGAGTTCTGGGCACAGGCGATGTTCTTGAGTGCATTTTAGAATCTACTGATTTGTGCCATGCTTTTGCTGCTTTGTGATTTCGTTTTGAAATTTCCCTCTTATTTTTCTAGAGTTTGTTTACTTTCTTTTTATTGTTTTCGTTATTACTTTTGAAGTCTGACACCGCAGCTACAGTTCGAGTTCTGCATGTTCTGATTGGCATGACAGTGTTTGTCTAATAAGTGTGCAGATGTACGAGTGAGAAGCAAAATATAGACGACGTTGTGTATGTGCATGTAATAAAATAGTTTGCAACAGCAGCCATTCGATGCCAGCAACTGTAACAACTACAGCAACAATAACAAATAGCAAACAAACAACCAAACTAGCGACAAAAATACACAACTCACACACGCACACAATGCAAAGCTGCAACAGCAGCAAATATGATGCAACAAGAAGAAGAGTACAAGAGTAACAGCAGCAGCAGCAACACAACTCATGAAAAGCGAAAAGCTTTTGTTTCATTGCCGTTCGCGCTCGCATATAAAGAAAAGAAAAGTGAATAACTGAGTGAATGTGTCTGCTTGGCAGCGTGAAACTCGATATGCTGCTTGGTATTTTTTAACTATTTCCTTTTTCTCTTTCCCATTTTCTTTTTCGTTTTTCTTTTTCTATTGCTTCCTCTACTCGACTTGCGTCATGCATTTTTCCAGCAGCTTAAATGTGCTCCCGCATATTCGCTGCGCACAGCTTGCGTGTGCGGCTATGCTAGGCAACGCAGCAAGGCCGGGCTCATGCTGCTGTCAGTGAGTGCAGTAGAGGGCAGTTGTTGGATGGGTGCAGAGCACACTGCTTAGCATATTCAAGCATTTTGTTACTGTAACAAATGCAAATATTGCAGTATTTGAAGCGCAGTCTTAACGAGAATTTGATTATAGTTCATGTAAAATTTATTAGCAGCCAAAGAGAATAGAAAAGTTTTCGAACAAAGAAGGTTCGTATCGCAAGTATGTGTACAGCAAGCCTGTAACTGTAATTAGTTATTGATATATGTTATAAGAAAAGCAAGTGGAATATAAAAAAAAGAAACCCAAAACTCCAAAAGAAAACAAATTTAACACTCAAATAATGCAGTCAAAAATAATTGGGATAGCCAACTCATAGGCTTTGTATAATATATAATATACTTCTTAACTGGCACAGGAGAGCTTATTGATATGAGCGTATGCTCATCCTGAATATTTGCATGCATATAACCAGCAGCCAAACAAACCCAAGTGTGCCTGCATGCCATGGCAATATAATGCAATGAAATTAAGTGTCTGTATTTGCAGTGCGAAAACTGCTCGCACATGAATTCAATGAAAGGGCATATAGTTAAGCGCCATTGTTGCAAGGCGACTAACACAACAGCAACGGCAACAACAATAATTACTGGCAACGTATTAAGCATAAAAATTACAACAATAAATAGCACACAAGCAGAAAAAAGAACAAAAAAATTTAACAAAAAAAGCAAAGATGGCAAAACAAAAAACATAATTTTCCACGTCGGAAGTCGGCGGAAGTTGAGAGTTAAATGTGGCGGTAAAACTTTGTATACGTAAAATATGCTGCATGCATATACAGACACACACATACCACTTTGCGCCTGCTTTTCAGTTACTACATTAGGCGCACAAAGTAACTTACTCAAGCCTTCTCTTTCGCACATCAACTGCATAGCCTCATAGCCTCATAGCCTCATAGCCTTACTCAGTGCGCATTGTGTTTTGTTTTTGTGATTTTACTTTCCGTTTTTTTTTTTTAATTCTTTTTTTTAGTTTTTGTTTTTAGTATTATTTTTGTCGAGTAAAAATTTTATTGTTTCACAAAAGTTTTCAATTGCAAATGGGGGAAAATCAGCAGGCAGATAGTGGAAAGTTGCATTGAAAAAGTAAAGAACCTACAATTCTTAGTTGCAGACAAAACTCGACCTCAACAGCATCACATCCCCGTCAGTCCCTAACCCCAAACATACACTTTACCTTTGCATAGACAAAAATGCTGAGAATAATGAAAATAAAATTATGCTACCTATTTTTAGGCGCGCAGGTAGCAGAGCAGAGCTGTGAGGGCAAATGAGATGAGGCGATTGCTGCTGTTTAGCTGCTGCCGCCGGCCCTGTGCGCAAACAAAATGGCGTTGAATATTGGCGCGAAATGCATAATTGCTTTGCTGTTTGTTTTTGTTATTGTTATTGTTATTGTTGCCCATTGTTTTTGTTATTGCCTCATTTTGCTGCGTTTAAACAGTTTTGTTCGTTGCCACTTTGTAATTTGTTTGCAACATTCGTTGGTAAGTTGCACAAATCCGCAATTAAAGTTTCGACGTGTCACAACCGAAAGTTTTTGGAGTTTTTGTTAGCTTTTTATAAATGTGTATAGTTAGGTGTACTAATATATATTTGTTTTAACTATATAAGGTGTATTTTGTGTAGAGTATTTAACCCCAGAAATTTATGATATTCGCTTGGATTAAGCTTACGCTGTTGTTATATTTTGAAATACGGATGTAAATCATTGAGGAACCACAAATATCAAATTGTTCTGTTATGTAAAATAAGGCGGATCATATTGTGTGTATTATGAAAATCTGTACGCTGAACCTAACCTTAAATGTTAAATAATTCCGTTAGAGAAGCGTTAAATTTATTGGATAAGAGCTGCTTCAAAACTGATCCTCTTAATGTGAAAATTCAGCATGACCAAAAGCCATCAGCACAAATTCGTTTAGTAAGTAAGGCATTGCTTCATATATCAACAGAAACTCACAGAAGCATTTTTGCTTTAAATACAAAAATTGAAAACAACTCAAAAGCTGATTCAAGGCACAACACTGTGCTGTGTCAAATTGTTTTGGACAATTTGCTAACCTTTTAGCAAGCTGAGTCACTTAGCAAAAACAACACACAATGCAACAACAATAACAACAACAACACAAACAGCAACAGCAACAAAACAAAGCAAAAAGAGGAGTCTGCCAGTAGATTTAATTTCTTCAAACCAACACAACTAACATCAAACATCCTTTAACGTTTTTGTGTCTGTTCATGTCTTTTGCTTGTGTTTCTTCTTTATTTGTTTGTTTCTAAATGGAATAAGACACTTTCAAACGTCGCTCAGTCACACTCAGTTAAATGACTTTTGGCTCTGCTGACGGTTAGTCAAGTGCAACACATCAACGTCAGTTCACTGAGCAAGTGAGTCACTGCCAAACGCTCTGTCCAGGTAACTACGCAAAGCTGTAACAGCTAACGCAGCTACGGGAGCTGCTGCCTTTCCAATGCCATCAGCCATGAGCCATCAGCCATCAGGCGGCAGCTCGCTTGTCATTCGTAATTCGAGCTTTGTTTGGGTTAACGTTTTTCCGTTTGTTTTTCTCAACAATTTTCTTGTCATTTTCTTGCTGCTAGCATTTGTACCCTTTTACACCTAAGCCTTTTTATCTGACTGAGTCACTGACGGTTGCTGTATGTTTGCATTCACTGTTTTTCTTAATTTTCCCTTTTTCTTTTTTGGGATCTTTTATTTGTTATAGGTGAAGTGTTTGCCTTAAACTTAAATTAAAATTTGTATAACATGTTTTCACCTTTTCATTTTTTAATTTTATTTTTTATTTTTTGGCACATATTTAAAGTGTAGCGCATTAAACCTCGCAACATCTTTATTTCGTAGTCAAAATGTGCAAACAAAGTAAATAACTTTATATCCTACAAGCTCTTACAACAACAACAAACAACTGCATCAAGCACAGCCATATGACACAGTTAAACATTTAACCCATACACAACACATACTGCTACATAAATAAGCATACACTCCGTTGCTATGCGGCCGCGTATACTTTGTTTAGGATTTTGTATTTTAAAGTGCAACGTTTAGAATTAAAAATGCGCAACTCGCAAAAAAACTAATACAGCAGAGATTTTGGTTCAGCTTAACGACGTAACCTTACAATAGGTGCAAGCGAGAAGGCGCGCGCATGAAAGTAAAAGCAAAGCGGCACTGCAACAGCAACAGAAACAACAACAACTGAAAGTAGAAGCTGATGTTGCATGTGTTGGCAACAAGAGCACTAAAGTCGTTATGCAAATATGTGCAAAAACAAAAAGAGAAAAGCTTAAAAAAGTGTAGAGCGTAGCTAATACAGCACTTTTGGTTGTTGCTTTTGTTGTTTTTTAATACTTGAGCATTAGTTGCATAAAACATTGTACATACGAGCTGCATTCTCTCTCGCTGCTTTTCAACAATATACTGCATATAAAGAAAAGTATAATGCAAAGCTTAAAGTTGGCTATGACGGAAAAAAATTTAAAATTTGTAGTTTTTATTGTTAAGCTAATTGCTATGCATTGGATATTATATGTGTATTTAAGTGTATATGCATAAATATTGTATAGTACATATATAAAAAGCCGTAAACAAAATTTTGTTAACCAAAATATAAGATAAATATGTATTTCATAATATATAATATAAATATTATAAAAAAATAATAATAATAATATAGGCTTTACCTTTTACACTTTCAATGTAAATTCACCAGCGTAACTGCACATACAACTCCATCATTTTTTACGTATTTCACCACATCAACTTTATGTCAATAAGTAGACAACGCATTTAAACTATTTTACGAAACTTTTCGTTTTTACACTTTTTTACTAGCACTAATCACACATTTCACTTAAACAACACTTAAATAAATTACGATACAATTATTTAATTAAACATCTGAAATTCACCTATTGTTTTAACAATAATTACATTTAGCAAAATTACTGCGTTTCTATAATTACGAAGCGACGCGAAATTCTGCGTATTCTGTTTACTATTGAGGTGGAATTCAACAGTGGCGTGTTATATTAGTTTGTGTATTGTCATCGATTGTCAAGAGATGATTTGATCAGTTCATCTTCGCCGCAGCTAAATAAAACCTGCACTGACTGCGCAACTGTTTAATGTGCGTGTGGTGAATTATAAGATTTGTCGCTCTTTCTTTCATTGGTAATTCCTTTTTTGTTGTTGCTATGTTTTAAATTATAAATTGTTGAAATAAAGCAAACAAAGCAAGGTGGATTTAATGTTTCGCTTTATGCAAGGTGTAATGTTAGTCAGCATATCATTATCGTATTTTTATTTTTAAGTGCTGTAGCGGTGAGTTAGTCTGCTGCATAAAATTCTTATTGGCATGCGCTGACTCAACTGTCTTTCCCAGCCATATTTGCCACACCTGCCGTGACACATGGTCGCTTGCGGTTGTGTAAATTTTTATGCACGCACATAAAAAGTAAAAGGATTTTCTTTTCGTGCTTTTTTTTAAGTATTTTTATTTTTTTTTTTTTTGCAACAATTGCATTTGCTTGTTTCAAAGTGCTGCAACACATGACGTTTATGACAGCGTAGAGAGAGCCCCAACATGAAAATAAACGTTACTTTACTTTTTTCACTTTATTTTTTGTAAATTTTTTTTTTTTCACTATGTGCATCTTTTTATGCGTTCACGCTCAATTGAACTCTAAGCGCACTTCGGTCAAATGGCATGCAATGAGTGACAAAACGCATTAGGTTCAACCGCAAACGCCCCCTTATGGCAGATGCTGGGGGGCGTCTCCATGCTCCCCAAGTGCTTGTACGTACATTCTCGTGTGTTGTTCAACATTTTGTATTGGCATTTTCTTTTCGTTTCGTTCCGTTTCGTTTCATTGCTTTCCTTTACACTACACATGCACACTATACTCTGCTTAGTTTGAGTTTGTGAGTATGTGTGTGTGTGTGTGTGTGTGTGCGTGTGTTTTCCGGCTTGACGCATATGAGCCCAATCAAAGGCGCAGCAATAACAATTTAACAATTTCATTGACGCACAATACCACACAAAAATTGCATGAATATACGTCAAAAGCGCACAATGCACACTTGCTGTGCTTTTGTGTGTGTGCATCACCTGCTCACCTGGGCTCAACAGCATACAAAGGGTCTGTGTGTGGGTGTGTGTGAGCCGACATGAACTATTAAATGGTTTCTTTAAAGCAATTTTTGTTTCTTTTTATTTTCGTTTACTTGTTGGTCATTTGTTGCAGAAGTTCATAAAAGCTTGGTACAACATGACGCAGCAGCAAAGATTGAATCCTGATTGCTTGATTGTCTGTTAGGTGCTTTGTGTTTTTCTTTTGATTAAATAATGCGACTGTTATGCATTATTAGTTTTCGTTTGTTTTATACCAAAGACTTCTCTTGCCTTTATTTAATTTAGGTTTTAAACAGATTTTATCAATATCGCAAAAATACGTATTTCCAATAACATTAGTATGCAAAAAAAATAATGTGCTTCATTTTAACTTACCTATAGAGAACTTTACTTGAAATAAATTTGTGAATGATGATGCGAGGAAGCGACTTCTTTGTATAGAAGTTCGTTTTAGTGCAGTTCGACTGTACTTATTGATCGAATATGCCTTGCAGTCTTTGCCAATTGTAGTTTTTTTTTTTCTTTACTAAGATTACTTGCTGCTTCTAGCTGCTTAACTATCAATTAACAAACCTCCCTGCTTTACATAGTTCTTATATACTTAATTTTTTTAAGGTGCCTTTTTTTAGCATTTGTCGATCACTCCACGCACTTTCTGTCTTGCTGCGATAAACAGTTTTTCCTATTATGCTACCTTTTCTCTCGATTGAGCTGCTTATGAGTTCTTTTATTTTTTATTTTTTCGCATTGCCTTATTTTTTAGTTTTTGTTAAGTTATCTACCACAATGCCCAACATTACTTAAAAGCTAAAGCATTAACTCATTGCTTGTGTAGTTGTTGTTGTTGTAAAAAGCTTAAGCTTAGCCAGCCTCATGCACTTTCCTTATTTTTTACTTCAACTCCTTACGGTTGCCTTGGCTTTTTTTTTTGCTACTATTTTTCACTGCTTTTATTTTTGTTTCTTTTTATGCCCTGGCATGTTGTGCCTTCATTTGCTGTATTTTCTCAACGGGATTCTTTTTCAATTAAATATGCACCGCGTGAGTAATGAAGACGTTGCTGAAGATAACAAAAACGAAAAGCACAAGCAGAGAAAAACAAAAACCAAAAAAAAAAAAAACATGCAGCGTTAAATGCGCTTAATTAAGTTAATTTAAGTAAAATTTACCTTGCAGAATTAAAGATTTATAAACAAGTTCAAAGTCTCTTTGTCTGCCGTCCTAGAGAATATCGCATGTCACCGTAGCATATTGCATGTGATTTTTTTTTTGTGCCATCACATTACACAATTCAATGTCATGTAAAAGAGTTTTTATTTTTTTTTTTTTTTTGTTGCATTAGACTTTTCCTGGCTTGCTGTCATTTTTTATTATCATTTTGCCTGCAGTGTAAATGCGTCAAATGTCACACGGTTGGCTTTGCCGCGACACAGCAATCCCCTAAGCACAAACGGAAATAGTGCAGAAAAATGTTAAAATGTTAAAAATACAAAAAGGAAAAAAGAAGGCTGCATAAGCTAAGCAAACGAAAAGGCGCTAGGATACTTACCTGGCGGCGACTCAACTGAAGATGTGCTGGTTGTTGTTGTTATCGCTGGCAATGGCTATGGCCATGTTGAAGTTGATGATGATGTTGAACTGGCGGATGATTAGCTTGCGCATGGCAACGACGCAGCCCTGACTGTGTGTGACTGCAATCAAAATGCCATCAAATATAAATTTTACGCTATAATTTTCTTCTCTTTTTTTTGTACCTAGCAGCAAAGTACAAAATGGCAATAAGGCATTTTCGTGCGCCAACTTCGACTTGACTTCATTCGCTTTGCCTAAGACTTGCCACATATTATATATGGCAATGCTCATGCACTTATACACTCACAACTGCACACATGCATGCATATATGCATATATCCTGTGCGATTTGCTGTTGCTGCTGCGCAGACTTTCAAGGCAATTGCGCTTTTGTGCATTTACAAATGTCGCATGATGTGTATTTGTGTGTGTGTTGGCATGTCTAAGTGTTTGCTTGGCATTTATGCCAACGTCCCTCTGCACTCACTTGCGGTCTTTTGAATGCTCATCAGCTCATCATGCTGCTGCTGCTGGTGCTGCTGCTGCTTCATCATTTCCGCGTTTTGTGGCTGCACGGATTTTATGCAAAAGCCGCATTTAAATTGATGTGCATGACTTAGCCTCAGATAGCTGTGAATACCAGTAGAAGAGAGTATCTTTGACTGCATAAGCTTAGCTGAGCGACAGCGCTAAGATGCACGTTAAGTTGCAGTTTAAGTCATAAATTTTCTATGAACTTGAAACCGCACACAGACGTTTGGGAGCCGTCGCCGCTTTGACATCGCAGCGAAGAATTTCACATGCTACGCGTTAATGATTAGCTATGCACATGCCTGATTTGGTTTCATAACCGATTATAAGGTCATGCATTGCTAACGAGACGCTAAAACGCGCTTATGTGTCGGAAGTTAGTGGCGCAACTTCGATTCTCTGCATAACATGGTTTGAGCATTTTATGAACTTAGCAACCTGAAACTGGTCCTAATGCCCAAAAGAAATTGAAAATGCGCCATACCTCGTGCCACACACTCAAAGTAGAATTTTTAGCTGTGCTCAGTTGATGTGAGTAGCTTAAAGAGCTCAGAAGTTCAATTGATTTGGCCTTACCTGGCTTGCAAAAATTTTAAATTTGTTTGGGTTTGCAGTAGGTTTCGTTGGACGCTGCATTTTAGCACTGCTGGCATTAGCGTATGAGCTAAGTCCGTCCGTGAAGAATGTCGAAAATGCTTGAGCTTAAGTCAAGGTGAAAGTAGGAATGCATTTTTACAAAAATAATATAAGATTAATATGCTTAATCTTGGTGCAGGGCTGCAACACTTTGCATAATCTTAAATTCCTGCCTTAGCAAATATGTTAAGCGAATGCCAGCGCGACAAAAATTGCACGCATTTCACTTTTTTTTCACATTTCTTATTTTCTCATTTCTTTGTCATTGTTGTTGTTGTTGTATTATGCTGCTGCTGCTGCTGCTGCTGCCTTTGTCGCATGTCGGAAACGCTTGAAGTTTGTGGCAGTGGCAATGGATGTGGCGGCAACGTGGCTGCCTGGTAGGTGTGTTGCTCGGATGCCATGTTGCTGGTGGGTTGGTCAATGGGTTAATGCTGCAATTCAGTTGGCGGCGCCAAAGTGTCACACAATAAAAGAACGTGTCGCCTTATGGCGTGCGAAATGTTTTTTGCGCCATTAAAAAAGAAGCAGCAGCAGCAGCAACAGCAGCAGAAGAAGAGAAAAACAAAGCATTGAAATAAAAACGAACCAAGCAAGTCAAAGTTAAAAGGGAAAGAAATCTTGCAAAAGCAGGCGACACTCGGCAGGGGAATAGCAGGCGAAATGCGGAAGGCAGGATATGCGAGAGAGAGAGTCTGGCGACTCGCGCGCGTAATAAAACATGCTCATGCGACGCTCGCGCGCGCCACTCACTTTTTAATGCTTCTTATTTCAGTTCCTTGCTGCAGGACTCTGCTGCTACTGCTGCTCCTTGTGCTAACAACAAATCACACTATTAGTGCCAACTGGCTCGTGCGACTATCTGCCAGCCGCCCAACCATCCGCCCACACTCTGCGCCAACTTTGACGTGTTGCACTGTTTTATGTGCAGTTGGTGCCTGTACGCAACTGCCCTGTGTCTGTGTGTGTGTGTGTGTGTGTGTGTGTGTGTGTGCGACATGGCTACTGCTACTTTGGTTCGTTGCTGCCTCACAGTTCATGTTATTTTTTCTGGTATTTTAATGGGTTTTCTAGTTGTCAGCGCATAAATATTTTAAATTTTTTTTGCTTTTCTGCTTTCTTTGTGTCTTTGCTGTTGTTGTCTCTTTTTTTTTATATGTAATTGTACGTTTATACTTTAGTTTTCCTCTTTTTTTTTTTCCTTTTGTTGTTGCACACACAATAACATTTATATAATTTTAATGCAAGTTGCGCTCAGTTTCGTTCAGTGTATATCCTGACTTCTCCTTTGCCAGAGTTGACAATGCTTATTTTTGCTTGTTGCTGTTGTTGTTTGCCTTTCGCATGCATTCCATTTTCTTGTTGTTGTTTGTGGGTTTTGTTTGTCGCTGCTGCCTGCTTAGTTCATTTGCAGCATGTAACTCATAAATGGCCGACGTCCTATTTGTATACGTAAATAGCTGCATATCCTTTGAGTATATGACATGGCATTCCTTGCAAGCGAATGCCCTCACGCTTTCTTAGGCTTTTTCATGCCAGCAGACAGGAGACTGCGAGAGGCAGAGTAAAGGCTCAAGCATGCAGTTGCTGCAGTTTCTCTGTTGCGCTTTGCAGCTTAAGCAAGAAACATTTTGACATAAGCATTAGCAAATGTAATTAAACTGCACATACTTTATTTTAGCATAATTAATTTTGAACAGCTGTTTTTTTGTAGCTTTGTCGAAATTCTTAACGAAGCATCATATATTAAATAATTCAAAAAATGCTACATACTTCATTTCGTCGCAGAAAAAGTGAGGTGAATTCAATTTAACAAATATCTAAACCTTTTATTTCCTTGGTTACAATAACCGAACCCTAAAGAGGCATGGCAGGAGAGGCGATTATTGTAGTCGCATAGTAAAATCAAATTTGCTGCACTGATATGACTTTTTCTTCGTTTTTACATTGGAACAGACCAGAAAAGTCGGTTGGCTTTGTGCCAATGCAGGCTTTACTCGCATTTAACTGAGCAAATGCTATTGCCCACTATAATTTTTATGCCAACGACGTCTGCGGCACTTGTGCGTTTGAGAGCTCATGTAACTGCATTATTAGCACTTGACTTGCTGTTTTAAGTGTTGAACAACGTAAAGTAGCACATTTAGATTTTATTTTATTATTATGTTGTAAGAAGGTGTTGACTGCTCGGACTTAATGAGTAAGCAGCGCCAAAGCTGTCACCCCAAGTTGGCCAAGTTGTGCAGTTGGCATGTTAAATAGGGACTTAGTTGCTATATAAGCAGACAGCTAACTAAATGTTGGCCATTTTGAATCCATGTAATGAACTTTTCAGCAGTATAAGCTGAAACACTTGTGACGAACACAAATAATGTGTTGTCACATTATTAATAAATACAAACGCAAAGGTCAGCTACAACAAAAGTTATAATTCGCAAGTGCGAAGTCAGAGAAGTAACACACGGCATGACGTCAGCTATTTTTCACTTCACCGTCTTATAATTCACAATCGGTTCATGTGAAAATTACATGAAGCTATGAACCAAACAAGAGCAAAGTATCGCTTGACTGATCGAGTCATCTGTGAAAACACCTTGTGTTGAACGGAAGGTAAGCTAGTGGTGAAAGCTACCGGTGATCGGACGCGGTGAAGAGAAGGGTTGACCGGCGGGTCACATTTTATAACGTTCTGGGCATAGTCTGAACGAAAAGTCGTTGAACGAGGAGAACCTCTGCCAACGCAATTCTCACAGCAAAAGTCGCTGAAGACGAGGAGTTCCTCTGCCAGCGCAAACGTGTAAACATAAAGTCGTTGAAAACGAGGAGAACCTCTGCCAACGCAACATTGAAGCAAAAGTCGTTGAAAACGAGGAGTACCTCTGCCAACGCAACACTTGAGCAAAAGTCGTTGAAAACGAGGAGTACCTCTGCCAACGCAACACTTGAGCATAAAAGTCGCTGAAAACGAGGAGTACCTCTGCCAGCGCCACAATTAAGTCGAAAAGTCGTTGAAAACGAGGAGAACCTCTGACAACGCACCTGTCTAACGTAAAAGTCGCCGAACACGAGGAGTTCCTCTGACGGCGCGATCATACTTAAGCGCCAGACAAGGTCATACTTGGTCTCGGCTAAACTATGCTCACTCAATAGGTAGGCGATAACCTATATTTTCAGATCACCGCCCAGGAACACTGACCAGACATAGACGCCCGCAACGAGGGGCACATCCACGCAACTAGGGGTACATCCACGCCCACACACAGAAGCCCGCAACGAGGGGCACACACACGCTCACACGCAGGAACACAGCACGAGGGTCACG